>CM077629.1:6673296-7273296 GCA_039566895.2 Turritopsis rubra | reverse complement strand
GGTCTCTAAAATGTATGAAATTAGTACAAAATATATAGGGAGCATTCGGTTCCAGACCGATGGATTTTGAATATTCTCCAAACATGACAAAGATCCTTAGTATTTATTGGAAACATATACGGAAAACAACACGAACAGGACAACGTTATTTCGCGTCATAGTTACCAACTTTGTTAACAGCTTCTTGCCCTAGTGCATTCACAAAACCAAGAAGCCCTGGGAACAAGTTTGATCTGATGTATATGTCTTCTTGTCTAGGGTAGATAACAAATAAAAATGATTCTTGATAAAGACTTGATAACAGTCTTTGTGCATTCTGCACGTTTGTTTCAAACTGCGAAAATCGGAAATTAAGCACTTTAAAGGAGACCTGGAACGAGTAAATTAAAAATGCAAACAAAACACTGCTGAAAAACCTTCATTTTTCATTTCATATTCATTTTTCATTCCAACCAAAAAAATTCGATTTGCTCATGAAATTGATTTAATACACGTGCATATTGTTTTAAAGTATTAACAACTCAAAATATTGATGGAGTATTTTCATCGCTGAAACAGTGCCCTTGCCACTGTGAGATATTTACGATTTCTGAAAAATTTTCAGAATATATCTTTTACATGGAGGAATTCCAGGGGAATAGTACTTTTGATTAAGAGTTGTCTGGTCTGCCTTTCATTTTTTAGAATTCTTAAATTTGTTGTCAAAATCTGTTTTTTTTATATTTTAAAATGGCTAAGAATTGACTAAGAATTTAAAATGGCTAAGAACCTTTGTTGTTTCTGTAGCCTTAACTTACCTGTTACAGCATTTTGGAGCACCTCTAAACTAGAACAAGTATAGATACAATATAGATACAAGATAAACATGTTTCACTAAACTTGAATTTCTGCCACCTTGATAGTTTAAATAAATAAAACACCTAAAAAATATCTGCTCCAGGCAAGTATATAATTTTTGTAAAATAAGGGTTAATTTGTCTACAACATGTATATACACTTTTTTCACAAATTTAACGTCTTTGTTTTTGGCTTGTCTTCCAAAACATAAACAAAGGATCACTCAAAGTGCACCTGATTTCAGGTAACAGTCCATTCTCTCTTCATTTTCTTTTTCCAATTATATCAAAACAACTTAAGCATTAAACCAAAAAAGCCTCTGACATTGAAAGTTTTGTTTTAATTTAGTTAAAGAAATGAATTTCATAAAAGAAAATAATAAAAAATGAATGTTAATGTTGAACACCTATAAAAGATTATTGAACACAAATTACAGTATATACCTATTACAAAAACTTTACTCAAAAAAGTTTTTTCACTAAAGAAATTATCAATTATTGGACGCGAAAGTTTGTATCTGTTTTCCACAGTACTTTTGAAATCAACATGCTTTCTAAAAATAAAAATAAACTTACAACACCCACTGAAAAATGATAGAAAACAACATAATAAACTAAGCGAAACATAACAAAAAAAATTTGTTTGTACAAGTATTTAAAATGAAACTGTGTTGTTCTGTAGCGTTGAATGGAGGGTGAGGGGAAATCCAACACTGAGAATAAATGTGGTTTAATAATCCATGAGTTGCGAGTTGCAAGTTGCCCGTTACAAGTCACCCGTTACTACAATAAAATCACGAGTTACGAGTTGCTTGTTTGCTTTTAAATCACGAGTTGCGAGTTGCTATTTACGAGTTGGTACCTTTATTTTACGAGTTGCTGTAATCATTTTAAGGGTTGGTATCACAAATCCACGAGTTGGGGGACAAATTTCACGAATTGCGTTTAAAGTGCGAGTTGCATATTTAAAGTGCGAGTTGAAAATTTAAAGCGCGAATTGCAAATTTATGGTCAAACGACGTTGCAGTAATATTGAAGTATTTTCAACCACTATTTGAATCTCGTATACTTTAAGGTAAGAAAGTTTCGCGCTGATGCGTCATTTATTATCACAACAAATTTCGAATAATACTAATACTTATTCTTTAGGCGAGTTCATGAACCTTGATATAAATCTTAATTAATCAAACATATTTCCAGACCGGGAAGCAACAGACATTATTTGTCATATCCATCAAGAAAACTCTCCTCCGCTGCTGTGTGTTTTATTTTCATGCGGCGACTATGAATCATTTGTATACGGGCGCGATATTTAGAAACGTATCTCCATAGAGAAATTTTTTATCGCCAGCTATCAGCTACAAAACTTGCACATGCGTACTTGCAATATTGACCAAATTCTGGTCGCTGATGAGCGCTGAGGAGTAGAATTCACTTTGACAAAGTATTATTTGTTCCCTTTTAAAAATATCGCTGGATGAAAAAAAAAACCAATCAAATTAGGATATCAGCAAATCGCGGTTTTTTACAATTTTCACAAAATGTCAGTTACTTTGTAGGAAAAAAACTGCCCTCCCCTGAGTCAAACCATATTTAATGAATAATTTTGTAATGATGTCTAGAGGTTTGTTTTCTTCTTCTTCTTCTTCTTCTTCTTCTTCACGACTTTATGAAACCTGGAATCTGCCTAAACAAATGATGCTGCCAAAATATTTACAGCACGAAAAATAAAATTCAGTCATTGATGATTCCACTGGTAATAAAGGATCCTCAACTAGGAGTGTTACCTCTAGAAGAAAAAGCGAATATTATTATAGAAGGACTAGTGTAGCTTGTAAAAACATTTTACAGTTTTTCTCCATAAATTGTTTTTATACGCAATACTGCCATGATAAGTCTGTGTATATACAAAAATTGTTGTGTTTATCCATGTTGGAATTATATCATATTTAACACAAATATTTTGAATCGATCATTCAAAAAATGCTATTATCCCTATTTTTTAGTGCTATTTGGCCTATTTAGAGATTTCTAAAGTTGTACAGTTAAACTAAAAGCTAAAATTCCAATGTTCAGAGATTTAGAAAAGAGACAATACAACGTATACTCCTACCTAACCACGATTAAACTTCTGATATATAAGAAAATACCTTCAAATTTCCCTATTAACTAAAGCTAACAGAAACAATACCTTCTCAGACTTTTTTATCTTTCAATTCTTTATTCTATTCATCGAAATGTCAAAACCCAAAACTCCACTTGTGCATCATGATACAAAAACCATGTAAATATGTATGTAATCACTCTCTTCTTGCATTACAATCTTTATACTATTCAATTTTATAATCTAAAAACAAATATATCATTCAAATACTATCAAAACAATATAATAATGATCTTGCTACCTTTGTTTACCTTAATAATAACAATCCACACACTACAATGAAATACCAAATAAACTGCTAGCTCAACATTTCGGCATAGTAGTCAAATCTAACTGATACGAAAAAGCTACGTTCAAACACATTAAAAAAATAGACATCCGTAGAATATGATAAACTGATAACACATAACAGGTCTACATCGTCTATCTCGTCGAATAGAATAGTTACTGATACCGATCAATATTGTTATTCTTTATTACTGAACTTAAAGCGTTGAACAAAATGGCGGGTATCAACCAAGAATACTTTTTCTATTTCATGTTTCGAAGAAGAATGCGTTTGCTGTATTTGTGCCGTCAAAGAAATATTCAAAATAATAAAAATAAGTCTCAAAGGTTTTGGGTTCGCAAACTTTACAACGAAAGGAATAAAAAAGGAGAATATCTCCTGCTTGTACGAAATATGCGGTTGTATGACCGTGAGATGTTTTTTCGATATTTTCGCATGCTTCCGGAAACATTGGAAATTTTATTAAAACTAGTAGCCCCTGATATTACAAAAGAGGTGACGAAAATGCGAAAACCTATCAGTGCAGACCAAAGACTTGTAGTGACTTTACGATATTTGGCAACAGGTGATTCTCATGCAACTATTGCTGCTAGCTATAGAATGAGCGCAACCACTGTTGGGAGAATAATATCTGAAACATGTACTGTACTTTGGGACAGGCTAAAGGAAGCTGGTGTTATTTCTAATCCCTCCACAGCAACTGCTTGGAAGAAAATTGCCGATGAATTTGAGTCACGATGGAATTTCCCGAATGCCCTTGGTGCAATAGATGGAAAACATGTAGTGATGTATGCTCCCGCCAAACAAGGGTCCAATTTTTTTAATTACAAAAAGACACATAGTATTGTGTTATTGGGCATTTGTGATGCCAATTATAAATTTACCCTTGTGGACATAGGTGATAGTGGCTGGCAAAGCGACGGTAGTGTCTACGCAAACAGCAAGTTAGGGTATGCAATAGAAGATAAACTTCTTCAAACACCAAATGACACTAAGATTTCTGGCTCTTTAAAAGTTCTGCCCTACGTATTCATCGGTGATGATGCTTTTGCCCTCAAACGACATATGATGAAGCCTTATCCATATTCAAAACTGTTAGAAAAACAACTCGTATTTAACTATAGGTTAAGTCGTGCAAGAAGAGTAATAGAAAATACTTTCGGAATATGTGCAAATCGGTTTTGTGTGTTTCACAGACCAATAGTAGCCCAAGTGCCCAAAGTAGTAGCAATAACAAAAGCTGTTGTCGCGTTACACAATTACTTGATGGTTGAAAATGAGAAAGATAGATCCAAACTCTATTGTCCACAGACACTTGTTGATCAAGATGGGCCAAATGGATTGGAACCTGGGAATTGGAGACAAGAGACAAATGATGCCAATGGTTTAACTTCAATAAGAAATCTAATAACTATGGCGAGGACGCAAAATGGGTTAGAGAAGAGTTTCTCCATTATTTTAATAATGAAGGAGCAGTTGACTGGCAGTGGGACATAGTACGTAGAGCAAAATAGAGAATATACAATGTGAATACAACTTTTATTTCTGTATGTGTGTCCGATTAAGTTCATTAAATTTTAGTTATCTTCTTCTGAATATTGTAAGTCAAACAATAGTTGCTGTATTTTAGTTTTGGCTAGCCTTAACTTTTTTTTATCCGAATCTTGAAGAGCAGGAACAAGACTCAGACATAATGTGGTTGCCTCATCCTTTTCTTCTGGTTTATTCGCCTTCTGCATAGTAGTGATAAACCTTTCATCCATGCTGTTCATTTGCTTGAGAAAAGTGTCATTGAACGTATTTTTGCTAGTTCCTTCTTTCCTTTCGCTCGTTTTGTCGGAGGTTCTTCACAAATAAGGGTAGAACAATTTGATGGGGCAGGGGAGGGCAGACTTGTTACTGGAGATGGCAGTACTTCCCGTTGAAAACTTTGCTGAACCTCGCAATCCGACGGTTGCTGGTCCAAAATATCGAGGTTGCTGTGTGTCGGCAAGTTTGAGGTTTTCTCATGAAGAAACCTTATAACTTCAAAGTATTTGCATGTCGGTAGAGTCGAGGCAGCTGCACCAGATCGGGTCAATGCCTTCCTTTTGTCCAGGCATTTTTTTAAGGAATCTTTTAGATTCTTATACGTTTTCTGAAGATACAGAACTAAAATAGAAAATATTAAACAACGTTATTTTTACCATCGACATCCTTTGTCTTGATTGTATTTGAATTTAAGGAAATGTTCAGGAACAGAACAGAGAAAGATAAACAAATGCAAGAGTATTCTTTTTTAGTAAAAAAATTAGGCCAAAGTTGAAGACAAAAACAAAATGTTCCACATAGTATGAAAAACGTGCATAGTATAGATAATTTCAAGGAAATGAAAATTTCATATATCCTTTAAAGACTAAATAAAGGTTTAATGGAAATTTGAACGTTAAATAGCTTACCATCTTGTTTGAACATGAGGGACAAAGCAGTCCATGAATTCACTTTCATATTTCTATTTTTGTAGTTGTAGTCAGATGTGTCCCATAAACATTTGTACTGTCTTAAGGCTTGTAAAAACAATTCCTTGTCGAAAGGCAGCTCACTGAGTTGCTCTTTCTGGTTTTCCTGACTTGCAGAACCAGCAAGAAATTGCGAAACAATCAAACTGTCCAAATCTAACGTTGATTCCATATTCATGTTGCTGGCAGCCATTTTACTTCGTCTCTGAATTTCTGAAATTCTATTGGTTTAAATTTTGACGATCGCTTTTTTCAGGACGAAAAGTTGAACTCAATCAACTTTTCGTCGAGCGCTTTTTTTCTTTTCGACGATCGCTTTTATTCTTCTGCGCATGTGTCGTCGCGAATGTTTGGGACGATCGTCATAAAAATCGTCTAGTGGAAATTGACCTTTAAGGTACAACAATTCATGAAGTAATAAAAACCCGTAAGATGGAGCTAGAGATTCTCCCTATACTAATACGGAAAAAACAAACATCCATTGACGAACTTCCCGAGAAATTTTACCTAACGTTCTTTCTTTAAAAGTTAGGTAAGATAAAAGCAAGATTGCGTATTAGTATAAGAAGATTTTATGCTCAGGGAATGAAACAATTGTATCACAAATTATGTTTTCTTAAACATTTTCCATTTTGTTAGATGTTTGATTGATTGATATTTGTAGTAGAAAGGTTGCTCTTAAATATCAAAAAACACCCTCCCACACAGTTTTTCGAACATTCGTTACCTGGTCTAGTTCATTATTCCTTTTTTACGACTTGTGATTGGGACTTCGATTATACTAACATTAACGTCAACGAAGAATATTTCTTTGGACTTGTTTGTCGCAACCAGAAAATGGTTAGCGTTAAGGGGATTCACTCACATCTTTTATACCTTATCGGTAAAAAATAAGTCGGCAAAATATTTCGCCGGCAAAAACAATTTGTTGGTAAAAAAATTCGTCACCTGCTTAATAATTCGTCACTTTTTACCGACGATTTTTTTTGCCTGGCTATCTGAAAACATCGATTGACTTTTTTCTTTAGTTGTATATAATTCGGTTTTTTTTTTAAAAAAAGAAGCACAATGAATACTGACTTTCAATCTATGATAATTGGAACAGGTATGTCCTTATTGATTTCCAAATCAATTTCGCTTGGCTGACTTTTTTCACTCTCCTGATCTTCTTCGCTTTCCGGTTCAAGAATAATTGCTTGATAATCGTCGTCATCCTCGTCCCCGCTATCACTGGTATCAACCGACATGGTATCGGAAACCCATTTAGGGACTTCTAATCTACCAGAAGGAATCGGTGACGGCTTGTATTCTAAAAACTTTCCCATTTTCGTTTTGTTATTGTTCCGCATAACTTAACCAACAAGTTCCAGCCCCTTGATATTTCTATCAATCAAAAAGCAAAGAAGTTCATCTCTCATAAATGCAACACATGGTACTCAGATCGTGTTAGCGAGCAGTTAAAAAGAGGTGTTGAAAATTTTACACTCCATCAAAATTGTAGTGGCATAGCTAACTTTTGTTTTCTATTTATGATATGTCTACAACGGAGGAGATTCGTTGAATCATCTGCGCTGTTTTTTGTTTTTTATTGTCGGTGAATTCAAAAGCAGCACAGAACACACAAAAGAAGTTTGTGAACATATGAAGCACTCGTGATATTAGAGATTTTTATAAAACTACATCAATTAATAAAATACCACCGTTTTTAATGTCTGCTTGTGGGAGTTTGAATCAAGATGAACTTCATGCAATCAGTGAGGAGGTAAAATTTAGTGTTCAACCTGGTGAGCACTACAATACCAGCGTACCAGGACGGATAAAGAATGAAGTTGGAGAGTATGCTTTGATTAATAGAACAAATTCTGCGTTAGATAAATTCAATACAAAGGACCCTTGGTATACTTTTGTAAGAACATCAGTAAATAATTGGAAGAAGAAAATAGAGAATGACAAAAAACAAAACATTGTGACTGTGATTGCGTAAAAAGGTCGACAAAATCTTTTAGATGACGACACTCTTGCGAAAGTGAGAGATGGCATAACTGGAACACGTTTGTCCAGAGGGGTGATTTCTTGAAAGATGGTTATCGCCATTGGAAATGGAGTTATTAAGGCAAATTTACCTTCATCATTGAGGAAATATGGTGGTCATATTGAATTGACTAATGGTTGGGCAAGACATGGTTTGGAATCAATGAAGTGGACAAAGAGAAAAGGCACAACTGGTAAGGTCGAGCCTAGTCAACAATTTCTTGATGAGGAAAAGTTAACATTTCAAAGAAATATCTCGACCATTATCGAAGATCGTGATATTCCTAAAGACTTGATATTGCATCTCGATCAAACACCATTATCATATGTTTCCCCTGGGAAATACACCTTCAATCCTAAAGGGGCAAAGACTGTCCCAATAAAAGGTGTTGATGACGAGAGACAGATCACGACAACTTTTTCTATCAGCATGACCGGCTAATTTCAACTCATATACGAAGAAAAAAACCCGAAGATGTCTTCCTAACTACGACTTTCCAAAAGGTTTCAACGTCACTTATTCCCCCAATCATTGGTCTAATACTGAAAAGTCGGTTGAGTTGTTCCAGCTGTTCCAGAAAGTCATAGCCTTATTTGAAGAACGTTAAATCAAGCAAGAAGTACCCGAAAGAGCAGATGTCATTGATAATTATGGACACGTTCAAAGGGCAAGACAACGAGATTGTCCTAAATCTTTGCAAGAAGCATTTTTGCCAAGTTGTTATCGTCCCACATAACCTTACAAACAAGTTTCAACCGTTGGATATCACTGTCAACAAACCAGCCAAATCCTTCATCTCCAATAAGTACAACGAATGGTTCGCTGAGCAGGTTGCTAAGCAACTCCAAAAGGGGATACCACCTGCAGACATCCAAGTATCTTTGAACCTTGTTGAGTTGAAAGTAATGCATGCTAGTTGGATATATGCGTTGTATGATTACCTTTACGACCAAAAAAAAATTATTCTCAACGGATTCAAAGCAGCCGGTATCACAGAAGCGGTAGAATCAGCCAGTGCTGTACTCCAAAGGATCGAAAATCCATTTACAAAATAAGAAAAAAATACATGAACGAACATCGTTTTATATTTCGCTTTACGATTTCGTTATTTGCTTTTAAAGAAAAAATGTTTATATTGTGTTTTTTGTTAAGATTGGTTCAAAAATTGTTACATTTTGTTAAGATTTGTTTAAAACTTGTAAAGATGAGCGTCGCATATGCTGATACAATGTTGTTATACGTGTTCTCTTTACTGAAAATTTTGATCTCATATTATGAAATCAAAGAATAAGCCAAAAAGAAAAATTGGCAAAAAAAAAAATATAAAAAATAGGCAAAATAGTTTGGTCGGTAAAAAAATGGGCAAAAATTGTTAGTCGGCAAAAAATATTAGTCACTTGGCGAAAATTTAGTCCCTTTTTGCCGACTTTTTTTTACTGATAAGTTATTTTTAAGTACTGGTTTAATACTGGTTTATTAAAAAAATGTCGGTAGGAATATTCGTCGATAAAAATTAATCGTCGGTAAAAAAATTCGTCGGCAAAAAAAGAGAACCGGTAATTTTTTGCCGACTTATTTTTTACCAATAAGGTATTTAATTGATAATATTTTGCAGTTAGTTTTTATTAGTTTTCATAAAAAAACCCGGATATTTTAGTTTTAGTCTTGAAATTTTACCACGATATGTCCCATTTTGCTTTATTATTTTTTCATTACTTAGTAGTGCAGTTTTATTTTCTCCTTGCCAAACTTCTGTAAGTTCAGTTGTATTAACTTGCAAATAATCAGTTTTTGTTTCCGTTTCATGCACACTGTCGTTTCATGAGACGATTTCTCATAAATGGAAATGAAAAAAGGGTCGTGGGAAAGAGAACGACAATTTTAATACTAAACTCGCACTTTAAAAGCAACTCGTGGAATGAAAGGAATATCAGACCTTAATGATCTGTTTACGTTTACAGTTACATTTACTGTTTGCATGTAACTGATCAGTCATTTTAGTCGTGAAAGACTTCTGAAGTTCTGCAATCCCTCAATGAAAAGCCATCACAAAATATAATATAAAATCCATGCCTTTGAGAGACATAACTGGAGGAATTCTTTTCAGAGACGTAGGTAGAGCTCAGTCAAAATTTGTGGAGGAGAGTTCAGTCATTTAAAGTAGAAAAGGAAAACATGCAAGTGACCTAATCGACACTTACGACTGAAAAGAAATTTCGTAACGTCGGACTCCTCCACTTTTTTTGACTGACCCTGAATACGCCTATGCTTTATTTAAGGATTTGTGATAACATTGTATAATTTAAATTATTTTTTTTCAGTTTTAAATTGAGTCAATGCAGAGCAGACGCAGTTCCTGCTGTGTTTGAGAACGAAAGGCCAAACGGAAAAAAAGGACCAAATTTAAAGCAAATGCCAATCATATAATCTTTATGATATTGATTCAGAGTCCAGTAATTTTCCCCGCCACACACATGTAGATAAAATAGATTGACCCAAACCTCCGTTATCAAATGATTTTAAATTAATTTAATTTTAATTTTTTTTTATATCTAATTCTATTTCACGCTTCAATTGTTTGTATTCTGAAATTATAAGTTAAAGTCGATATGTTAATTCTACATTCACGTGGTTAACCGATTCCTACGACCACTGCAGATTATGGACGGCGGACGCGTTCTATTAATTAATATTATTATCTAATTATATTATTTAATTGTTTTTATCTATTTTGAATATTTATACAGGATCAAGTACATAAGTATATAAACAGAATAGAATATAAAAAAAAATCAAGAATTATTTTTAAAATTGACTTAAAATGGGTAAAATTTAGTGCCGAATGAAACTGCAATGCCAACTCATTATAGATCTGTGCAATGTTTTTTAGTTCGGCACCTTATACACGTGACAATATCTTTTTGTTTCCTTCTCTAGTTAAAAAAGGTGCATAAGCTCGTTTCATGGTCAAAATAACAGCTACAAATACAAGACAGTAAATGGATGACCCTCAAAAGCTTTAACCAATGAAAAACCATAACGAAGAGGAAAACAAGGTTGAGGAACAGAATTCCAAAGACGAAGGTTGCAACGAAGAAAAAGAACATCGGACGGCTGCGATGAAGAAATTGTATTTTTAAAGCTTGGTTGTAACAGATCGTCTAAAACGCTTTTTTCCCACTCTGATTATAAAAAATTGACCATCAGTATCTTAAAGATTATGACAGTTGTTTATGGAGTGTTCAGATGGTTAGTGATTAGTGAAGACCAACTTCAACATAATATATAAGTTCCCGTAACACAGCTAAAATTACACGTTTTAGTAAGTGAATTGTTTTTAAGTGTTTGCCGGAGTTTGAATAAGAGCTACGATATTTTAAGGAACTTGCTAGATATCATGACGGTTTTGTACGCCACAACTCAAATATCTACAATTACTACCTACTATTAAAAGGGGACGAACAGACAATAAACAGTTAATAAATCTTTGTTTTAAAAGCTTTTAAAAAGACGTTTTCGTTTTACCTTAACAGGGATGGTCTGATGGTCCTGAAAATCAGAGTAAAATTAAAAATTGCAAAAAAGAATTATAAAGCACAACCCAATATATCTACCACTTAAATAAAAATGAATACAAGTCGAAGGTTTTGGGTTAGAATCAGCAAAGTCGCTATATTGTTTGACTTGTTTCAAAGCTGAAAAAACGTGTTAAACGTGGTAATAAATTGGTATTAAATATCAAGGAGATTCTTTCTTCAAGCATGTGTTGGAGCTGTTTGATCAAGAACAAAAACCAATATAGTAAAAATAGAAAAGACTTTCTACGAGTAACAGTATAGAATCTATATAAAGCGTACACCCTATAAAGCGGAGATCTCCGTATAACGGACACGTGTACGAATGGATATGGATTTACAGTCAAATTCTCATAGGTTAAAGTCTCCATAAAGACTCCATAAAGCCAATGGTGTCCGCTTTATAGAGATTACGCTGTAATTATAATCGTCAAAGTTTATTTCCTCTTTTAAATAATCTTATTATATTAATACGCAAGTCTACGAGGGCTAACCATACGTCCCAGTGGGCACAATTCTACAAAAACGCTCTGTGGAAGAGTGTTTTTTATTGAAACAGCAGGCAATATTGCTTGTCATTCCTATAGAAAACGCTCCTCCTCATTGACTTTTTTGCAGATTTTGCTCACTGGGATCAAAGCGGCCGTGACGGAGAGGATTTTGAATGGGTTCCAAAAAAAAACAAAAAAAAACAACAACAACTACGATAACCAACAACAAAAATTTAATATTTATATTTAATATTTAATATTTATATTTAATGGCCCATTACCATTAAACTGCATTGAAAACTGAGGCTTGTACCATACATTTCACTGGATTCTTTAATTAAGTTAAAAGTGACATCTAATAATAACACATCAGTTCATCATTATCAATTCATCATTTTTTTTCGTGTTTGAATTTCTTTTGATAACCCAATTAGTGTTAAGTTGGTTGAATATCCCTTTGAACTCAATAAAAACTCTAAATTATAATATATGGTATTTTCATACTGATTTTCATTTCCTTATGCCATATGCTCAGCATCCTAGCAACTACAACTATCAAACAGTTTAATTTAGCGATTACAATGGTATCCGGACAGTAGCCCGACTGACAGTAGCCCGACAGACACTAGCCCGACGGACAGACGTCCGACCAGACAGTAGCCCGACCAGACATTAACCCGACCTAAATAATCCTTTAATTGGTACTTTAAAGTACTTTTAACCCCTGTTTTTCGCACAAAACTTGATATCAGAAAGATTTGGAAACGCTTGCAATTAATTTAACCCTTTGCGTACCGAATTGACTGATTAGTTCGACTTATTAACTATCTTATTGAATCCTTGTTTCTTGCACAAATCTAATAATTAAAAACTAATTAATTTAACCCTTCGTGAACCGTATATGCTCATTAAATATTTGTCAAACTTTAATGTCCGAAAAAGTAATAATAAATTAATGTTTCACAATTTGTTATAACCATTTAACTTTTACGCCGCCTACCCTATGATGTTTGCACCTGGTTCTTGAGCGGGATATTTAAAACGAAGAAAAGCGGAGAGGTGTTAGGTTGTAAACATTTGAGTTGAATTGAATTCTTACTGATTTTCTGATTTAACAAGCGGCCCGCAGAACGGTCCTATATGAAACTATAAATCTAATTGGTTAATTTGAGAAAGTACCTGTGTTTGAAATCATATAAAATAGGCAGTAGTTTGTTGCAGGATTTTATATCGTGAGCGGAAAATCTTATTATTATCATTGCTACACTATTCTACACTAGCTAAATTGCCAAAAATCGAGTATGAATAAAGACAACGAGCTGCTCATGCAGCATATCCGCCCATCCCAGTTGACGAAGACACATAGGTGGTTGAACTTTTTAAAACTTTTTTTGGTGATATTTCGAGACATTTAGCATGTGAAAATCATCAAATTTTGGGGTTTGATATATCTAGAAGTTATATATTTCTTTCTTTCTTTCTTTATATTGGAACAAAACTTAGTGACAATAGGAGTACTAATTTATTTAAAAATAAAATACAATATAAAAATCATTTATTGCCTAAACAAACCCCTAGGTTGCTGCAGCAGAAATGACACTGACAGTATATGTGGACTGGATCTGAGAATTAAAATCCCTCAGGTCAATTGTGGCCTTAACATCGCCAGGGAGATAATTCCCTGGGGACGAGGCTGTTACGATAGAATACGGAAAGCCGAAATCACCATAGGAAGTATAAATGTCATTTCTTTTTTTTAAAACTCCTATTAATTTCAACAGGTTTTTTTTATTGCTTTCAACAAAAAGCAGCTCCGAGGAGGAGGGATTACGCATACGCTGACACGACAATCCAATACCTAAGTCAATGGAGATCAGGTTCGAGAATTTATCGGGTTAAAACTAATGTCCCTATATCTCTCTATATTTCAATGGTGTGTATTTTTGAAAGCAGAATATTCGTCTCGAATTTCTGATTTTAATTTGGGTTGAAAAATTGCAACAGTTTAATTCGACTTTGTTGAATTGGCAAACTTCTTCTCGTACACGAATCAAGAAGGTTTATTGTAATCAGTTATACACGCAATGTACATTCTAAACTCCGCAAAGGTAATGGGTCGAGTGGGAGTTGGACCCATGACCTTTCGCTTTCCGGGCGATTGCTTTACTGTACTATCAATTTAAGATTCCGGTTTTTCATGAAAAAAAATTACATAAAAATGTAGTTTTATGAAATAACTTAAAAGATTATTTTCACAAAAACAACCATTATTGCCATATAAACGTAAAGGATGATAAATAAATAAATAAATAACGAATTTATTAAGTATTTATCGATAATATCTATTAATTTATTTATTTACTATCTATAAATCAACTCATTACCGTGTAATTATGAATTTATCAGGGGGAAATTCACCATATTCGATCAAAGATCTTGTTTATGTGAAATCCAAAGGTAAAAAAAATACTGCAAACAATTCAGTCAAAATTGACAAGCCCACTTGGTTAACGTTCATTTTACCTCCCACAAAATGTTATTTTCGTTTCTGAAATGAACGTAAAACTTTTCCTCCTATGCTGCCCACACTCTCACAGAATGTCCTACTGAGAAAGCTTCGTGTCTTTGTGAAAGCATTTCAATCATTTTGTTGTTTTTGTTGTTGTTGTCATGAGTAAATAAATGGATTAAAAAAAAACAAAAAAAACCAGCAAGGCATTCCACGGTATCTAACGAGACAGATCAAAAACCTTCTTAAAGAAAATAATCACCAACCTTATACCCAGATCCCCTTTTCAATCATACCATTGTAAAGTCACTCCAAAAGAAGGGAAAACATTATTTAGCTTCTTTTTTTTTGTTCTATGTATTTGCTTATAATCCTTGGGATTAAATTTTAGCTATAGAATTTAGTAAGGGAAACGTAAGCACTCAGTTTATGAGATTCTCGCTCGAAGAAATAGTTCTTTCTGTTGATCGCTGGTTCGATAGACATTAAACAACTTAAAAGGAAAACGACAAGTAATTCTTAAGATGGGGAAGATATTCCTTCTTTTCGTCATTGGTTTGATGTTTCAACAACATGGTAACGTGTTTTTCTTATACTTCCGACGTTTTCTGCTAATTTTGTTGTCGATGCCCTTTTTACTTAGTCAGCTGCCTCGTTACCATTCGTAACATTTTGACAAACCAGTTAAAATGGGACATATAAACATCGATTTAGTGTTTAATATATTTATTTTATCCACGACATGATTTTTTTCCCCTGTTGTTTGGTTTATTTTTTACTTCGATATTGTTGGATTTGATTTGGTGTTGTAACAGAGAAGATAGCAACTACTAAAACGATCTATAAATTATTTATTCGGACTTAAAGGGGCTACGACATGAATCACGTGATTGTTGTGTTTGTTTACTTTTCGTTTACCGTCAGCCATAATATTATCACATCTCTCGTCTCAAATTGATTTTTGGTGCTGCACCATAAACGCGATTCGTGTCGTAGGCCCTTTAAAATGGCTTTTGTTCCAGTCATTTTCCTCTCATATATTGACAAAGGGCATCGAGAACTTATTTCTGATAACGAATTAAACCAAGAAGTACTAAATGTACAAAATGACAGTACTACAAAAATGATCCGATTTTTGTTTCTCAAACATTTGACTTTCATGGTTTTATTTATTTATTTATTTATTTATTTATTTATTTATTTGTGTTGGTCACGGAGATCAATTAATCCATTTAATGATTAGAAAATGATTATTTTTTAGAATCTAGTGTGTGTAGGATGATAATCTTGTGGGCAGCATGACTCATCAAATTTCCATAATGCCTCCTTTCATTAAAATTAACAATAGCTATTGCTCATTAATTTGAAATGGTATTTACAAAATACATATTATTTTCCCAACTTTAATTTATATATTCTTTTTTCTTTTCTTTTTTTAAAAAAGGTAAGATTTGGCAATAGATAAAAGTAATGAAAAGGATTAACTTTAATGAGTCAGAAACAAAAGTATATTTTTAAACTCCCTGAGCTCTCTCCTTTGGGGAGATTCGTTTTTTACCAGCTTTCGCAACACAAACAGGGAAATTCACTTAAACAGGTCGGAGGAGGGTGATTTTATGTAGTGTCGTAGCTTTTCTCTTACGCGAGTGACACACGAATCAAATTTGTTCCATCACATTTGTCGTATGCAAAAGGTTAAGTCGTGTATCAGCAGATAATTCAAATATCGATTTCAACATTTTAAAAGTTGAACATGTTAACCAATCATGTCAACCAAAAAAATAAATTCACACATTCACAGCTGTCTTTGCAATAAAAGGATAACAAAAGCTACTTCAAATATACACTCCAGAGGCAGATCTAGAACCTAAGTCGAAATTTATGGAGGAGAGTAAGGACGTTAAAGTATATAAAAAAAACGTGCTAATAACCCAATCAACACTTAAGTTTTAACGGAAAATTCACCACACTGTACTCCTCCACGAGGCTCAAAAACCTAAGAAACTCAAGTGCTGGGTAATAGCTGAATAAAAAAGTTCCCTATTTTCATTGTCTCTATAGGCCCCAAATATGAAAAAATTTTACGATAATTAAGAAACTTCTCAAGGCTTAAAAAATGACTTTTTAAGAAACTTTTAGGACTTTTTTAGAAACTTTTACCCCCATCAGCGGGTAGTTTCTTAATTTTTTAAAATGTGTGTTCCGTCCAATTTTTTGTTGAGCTTCTACGAATGGTTTCATTAACACTATTTTGTTTTTCTCGTTTAGCTTATGCGATGGTAAGCAATTGGTCACCTTATTCGGAATGCGACGCTACTTGTGATTTTGGGACAAAAGAACGCACAAGAACTTGCGAGGAACCACCATGCTCTGAAGCACTAACGGAAACACAATATTGTTTTCTCAGATTGTGTATAGGTACGTACCCGGAAAAAATTTCAAATAATCATCATAAAGTTTACACTTTGATTGGTTATCTGAAAAACGTCATTAATTACGTCATTACTCACGAAACTTCCCACAGTTTGTATTATAATGTGGCATTAAACGACAAAAGCATAATCATTTTTCAGCATGTCTGTAATTTTTGGTCGTTCAATGTCAATACAGACGAATGGAACAGATGTTCATTCTATATTTTAAACTTTATGTAAAAATTAATCTTTCCGGAATTTCTGTTGAAACGCAAGTATTATGACCTAGTCAACAAGCTTTGCCCCGTTTTGCCTCAGTGGAGTAGTTAAAAGCAATGTTGATATTGAAAAACGAGGCGAAACTTGTTGATGAGGCCATAGCTGGTTAAGACAGTATCTAGGCTAACTAAAGCCTGACTTTTTTCTGCTTGGCCTTTACCATCCATTTCCTGGACTATTGTCCCACATCTACATCATCATTCTAGGTGACGTTTTACTATCAATATTTCCACATAAAAATGTAAACCTTCAAATTTTGTGACTCATGCATTGTTCAATTTAGTGGAGTTCGATGGATGGAGCGACTGGAGCGATTGCAGTATGTCGTGTGGGTCAGGGATATCAACCCGCACCAGAGAGTGTTTGCTAGAAGGGTGCACGGACGAAGTGGAAACAGAATCATGTTCAACTGGCTGTCGCCTTACTGAATGTCCGACAAGCAGTATGTAGACTATTATACTCTACTCATTATCTACATGTTTGTTATTTATAATTGCCATTTTCGGATTGTATTTATTGTTTAGTAATTTTTGTTTTCTTTATTTTAAGCATCATCTGTTGCCTGCCATTTCGAAAATGGAATGTGTGGCTTTACATCAGAATCAGATGTATGGCAAACTGGTCATTTGACATCCTCAACACAAACTGGACCACTGCTTGATCACACCATGCCTGATGGTTAGTGTAATGACTGCGCCATTTCAATACTCCATTATATGTATATATATACATACGTTTCTTTATAAGCAACATTTAGACCGGAGCAAACCGTTCAAACATGCTGTAGGGTTTATTAATCAACATGTTTGAACGGTTTGAACAACCCTTCCCAATATGCCATTTTAACATGATAAATTTCAACTTACATTTTAGAAGACCATCCAACATTTTTGAACATATAACATGGTATATGAAATATTTGAACGGTTTCCTCAAGCCTTAAAAATCAAACAGACTCATTTTATTGCCATTTTGAGCCTACTTTTGTGCTTAAGAGACGCTTATTTAATACCAAGAAAACCGAAGTATATGCCCTCAAAACTGCCAAAACTACCTATGCTTTTTACTTCAGTACTTATACAGAGGTGGTGTTTATATAAAATTAAATTAAATTCAGCTGATCCTGGCATCAATGTTTATTGATTTCATTTTTCTTTACAGGATGCGGGAATTTCTTGTACTTTGAAGCAAGTGATGCGGAGCCTGAAACCCTTTATGAAGTGATATCACCAGTAGAGGCTCAAATTGCCGAAACACACTGCTTAAGTTTCTTTGTCAACATGTTTTCGGAATTCAGAAATGGAATGGGCAGTGCAGCAGTATTTGTAACCGATGGAGGCGTTTCACAAGCGGTTTGGAATAATTCCGGAATACTGAACGGTGACAGGAACTATTGGCATCACGTGATGATTGATATATACCCCACTTCAAGTTCCTTCACGGTAGGTTAAGTCATACATTAAGTGTTGACCAACCGCTGAGGGTTTTTTTCGACTTTTGTGGAACAAATACACACGGACTTTACTACTTGGATTTTTTGTCGATTTTTATTGAGTCCATTTATTGAGGGTACGCATTTCTCAAAGACGCCATTTTAGGATGAAATGTTTTGGTGATTTTGGATTTTGATTTGCTGAAATAAAAGAAGCGCGAGCGGACAGGAAAAGAAGTTCAACATTGCTGAATTTCTACTTGTTTGTGAGCACAGATCTTATCTGCCAGAGTTTAAATATATTTTTGCTTCTCCAAATGCGCCGTGAAAAAAACACATTGCATTGGTAAAGTCCTTAAGGGATAATTTTTTATTACATTTTTTGAGAAAGAACTGTACCCTTCTTAAGTTTACAGACCGTAACTTTTCTAATATTGCGTTCAGATCAGTTTTGCCGCTATACGTGGTTCCAATATCTTTTCTGATGTTGCCATCGACGATGTTGATCTTACTGTTGGGGAATGTGATGGACCAGGTTACGATTTTTTATTTTATGCTCTGCTTATTCTGTAGGTCTCTAAGATTTGAAATAAGCTCTCTAAGTCGTTTTGCTTTGTTTTTCTAATTTTAGTGGATGGTAATTGGGCTCCATGGAATCCACACACTGATTGCAGTAATGATGGCGGTCCTGCAACTCTGGAAGAGTTTAGAACATGCACCTCGCCACCTAGAAATAATTACGGAAAAGATTGCGTTGGACCATCACGAAGGGTCGTACCATGCATGTATGTCCTTATAACTGGTTTCTAAATAAAGTACACAGTCCCCAACTATATCAAATAATTTGACAGAGCATATGTTATGTTACCCTATTATTATTATTGCCATGACTATACGCTTTTCTTTTTATAAGCACCAGCCAAAATCAATCAGGCTCGTGTGGTGCTAATTTTTCGCCATTTTAAGCATACTTTGGTGCTTAATAGGAGCCGAAAAAACAAAAGTGTACGCCCTCAGAGCTTCCAGAACCACCTACCACCTATATACTTTAACTTTAGAGAGAACGACTACTCTTTGAGGCATAGAAATTATAGAGACAGGGAAAATTTATTTATTTCGCTATGATTTTAAGTCTAGGGTGGCGCTTACGAGGTGCTTATCGTTTTAGTGAATTTGGTGGTGCCATATAAAAAAACGTGTATCTTATGAATCCAAGCGAGTTAGTTTTAAACTAAAGTCAACCCAGTTCCTTTACAGTTTTCCGTTCTTCTAATCCTATATCTTAATGTCCAATTGTCTGTCTGTCTGTCTGTAATGTAAAATGGTAGACACGAGTGGTGAGAGAGATTCAGTAAGTCAGTAACGTAAAACCTTACGTGCATACGTGCATACATTATGTGCATACATTATTTTTTCATGTGCGACGTCAATGTGAAACCGATGCATTGCCACCCAAATCGAACGCAAGATATAGGGAAAATTATCTCGAGAACCAACCAATAGTATTTCTTTATTTTCCTGATATAATTATCATTTTTCTTGTTATAGGATGGCGCCTTAAACCAAGTTTGCTCCGTGCAATTTCAGTTCCTCTTTGTTTATTAATGTAATACTTTTGATTTTATTGTAGTCTATCTTTGTTAATTATTCAGGCCCTACAACACTGGGAGTCGTGCTAAGGGACAGATATCCCCACTCCACCAACTTTTTTGCCAAGTCGTTGAACTTCAAGTGAAAATCGAAGGGAATCCTCTACACTATTATAATTCAGTCTTCCCTAGTACCACTCTGTCTCCCACACTCTCAAATATGTGTCGTAGAGCCTGTTATACATAAAAATAATTTCCCATTGAAAATAAACTTGATCATCATCTGTTCTGAATTGAGAAAATTTTCAAATTGTCAAACTTTCAGACCATGAACCGTTCATTTGAAAACCATTAAAGTTTTTTTCGCAATACTTTGACAATGCCTTCTTCTCTTCTCTGAATTTATGTTATTGTTGTTATTGTTGTTGTTTATACATTTTTGTTTTTATTCAACTAAATAAAGTAAACTGCCATTGTTGTTGATTTTGCACAAGTATGTAACATTACAATTGTAAACTCCTTCCCAAATTTTGATAATAATAACATCGTTCCCTTAGTAGAGGCACATCGTCAGTAGAAGCACACTTGATCTGGATTAAAACTGAAACATTTTCATTTAAGGAATTTGTGCTTTTTGTTTAATCAATCAGGAATTAAAGTCGATATGCTTGTTGCATTATGCTGGTTATAATCATGCCCTTTGGGAAAGGCGAAAGGCTATTAAGCAAACTTATGGGCCCATGGTTTAAGCACGCCAAAATTGAGCTAATGTAGAAAAAAGCTCATTCTTTTCTTCCTCATTTTTCTTCTTCTATATAACATTTTTTTTAAATTTACGAAAACATATTATTCCGCTCTAAAATATCTTTCGAACAACCCAGTGGGCAAAATCTTCAAAAAGTCTATGAGGGGGAGTGTTTTCTATAGGAATGGCAAGCAATTTCGCCTGCTGTATTTCAAGATTTTGCCCAGTGGGAAGGGTAAATTTGTTGAAATTCATGAAGACCGTGATAAATTTTAAAAACTATGCCTAGTGCACATAATTTTGTGACAGGCTTTAATTAGGCTTGGTTGAAATACACTACCAAAACGATTATCTTATGCGGCAAGGAACGAGTCAGAACCATAATGAATCGTTCTTTGAAACCAGAAATGATTGTTTATGGGAAGGGTAAATTGTTCCAACGGTGTATCGAAAATTGTGTTTTGAAATTTCTGTTTCCAGGTTGTATCACCAATGGGGTTATTTGGACGATTTTCTTTAAGGGGGGACACCCCTCAAAAATATGAAAAAAGTGAGAGGTGAAATTTTATGTTTGAAAGAAACCACAAGGTTTGGGGATATTTTTCCACATGATTTTTGTGTCTCGCTAGCTTTCTATTCACCACAAGCGTCCTAAAATAAGCATAAATATGACTAGGCTTTCTCTATACGAGTTGATCGGCGCCCTTTGCCCTTTGGCAAGATGGCGTAGGGGCGTCTTTAGGTGCAATCTGTTGCACCTAATTTCGATGCAATTGAGTTGCCATTTCGCAGAAATGTTGTTACTACTTGCCTCCGTCGGATGAGCGAAGTGATTGTTTTTATCTCGATTATCCAGCCGCACAGTGGAACGTCTAATCCGTCCAAGATTGACCAATTTCAGGAAATCCGAAATATTATGGTCATAAGCTACTTACATTGAATTTTTGTGCAAATTTTCGTCACTCATCCCACGCGTCGGCCTCTTATGCTTCATTTACTTCCAAAGCAATGCCCTTCAAATAACACCTCCTTTCCAGAAACGTTCCAGGGATATTACACCTTTTTGGTACAGATTCCATAGTTTTAATTAATTATTCACGAGATGCCAAAAACATTCTTTTCACAGAACTTGTTAAGTAACATCAATGGAAGCTTAAAAAAAATGCAATTTTCGTAAGTTTTGATACTTGAGGGTAGTTGCCCCAATGCTGTAAGGTGGAAACTCCCTAAAAACTTTAAAATGGCCACAAATGCATTTTTTTTCATATTATTTGTACGACGTAACAAATTGTGACCACACTTGATGAAAAAAATTGTTTTGACATCTCACGAATAATTAATATCTTCAAGCTTTCTTCAAGCTTTGTTACCAAAACGTCGGTCTCGCGCTGGGCATTTTCTGGAAGAGAGGCGTTATTTGAAGAGCGTTGTGTCGCACTTAAATGAAGCATTAGAGGCCGGAGCGTGCAATGAGCGACGAGAAATTTCCCAAAAATCCATTTTAAGAAAATTAGAATTATCAAATTTAGAATTTGTTGAAATTTGTTAATTTTGGGCAGATTTGACAACCCACGGTGCGGCTAAATAAACGAGCCGAACAAAATTGTATAGCGGAAACTGCTAAAAACATTTCAGCAAAGTAGGGATTCAGAAATACAACTTCCGAGAAATTTACGTTTAAAAACAAACAAGATGCCATGGAGCCTGCTAGTCAGCGTTGTTGGGCATACCAGAAAGGTGGCACACAGGACTCTATACGAAGGACCCTTTTACTTAGAACAATTCAGATAACATTACATGTATATTTACTAAATTTCATAGCATTTCTACAGCGACGGCAGGAAGTACATTTTAGAAAGAAAATTTGGGCCTAAAGAATTCTATTCTGAATCTAATATCCTTTATAACTGTCGTTTCCATTTCAAAATCAGCGCTTTCTAGTTTGCGGTTACCGATTTTCAACCTGAACTCATATATTGAAGTACTGAATACAATTTTTATTCATCTATATTATGAACTCAATCTATTGTAAAAATGTTAATAATAGTACAATGTAACGAAATCTGTGTCAAAGTAAAAATTGAAGATTATATATGATACTTCTCACGTGATGATAGCTATGCAAATTGAGCAATGGAAATAATTTTTGGAAATATTTGTAAAATAAAATCTGGTCAAGTTCAGATAAGGCGGACAAGTTCTAAGACTTCGGACAAGTCCAGATAAGTCTGATACATTCTGATGGGTTTTGAGGTCTGATGAAACGGATGAGTTCTGGTTGCAACTACGAGGTAATACCAAAGTTGATGCCACCTGTTATACAACCTCAGTTCCACTTGTGATGAATTTCAATATTTAACCTGGAAAATAAACAAAGAAAATTGATTAATAATAATAATAAAATTTTTTTTTGCAATATTTGATCTTTAATCTCCCAAAAGTTAATGGCAAAAATTCGCAAATTGAGGTCAAAAGGAATTTCTGATCCTAAAATAGTGGTTAGAGAATATTCAGCTTAGTTGCAGTTCACTCCAGGAACGATTATCTTGCCCTGCAAAAATGAGTCATAATGAATCGTTCTTAGAAACCATTACAGGTGAACTGCAACTAAGCCAAATATTCTCTAACCACTATTTTAGGATCAGAAAGTGCATACCATAAGCTGATTTTAAAAAAACCTTTTTAAAAAAGCCTTTTACTTGCGAAAGTTTATATTCGCGAAAACACTTTGGATTAATATTCTAATTTTTGAAGTTTTGTGTCTGTTTTGATATGTTTTAAAACCAAAGAATGTGTTGGGTACAAGGTTGTTAAGTTCCATAAATTAAATTTACCTAAAAGTTCGATGCTCAAAAGTTTCGGATCCACAGTAGCAGTTTAGAAATTTTCGTGCAAATTTAATTCCGCCAATTGAGATAAACAAACTTTTCTCAGGAATTTAATTCGTGAATTTCGCAAATCATTAGTCTTCATATTTTAAAAAAATTAAATATTACCATGGATACGTTGACAGACAGTGAGGCAAAAAGTATTCTTTCAAATGAATTCAGTAAAATCTGATTTTTCACAAGAATATCATTTCGAGAACATGTGAAATTCAATTTTTTTTCCAGTGAAATTTTCTTACCACACTTAAGACATATTTGGTACATACAATAAGTACAGCCCGAAAGAAACTTTACGCGTCTGCGAAGGAATGAATTATTACATGAAAACACCAAAATATTTTCGTGCAAAGTTTTATCTGTTACATAAAGTGGCTCTTTCATCATGTATGAGATCACGATTTATTAGGGAGGTAATGTAGTCCATTATATTATAGAGATAATATTTTGTTGCATTCTTTATGAGGATTGTATATGATAGCAGTATTTAAAAACGGTCTCATACGTGATGATATTCTCCATAAAGTAAAGTTTTATCTGTTACATGAAGTCATTGTTTTCAACACGATTTTTTTGAAATCTTGCGTTTGATAAACAAAATAAAATCGTGAAAGCTAGTAATCTCGGAAATGTAAAGTTTCTTTCGGACTGTAGCGTATAGATCATTGCATTATTTTCATCAAAATAAAATGATAAAAAATCTTTTATTCTCTGATTCGCTATGAGGAAGTTCAATCGAAACTCCATCGCAGTGTCATATTTTTGTGGGTGAAATTTATAATAGTGTATTAGGAAAAAAATGAATTTTTAGTGCATAAACGAATCGGTTAATAAAACGATATCTTGATATGGCATTTTCTTTTGTCTGGTTTTTGGGCACATGTTTCAATGGTACTGTGATTTTTGTGTAGTTTATTTTCACATAGTGTTGGTCATAATCTGTACCAAGTAAGGGGACCATCGACAAGAGAAACTTTCGTCAACTAAAACAGCATATTTGGTAGTGAAAAGTGGGGATGAGTTGGTGGTAACAAAAGCTTTATGAAAAACTGAAATTCTCTTATTTTTTTTCAATTTTTTTTTTTCATTTTCGAACATATTCCTCCTGTCGCATTCCTAACATCCTTTTCCAATGAATTGAGCGCAAAACAAAGTGTCTTTTTACCATACATTTGTTTTTGTTGTTATTTAAAATAAAACGAGCCAAAATGCGTATTTGTACCGTCGGATGCGGGACGGTTGGCACGTATGGTTTGGGCATGGAAGCTAAGCTCCCTCCTTAGCACAACTACCGTCAATGTCCCTAATTCCGCACAACTCCGAACGCAAAAAAATACTGTCTGCAAAATACAAACCACATCAATAATAATGCAAACTGCGTTGTCAATCAAACTTAATCCAAAACCTAACGAACTGCCTTCCATATAAATTGACTTCCCCTGTTGAGACTCGCGCATAATTTTACAAGCTCTGCGATGTAATTACGTGATGTGATTACTCTATCTAAACTATGATAGTGATAACTTTCATCATAACCCATGCTTGTTTATATATAAACACCGCAGGAATACACATTTTTCAGAGATATCAAAAAATGGTGTAGGCCATTATTACCGCACGCACAAGTGATTCTCACGCTGATAAACACCGCAGGAGCACACATTTTTCAAAGATATCAAAATATGGTGTAGGCCATTATTATCGCACCACGCGCAAGTGATTCTCACGCTGATAATTGGTGTTCAACGACTTTTCTGCTTCATAAACATTTTAGTATTTGTGGCGATTTTGTTAAGTATGGATGCATATTTTGTTTATTACCTGTGTTCGGAATTATTAGGAAGGCTGTTCGGAATTAGGCACATTGATGGTAGGCCGCCCCTTATTCCATCCTAAGTATGAACACTACTACTTCCCTCCTCTGTTCCAACACAAACAATCTAAAGCTCAGCCCAAATTTTTCTGATTACAAAAATGCAAAGTAGGCATGAGAAAATTGCAATCATCATTTGGAGGCAGGTTTTTAGGCGCTATATCCTTTTCGGGATTACTGGCAAAATATACGACAGTAACATCACGACAGTACTGATTCCAGTTAACAACCGTCTCACAACTGCCAACCGATAGCTCGTGTTGCACATCTTTCACGGACAACCCTCTGCTACTACCAGCTGCACAAATCCATTGATAAGTCAGACAAAGGATCTGCCACAACTCAAGATGTGATACATCAAAAAAAATTTTTTGCACCTTTTCACAGTACAACGCCACGTGATCTCATCAATTGCTCGAGGATAATGCTGTTCGTTACATTGGCGGTTACATCACGGACAGTCCATTCTTGTTGCCAGAAGGGCGTACTGACGACACCAACGAATGCATTCATCGCGATTGTATTTAAACTTTGCACCAATTTCAGTCAAACGATACGCTGTCAAAGACAACAACATCAGGTCTTGCAGGTACAGCCATCGCATATGAATTTGATGTTTTTTTCCCTTTTATATCCCAGCTCGAAAAGACAAAGAAGACAAAAAGACGGAAGATAGAAAGAAAAGTATTTCCTCTATAATATACGAATGTTCCTTGTAACGTTTGGGATGGATTGCAGTGAAAAAAATAGGAGGGGGGGGATATGCGCGGGTTTTTATATGAAAATAAAAATAATAAGAATTTCCTTTTACCTTTATTAATCGTTCTAACTGATTAATAAAGAAAATATAATCATCGCATTGAATATGTCAATCACCTTCATCATCGTCACTGGCTATAGTAGTCTACAAACCGCAGATCAATGGAAAAATTTAAATCTCAAATACACAATAAATTAAAGACAACAGATTTCATTTGTTTTAACAGACCAAAACTCTTAGCTACAAAGCATGTCGTCGTTGTGGCTTCACTGTTAATAACTTGACTAAAAATCACAAATGTCCCTTTTTGCGAATATGATCTGTTGTTGTGTGTATATATATATATATAACTTCAGTTTTAAACCTGCTTCAAACACTCTCTCCAAACAATATTTACAGTGCTGTTTATTGATTCGTTCATTTATCCACATGTCCATCGTCTTCTATACCAGCCTGTTGCATCAAGTCGCCTATGTTCTTTTCTAGATCATCTATACGGTTGCCCATTTCGTCCAGTAAACAATTCCCCCGTTAAAGAAAATCTTTTTCAACTGGTGTCAATCTTGTTGAGTTTCAATACAGAGAACAGTAACTATACGTTAATGTAACAAAATGCGATCATCACTAGTTTGCGCTGAAAACCTTGATATTTCTGTCTGGGTTAAACGAGGTAATGGTTATGTAATGCCTCGTTCTTTCAAACAACAAAAAAAGACTTTCAGCCAAAATGTTTAATCATCGCACCTTGTTAGCTTAACACACTCTAAGCATTCAAAAAATACGGATATACCGGGAAGGAAAAGACGTGAGATTTTAGGTCCCTTTGGTACGTGAACATGGTTTACGACCCACCAATACAGAAAAAATATTGGCATATGTGCTAATAGGGACTTAAAGAAACTAAGACTGAAACGAGGATGGCAGCGCGTGAAAAGAATTCTAATTTTACAAAATGTATGAACCACAAAGCAATAAAATTCAGAGTAGTTTGGGGGCTTTTAAAAGACTTTCTTTAAAATGTGGTGAATATTAAACTGGAATGCTATGAAATTCTTTTAAAGCAAGTATCGTAGAAATATAATCGACGACTTCTATCAAGTCTTCGTTGTCAACAGGACTTGAAAACATAAGATTTTACAGTGTCTAAAGAATCTGAAATTCTTAATAATGAGGTAATTACTTAATAAATTTACGCAATTCCTTCTAACAGAACATTTTCTATAAGGTTTTGTTTCCTGCACATTCAGCCTTTTTGCCGTCTTAGTTTCTGAAAGTTCCCAATATTTGTGACGTTTATGACGGTATTAAAACAGCAGCCAAATTAAAGAAAATTTTCTGCAAATAGAGTAAGCTCATGTAAATACATTTCATCGGGAACCAAGACATAGGGGCCTTACACAACTGCGACGACAAGGACGGCGACGTGAGAGTAATCCCCATGAATATTAGGCAAACAAGAAATCACAAGGAAATCAAAGTTTAAAGATTTGATCTGTGATAGATAAAAGTTTGATTGATGAACTAAGAAAAAAAACAAGCTATCGAAAAAGTATAAAAGCTACTCCTATCGTTGTGTATTTGTTTTCAGTATGACTTTAACAACTTAAAATAACATCCCGCATTCTGTGTAGAATGATGTAATGAACAGACAAAATTCTCCCAATGGTATAGTATGAAATAGACCTTCTTTCTAAACGAAAAGGAATCCTTTGTTTCACTCACATGACCATCCCCGTTGTCGGCGCATGTGCGTGAAGTCCCTATTCATTTGGATTCAGCGTTGGTTTTCGAAATATAGGAGTTTCATCGAAGAGATTTGATTGGACAGACCAGAGAATTACTGTACTTGATTTTTCTGATAAAAAAAGAGTTTGAATCACGGGAACACCCACAAATTCACCAATTGTGATCAAATATGAATTAACTTTGGAATGACCACACCCCTTCCCAAAAACCAATAAGTTATTTCTTAGGTTTGAATAAGAATCTCCCAAAACCCGAAGAAAAAAAACTAAAACAAAACAAACAAGCTTTGAAAAGCCCTATGTGTGATATCTAAATTATTAACAGAGGAGATCCATGAAAAATGATAAATTAGTCATATTCTGGATTATTGGATCTACTATTTTGAACATTACATTTTTCCATCGACACAAGTTTCCGCTTGTTCAGAAAGCCAGGAACATCGCAAAATAAAATATTTTCCCCTGTATTAAAGTCACAGCAGTATCAATTAATAGCAATGAGACTCAATACAAATACATATTCGGTGACTTATCTTTATCTACAGTAGACATCGGTTAATTTGAACACGCAAGGGTTCGAATTAAGCGGCAGTAAAGAAACCATTTTTCTACGTGGTGGAAATAATGAAAATAGTTGTAAAATGAGAGTAAACCTTGGCGATGGAGAGGGACTACAAATACCACTATACAAACTCCATTTTACAGGAGAAGCAAAGTACATTACACTATTGAAAGATATTTTACCCTCACTACTATGAAAACAGGGTCTTATTTTTCCCCAGTTTTTTGTACGAAAGTTCGAATAAACGGGCATGTTTTGGCCAAGGGACTAAAAATTTTGTTCGAATTACGGAATTTTTCGAATAAAGCAGCACAAATTATGACAATATCTTACACCAAACTCAAGGGACTTAGAAATTTGTTTGAAATAACGGAAAGTTCGAATTAAGCGGCATTCGGGTTAACAGATGCCTACTGTATCTGTTTTACTGTCAAAGAAACATTTCGTTTTCCCTTTGAAAAGATATTTCTTGAGAGAATTTGTTCTGACATCGTTTGAAACTTCTCTTGCTAGAAAGAAAGCAAGAAAACATATGATCAGAATCAACAAACAATCTGCCATTAGTCTCTAGAAAGCAAAAGTAAATTGAATGCATACTCACCATCGATCCTAACATGTTCTCCACCTGAAAAGAGAACAAAAGGAAATTTAGACTACCGAAGTAGAAGAACATAGGCGTGTTTAGGGTCATTCAAAAGAAGGGAGGAGTCCAATGTTATGATCTTTCTTTTCAGTCATAAGTGTCGATTAGGTTACTTGCTCGTTTCCCTTTTCTACATTAAATGACTGAATTCTCCTCCACAAATTTTGACTGAGCTCATTATTGGAATCACCTGAAAGTCTATAAAATTTTCCATAAGATCATATAAAATATGGAAAATCAACTTTTCTTTTTTTCAAAAAAACATAATTTATCCTTGAAGTCCCTGGAATCCACTGAATGGTTTTTGATCACAAAACCTTTTTTACCTAATACACTTTTGTTGCAAAAAAATGTCCTTTATTTTCCTATATGTGGAATGACTGCAATTTTGGTTGGAAAGTCAATGAAATTTGTGTATTGATTTTCCAGATAAGAAAACTGTTTACATTTTGTGGAAAATATTGTTGTTTAAGAAAAGTTAAGGTCAGGTTGTGGTTCAGATGTGATGAGAAGATGAGAAGTGTCTGCTCCCTTACCACTATGTGCCACCACTTACCGCTAGTGACAACTTTGATAGTTTCTTTCGATCATTTAAGGAAAACAAATTCAATACAACTAATTGCCAACTAAAATTATAGAAATTCAGCTATATTCTGGAAGATTTCAGAACAAATCGACAAATAACCACAGATTCAGAGGAAAAAGCTGAGCATCGAGTCACGGTCATCGTGAAAAAAAATATTTAAATGTCCACAACGAAAAATAAATACTTTAAAATACAGAGCTATAAAAGACAGAATAAACAGATTTATTGAAACTCTTCTGCATTTTAGAATACTGTAAACATGTGAGACAACGGGCGATCAACAAAAAACTTGATATCTCCTAATTAGGATATGAAAACCATTAACCATCAATTTTCTTCAACATTTTGAGGAATCGCATTTTTCATTCCTTTTCAAAAAAAAAGGTTACACCTAGCGCCTCATCTCACAAAAATTTCTAATGAAATGTATCGCAATTGTGATGTATTCACTGGAAAACAGGCTGCAATATCTTGCATTCAGGGACAACTCCTAATTAGGCTTTGAAACCAAATTAGACATGACACCTAATTAAGGTTATTTTAATGCCAAGTTGGGTATCCTTCTTTCAAATTAAGCTTCTATTTTTTAAAAAATGCAAAAAGGCACAACTCTCATTCGCAAATTGGGAACACTACAGTTGGCAAGGTAAGGCAAATTAAGGTAAGGCAAATTAAGGCTAGCTAACCGTTTAAAACGGAAAAATCAGGTGTAGACTAGAAGGGATATTGATGTTTGAAGCTCTTACTCCAAATTAAGACAAATTAGGCCATTAGGATTCGTATTTACAGAAACACAAAAAATTTTGAGCTGCTACTAAAGGCGGGTTTAAGAAGTCAGATCTCTCCACTAGGAGGAAACTTTTTTAGAGCAACTTGATTGGCTAATCAAAATGTTGCAGTGGAAAATGTTGCCATGGCAAATTGCAGAAAGTGTTTCTACTTTTTGTGGTTAACATTTTTCCACCTAGTGGAGATCTGGCCTTACAGTAATCGTGAATGGATCGAACAAATAAAGGAATTCACTATAAGGTAGTTTCATCTAAGTTCGACATGCTTCTATATTCGACACATGTTAATATTGAAAAACATTAAAAAAGGAAGCTTACAGTAAGTACGGTTCACCCAATTTAAATTTGAAATATCACTTAATAATCGGGGGTAAATTCAAGATGAGTCTGAAACCTCTTTAAACAAATCCAAACACAAAAAACACGAACGAAATGAAGTTGTTTATATTCACGCATGCTGTTATCGCCACATCTTGTTTACTACTGGAACGGAAAGATTAGCCATGGTACTTCAAATCATGACTTTTAAATCCCCATTTTGAAAGCAGATTTCCATATAGGGGAGGTTTTCCCTTCCCCGGTGCGATATTTTGTTTTCGACATACTTAATAACCAGCTGATTATCAGAGTTTGTTTGCATCGTGATGTAATAGTTATGAAAATGTTACGAGTATCTTCAAGGGTAATTAGCGGTAAAGAAAAGAAATATCACCTCTAGTGTTTCCTTTGGAATTATTACGGCACGTGGTTTGTACGGTATCTACTTTGTTATTCCGCTGTTCCATGTTTTATCTCTAAATTATTTTGAAAATTGTTCTGTCGAATAAAGATTATATGGTTAAACATGGACATATCCTCCTGTTCCTTTTCTCTCCTCCCTTTATCTATCTTCTCAAAGTAAAGAAATGTCTTTATCTCTTTATTTCTGATGTTGTTTGGATATCGTATTTCATATCTTACATCCTTTTGAACGTAAATTAGGTTTCCTTTTTCATTTATTGGATTGTAAAGTTGTTGTGTCGAACTTAAATGAAACTACCTTTATATTTGTGTGCATTCCTGCTGACTTGTCTCGCTAAATCCAGTTAGTTGTGTTGGACCTTTTTTATTGAAGGATAATACAACATGAACATTATCGTTAGTGGCAAGGGGAGCAGCAGGTGGCAATCTGTTACTGGTGCTAGTATATAGAAGAAGAGAGCGCCGTGACTTTCTGACTTTCTATCTTCAGTTTTTTATCCCTCTCGAGAAAAATCAAAGCGAGGGCTCAATAATGTTCAAACTTATATAAAACTTACAAAAGCAGTCAGATCTTGAACACTTTTTGCATCACCAGTTGCAGCTGGCGAAGTAGGGAATGTCAATGATTTCGTTGGTGATGAAACAGGCGGAGTTTGCGCGGCCATGTTGTTTATCGTTCTGTTGTTTTATAAATGGTATTCTTTCGTTTGCCGGATATTTCAATTAATAATAATGGCTGACATGGAACCAATCAGAATCACTGACACTTCGAATCTCATGTGGTAAATGAAAACAACTTGCATGAAGTTCTTTTGCAACTAGGTATATTATAGGTGTGTTGTTTCTCACTCTACTCTTGCACACTTATTATTCATCATGGTTTCTCCACCTGGACCCAAAGACAACAAGCCTCCATTTAAAGTTGGTATGTGTTATTTTTCAAATTATTATATTTTTGGCCCCTTTCAATTGGTCCGCGCAAAGGAAATTGCAAATTTTACGATTTGCATTGCAAAATAGCTATGTTATATTGCATTGCAAAATAGCTATGTTATTGGTCCGCGCAAAGGAAATTGCAAATTTTACGATTTGCATTGCAAAATAGCTATATAAATATTTTAGCCAATATTCTATGATTTGCTTTATTGCTCTGCATCATTTTAAGACTTCAGATGATTGTAAAAAATGTAAGAAATCTCATAGAACAATCTATTTTTGAACTCTCCAAAACATGGTAGATGATTAATTATTATTTACATGATGAGGTTTCATATATCAAGCAACATGACATTTTTCGCAAATTAGTTTCTTGTAAAAACCTTTATACTGCTTACATATAAGAGATGATATGAAACTCTTGACAGGTTGATTTTAATGTCGGTCAAAATTTCATATAAACGCCGACATGAATTTAATTAATAAACTATGTGTACTCACAATCACAAAACAAAAGATATGTTGTGAAAATCCGTCGGGTGGTCATCTGTATGGCCACCCCAACATGAGTTTTGAAGTGACATAAAATTAAATTTGAACATAACATTATGTCATGCTACTATCAAAACTTCATGTCACCCATATCGTGTAAACATACTCCAAGAAGCTCAACGGGTGATGCAAAAAGGAATACAGGATTTATCTACTTCAAACAAAATTTATTTTCCTTGTAGTATTTTGAACAAATTGAGCGAAAATAACTCATTAACCTTAAGTATATATTTTTTATTAGTTTTTTTCGTAGCTAAACATAAAGTAACTTATGAATTTCTCATTTTTTGTTTGCCTTTTCGAAAAGGAACATATTTAACATGAACCCAAATATTTTTTTTAGAAGTTATTTCAATACTTTTCAATCAATTTTAAAACTATACTCTTGGAGGATAAATTTCTTGGATAAATCTTTAATTAAGCAACTTCATAAAACTATATTAATTATAATACTGATTAAACTGCTAAATATGTGATATTTTGAAGACAAATTATAAGTTATTGTTATTGTGATAGATGCAACACCGTGACATCTTGCAAAATAATATAGCTCCCTCAAAGTGTCGTATTTCTGTGTATTTCACAAAGTCATTTAAAAGTGTCAATACAATTTTTTTACAAATCAAATTATATGTCATTTTGCATAATTTTCATTTATTGTGCAACTTATGACATTAGAAGCTTGAAACTATTTTTATAAGTAATTTCACATAATTTTCATTTATTGTGCAACTTATGACACTAGAAGCTTTCGGATTGAGCAATTCAGCTATATCAAATTACATTTTGATGTACTTTGAAAACGTGATATGTTGACACCAAATTCTCAAAATTTGTTCGTGCAAAGACATGCTTCGGTGAAAAATAACATTCTATGTTATATAAAATAGACCTCAGTATCAGTGAGATGTTCAGTTTCTTATTTTTTTCTTCCGCAAATTATATTGACATCCCTTTAAAAATAGGATTAAAAATATGACAAAAGCTTTAGAAGTAAACCATTCAGTTATATCAAATTACATTTTGATGTATTTTGAAAACATATTACATTGACACCAAATCCTCAAATTTTTTCTTGCAAAGATCATGCTTCTGTGGAAAATAACAGCGTACGTTATAAAAAATAGACATCAGTACCAGTGAGATGTTGTGTTTCTTCTGTTTTTTTCTGAAAATATTTGCCCCAGAATTTGCACATGGGTCAAAGATTTTCAAAATCATCATAGTCTTAATGATTAAGCCAAAGAGTGAAAGATTTCTATAAGAATGCTGTAGTCTTCTGCAGGTTTTTAAAATTTTGTTGTTTTTGTTTTCCATTAAGATTGGTGTTTGCTACGATCATACATGAATTTTAAAAAGTTAAGCTTTCATGTGTGTGAAGCAAAACTCAGTCTTTCAAGTAATCATATAGAATCTAAGAAATTTTTTTCTATTTACAGCTGACATATCTCTAGCAGATCTTGGTCGTCGATATATTAACTTGTCCGAAAATGAAATGCCCGGATTGATGACAATGCGAACAAGATATGGTCCAGACAAACCATTGAAGGGTACACGCATTGCTGGTTGTTTACACATGACAATTCAAACTGCAGTCTTAATAGAAACATTGCAGGAATTGGGTGCTGAAGTTCAGTGGTCATCATGCAATATTTTCTCAACACAGGATCATGCTGCTGCAGCTATTGCTAAAGCGGGTGTTCCTGTTTATGCATGGAAAGGAGAAACCGATGAAGAATACTTATGGTGCATTGAGCAAACACTCATCTTTCCTGATGGTCAACCATTAAACATGATTCTGGATGATGGAGGTGATTTAACCAATTTAGTCCATGCCAAGTATCCAGATTTATTAGCAGGTAGGCAAAAAGCAGTGATTTATTGGTACGAAGTGAGTAACTTTTGTATTTCAATCAATAAGTTGCATTATTTCAGGGATAAAGGGTTTATCCGAAGAAACAACAACTGGTGTCCATAATTTGTACAAGATGCTGAAAAAAGGTGAATTGAAATGCCCAGCCATTAATGTCAATGACTCTGTTACGAAATCGAAATTTGATAACCTGTATGGTTGTCGTGAATCACTTGTTGATGGTATAAAAAGAGCTACCGATGTCATGATTGCTGGTAAAATATGTGTTGTTGGTGGTTATGGTGATGTTGGCAAAGGTTGTGCTGAAGCCCTGCGAGCCTTTGGTGCCAGAGTTATTGTGACAGAGGTGGATCCAATCAATGCTTTACAGGCAGCTATGGCAGGTATTGTGAAATAATAGTTTTGCACCAATATTACAATAATTTCTGCAGTGAATACCTGCATTCTTTTAAGTGCCTCTGAAAAATTCAATAAACATCTCCGTGTAATCCCCTCCCTAAAATCCAAAATTTTAAATAATAAAGAGAGAATATGGTAATTACATAAAAGACCAGTAAGATTTTGAATCCAAATTCAGGGAGTCTTGAAAATTGCACTGTTACCATAACAACCCCTCATTGTGCGATGTGACAAATAATTTCTCACACAGCCATGATGATTAATTTACGTTGATATTGAATGATATGAACTGATGTTTATAATCCTTATCCATTACTCATAAAGTTTAAATCTGAGCTGTGTGTTATTTGTCATTCTTTGCTCTAGTCAATTTAATTTCTTCAAGCTCCTTTTTATTTTCATCTAATTTTTTGAAGGTTATGAAGTCACCACAATGGAAGAGGGATGCAGGAAGGCAAGAATTGTCGTCACTGCTACTGGATGTTCTGGTATTGTTGGCGAGAAACACTTCAAGGAGATGGCAGAAGACACAATTGTTTGTAATATTGGTCATTTTGATTGTGAATTAGACGTTGCTTGGTTGAATGCTAACTGTCAGAAAGAGGAAATCAAGCCACAGGTATATAAAACTAAATCCGAAAAAGGGGCAAGGTATATCAACAGAATTAACTTTCAAAGCACTTCAGTTATCAAATATAATAAATCCTTATTTTAAATAGTTCAACTTGCCAAAGTTGAAAACCTAAATTTTATCTGGGCTAGTGAGGCTGCAGTCAGGTTATGCCTTGTTCATTCAAGAGTATGTTTTTTTGAGACTTCACCGTAAATTTGGTGAGAAGAAATTGTCAGCAACTCTCAACAATTGTTTTTAGGTTGATCGTTACACTTTGCCAAGCGGAAGGCATATTATTATTCTTGCGGAAGGTCGTTTAGTCAATCTGGGCTGTGCTCATGGTCATCCAAGTTTTGTGATGAGTAACTCTTTCACCAATCAAGTGCTTGCCCAAATTGAATTGTGGAAACACCATGACAAATACGATATAGGCGTTCATATGCTTCCAAAGCATGTAAGTTCTCTCTAGATTCCCTTTCTTTTTACCTTTTTCTACTTTCGATAGATCTCATTGTAAAATTGTTTAACATTTATTATTCTCCCTCCATGCATATTTATTATTATCATTTTCCTTATTTAGTTGGATGAGGAAGTGGCCCGGTTACATTTGGAACATTTGAGCGTGAAACTCACCAAGTTGACCGACAGTCAATCCGAATACCTCCATATACCAGTTAATGGTCCTTACAAACCAGATCATTACAGATATTAAAAGTTCGGTCGATATTACTTTTTTTTGTTTTGTTTTTTGTATTAATTCTGTTTTTGTTTTCGAATTGTAATTTTTAGGCTTAATTTCTTCCCGACATTTTCAAGGTAAAACACTTTCCTTGTGTTTTGGGATTTTTTTTAAAACAACAAATGTGCGATTAGTTTAGTTCAGTTGGGAATATTTGTAATTATTTCCTTGATAGATTTTTTTTAAACAGAAAATTTATTTTAAGTTAGAAGATGTATATTCTTATGGTAAGAAGGAGAAATGACTTTCATTGAATCCGAATTATTTTTATGTATAAGAAACGCCCTCTATTGAAATATTGTCTATTAACAAGATAACGCTTATTACCTCAATAAGCTCCTCCTTCAGTTGCGTCACTGTGTCCACAATTTACATGGCAGCACTTCAGCTCATCGCATTTCATGATGACCATGCTTCTCATGCGAAAGGTAATTAAAACGATTAGAAACTACACGCTTTTTATGGTGGTCACCAGAAAAAAATATTGATCACGTTCTCATTAGTGCATTTTTGTTTGTTTTATCATTTTTTTACTCAGCGGCTCAGCCCAGCCTGAATTCTTAGTCCACCTGTACCTAACTTGAGAGAGAAGGACTACCAGTGTCTGTTAGTTGAAAGTCTGCCTTCGAAACTGCAATATTCCTTCAATAGTGACTGCACACCTTCACAACATCATCGTCATGGGTTATTTGTTTTGAAGCTTACAAGCACCGTTACTTTACGAGTAAAAATTTGCATCACCGCTGGAAAACGTCACGATAACAGTATTCTAGAAAACTAAAGCAGATGGAATGGACGTAGGGTTATCATCGAACCCCTATTTTGTGAAGTGACTCTTTCGAAAGTTAGAATCACTCCAAAAAAACTGAATAGAAAAGGATATTTTCTGCAAGTGTCAACCTACATTATAGTGGTTAGTGTTTGCATCTGTGAAACATGTAAACATAAAATAAACAAAAGATCGAATCTACAAACATATGTTCGTACATGAGTGATAACTCATGTTCAGGCTATCAATCATACGACAAGCTTTTTGTTTGACTGTTATTTTATAAAATATTCAATCGGTGATCTTGATAGAGAGAATTTTTAATCTTTTCAAAATAGGTAAAGTGATTTTTACAATAACCTCGATTAGTGGAAAATCACCTATTCAGGGCGCCCCCCATTTTACCAGGTTCAATATTTCAGGGGTGGCACAATACCAAAAAATAAAAAATATAATAATGCCTTATCTTGTTGCCCACCATGGTTGATCGACGAAGAAAATTTTGAATTCTGGGATCTCTTAAACGGCTTTAAAATGAATAAAATTTAAGCTACTATGAATGTTATATCTTTAAAAACTTTGATTGCTCAATTACTCATTCCCACAGCTGCACGGAAGATGAATGAAAGGTTTTAACATTTTATTCTTCAAAGTAATCGTTCCCTGTTATCGAGAACAAAAGAACGTGTACAAATATAAATGAAAACTGTTTGTTTAAGCAACGAGGATCTGGACCATTTATTACATAACAGATGAAACAGTTTATGTGCTAGGGCGCGAGCGGGAAAAGACCAATCGACTGTAGTGGGGGATCATAGAAGACTCTGGTGACCTGTTTTGACTTGGGTAGAGCGGGGTTGTCAGGCCCATGAGGCCAGTAGAGCTTTTGCCTCCTCCATGCTGAATTTTAAGTCAAAATTTTCCACGAAATGAAGTCATTTTTGCTAAGCATAATGTTTGTTTGTTTTCCTTTAATAAATACAATGTCCTATTTTCCTAACAAATACATAAGAAAACGAAAAAAGGAATGACACAACATAGTTGTAAATTTTTTAAGTTAGCATTGTGGCAGCATCGTGGCAGCATACAGGTACGTTTGCAAGGAGAAACCAATACAAGATGTATTACATAGACCGGACCATGCAAACCTTGAGGCAGTATAAAATGAAAATGCCATGAAATAATTTTCTTCAAATGCACAAAAGCGTCGTTCCTCAGCAATTGCTAGTTCTGATAATCAAAATAAAGAAACAAAACAATCGAAACCAAAGACGTAACGTAACTGAAAGGTAATGATGATATCAGCATGAGGTGGTACCTCTGGCGGTATTTATAACAGCACATTGTCATTAAACGAATTAATGGTAGTTGTCAAACAGCGTTACGACGATGGCGAAAAAGACAATGTAACTTCATCATGTACAAAACCCCCAAAGCACTTAGTGAGTTAGTAAGCACTACATGGAATACAAAATGCACCAGGTGTAGTGGAGCGGAATTAAAAATCACGTCTTGCGATTCTCAATACGCAAACACTTCTTGTGTTGACAAATTGTAACGGGCAATGGTTTTCTTGTGCCAAAGAAGTTTAAAAAAACAACGACATAAACGTTTACCCTTACGCAGACGCCATCCACCAGTGTTTGAATAAAGGCCGTCAAAAACAAAACAACATTATGCTGGTAGGCCCCACAAATTGTGGAAAATCCTTTTTTGCTCCAATCCTTAGGAGATAATTTATAAAACATTCATGAACCCATCTACATCTTTTATGCATGAGTTGGCTTGGAGGCTTGCGAAGTTTTATACATCAGAAATGTATAAAATGGAGTGACTTTAGTAATAGTATAATACTTTATAAAAAAAAGTTTGTGACGTGTTAAGTTTCCTATGAATTCCTCTTATGAAATTATGTGACGTGCTTGTGGCGTGTTGTAAGTGACCTTCAGTTTTTCTGTTTTGTTAAAAATGATTGGAAAAAGGACTGGCAAGATCTTAATGCTGATTGCTATGAAAATTCCACGAAGTGCTTCATAACAAGTTTTTTTTCATCTTTAAAGTGAATTTTGCCACAATTTTTTGGTAATGATTGTAGTTGTCTATCATTAAAAGATGGATAGTTACGACAGTTATGTTTTATGTTTTTTTGAAATAAAAATCTATTTGGGTCCTTCACAAGTTAGCATCTGCAAAATAAGTAAAAACGCTTATCGTATGTCGACAAATTTTATAGGAGCACATTAACTCATCTGTGCCACCAATTATTATTTTATTTGCACGTTTTTCTTTTATGCTTTAATAGCTAACATTCTCCTCGAAATATCAAAGCAAACGTCGGGTATAACCATAGGCGTATTCAGGTCAGTCAAAAAAGTGGAGGAGTCCAACGTTATGATATTTCTTTTCAGTCTTAGGGTCGGTTTCCATACAGCTCCATTTTACGCTCGAGCGTAAAAAGCTCGGGAGAATTTTGCCGACGCATGCGCATAAAATAAAAATTACCGCTGACTGAGAGATTTGGAATTCTCTTGAGCTGCTCTTGATCTTGGCGTAAAAATTGAACTCATTCTACTTTTGAGCACGTTGTTTTTCTCTCTCTTTTGTTTCCATTTTATTTTAGCCAATCATATTTGAGTATTGTTCGTTTATGATTTTATGCGAACGTCAGCAAAACATAATATTCAAGATGGCAACGAAAGCGAATGAAGACCTCGATTCTTACTTTCTAGAAGAAGACTCAGAAATATCTCAAAATTTTTCTTTTTTACAAAACATAAGGAAAAATAATGAATCCACAACAGTAGATCATAGTGTCATACAAGAGGAATGTCAAGTAATAACAACTGGCGTTAGTGCAATACCAGCAGTATACGATGTTGAAACATTCATCATAGAAAGCGACCTTTCCGACAGTTCGAAGAATAGTCGGAAAGGAAGTTTCTTTTCGGTTCCGGCAACGAAAATGGGAGAACATCGCGCATGCGCATAATTGCAGCGATGGAGGGATATAAAAGAGAAAGCACACGCTTTATTTATTCTCTGCGATACAGAAACGTACACGTGAGGTAAACTGCAGAAACGTACACGTGATGTCTAACATTTCTCCTGAAATACAAGCAGTCATCAATGCCACTGTCCAACAGGCAGAGCTTCGTCTCGTCGGACAAGCCAAACGTGTGGCTGAGGAAGTCTGTCACAACAGCATCGAGAACCTAAAGAAGAAGAAAAAATTGGACGATTATGAATTCAAGAAAGACGGAAACAAGAAAATGTTCCAGCACAACACCGAAGTTTTAGATCTAATCGATGATGCATTGGAAGACCTTGGGAAAAGCGATATCGAAGAAGCCAAAGAAAAGTTGGAAAAGGGTAAGAAAGTCTTACTTAAACGCATTAAAGTGATAAAGCTTGCTGATAGGGAAGATTGGTTAACTGCCAGAGAATACTTAAGGGACGAACTGGCAGACGATTCAGGCGACGAAAAGCAGTTAGCGAAAGCAATTCTAAGTCCGCGAATTCTAAAAAAGAAAAAAGGAAACCCGAGAAACGTCGATACCCTGCCAAAAGTTTCAATACTTACCACACAAAGTATAAGCCTTCTTCGTCAGAGTTGTGCTGGGGTTGTGGTAAAAATGGGCATTTTTTATCGTCTTGTTATAAAATGAAAAACCTTAGACATTCGAGGGACAATTATACAAAATAATGTAACATTGATACTGTTTTATACTTACTTGTTTGCTTATTACATCCAAATCACTAAATTTAAATACGAAAATCTTAAAACAATAGCTGATAGTTTTGAACAGGATTTTTACTTCGGTACTTTCGACCTGAAGGCAGGCTATCATCATATAAAAATTCACGAGTCTTCTCGCGATTATCTGGGATTTGCTTGGGTATTTTTGGACGGCACGATAAAATTTTATAGATTCAAGGTTTTACCTTTTGGCCTAGCATCTGCTTGCTACGTGTTCACGAAATGCACCAGGCCTTTCATAAAAAGATGGAGAAGCTTGGGAATCAGGTGCGCCATTTACATAGATGACGGGATCGCCGGGGCCAAAACCTTTAAAGTAGCTAATTTTATCTGTAACGAAATAATCAAGAAGGATTTAACATCGGCTGGATTCGTAATCAACATTGAAAAGTCAAAACTGACCCCATCCCAACGAGAAAAATGGCTAGGATTCGAGATCGACACGACAACAATGAAGTTTTACGTACCTGAAAACAAGATCACTGCCTTGACCTATATGATTAGATCCGTTCTCTCATCTCAAGCGACATCCGCCAAATTTCTATCGAGAATAACCGGTCACATCATATCTATGGGATTAGGAATCGGTTCTTTAACCAGATTATTCACAAGGAGCATGTACAAATTTATCGAAAGCCGATCATCCTGGTTTGACATACGGGATATAGGTGATAACGTCGCTCAAGAACTAACATTTTGGGAAAAGAATTTAAAATTTTGCAACGGGTTTGCTTTTCGCAAAAAGCCGGATACAACAAAGGTCGTGTATTCCGACGCCAGTGACACTGGTTATGGAGGGTTTATCGTAGAAAGATTAGGAAACATCATTGCCAGAGGAGATTTCAAAAAGTCAGAAATTAATCAAAGTTCAACCTACCGCGAACTACTCTCTGTAAAACTGTTGCTCATTTCTTTCGGCTCAATTCTTTCTAACGAGAAAATTCTTTGGCACTCAGATAATCAAAACGTGGCACGAATTATTTTAAACGGCAGCACAAAAACTGCTTTACATAACATCTCCCTGGACATTTACGGTCTATGCATAAAACACAACGTTGAAATCGAACCTCAATGGCTCCCAAGAGAAGAAAACATTGTAGCCGATAGTTTATCTAAATTTCAAGACACTGACAACTGGGGAATAGATCTATCTTCATTCAACAAAATTCAAGAACACTTTGGAAAATTCACGGTTGACAGATTCGCGGATGATCTAAACACCAAGTTAGAGGTTTTTAATTCACGTTTTTTGTGCCCCAACACCAGAGCCGTTAATGCATTCACATGTAACTGGGAAGGAGATTTCAACTGGCTGTGCCCTCCGACAAGTCTAATAATCCGAACCGTAAAACATCTACAACTCTGCAAAGCTACAGGCGTTTTGCTTATTCCCGAATGGAAATCATCGCATTTCTGGCCTGTTATCACCAAGAACGGAAAAGACTTTCAGGACTTTGTCAAAGATTGCATGTACTTACGCCCTTATTTCATCAACTACTCCATGTCACATTCCGTGTTTCAAGGCTTTCCTAAATTTCGCACTATAGCTTTATTAATAGACTTCTCGCTTACATAAAACTCCTTGCAGGTTGATGCATGCTCACATGAAGCATAAAGGCACGTTCACAAGATACAATTTTCGCTCGTTAAAAACGAAAAGGGCACGTCCACATGAGACGATTTTCACGAAAAGCGAAAAGGGCACGTCCACATGAGACGATTTTTGATCATAAAATGCAAAAACGGCACGGCCACATGAGACGAACCTCGCATATTAGAAAAGAAGCGTCACACCCACATGAGGCAACGCAGCAAATAGGCGAACACTCCTTCCAGATCCATCACAACAAACAGATAAAGGAATAGGACAGAATAAACAAATGTATTTATATATAAATATGAGTCTAAATAGATATACAAAGCACACTACAAATATCATACTCCTTTACTCCCCCCTCCTGTTACCACCACGTTACCAAATTACTGTTAATTTTTTTTTATTTCAGACGAATATCAGAGTGGTATTTGGAAAACTTTAAATAACATTCAAAATCAAGAGCTGAAAGCTAAGGCAGATAACTTGCCGGTTTTACTTGAATCAGCATACGCGCCATCCACCCTAGCTAAATATAAAACGTCTTGGTATGCGTGGAAAGCATGGGCTTCAAAATTTGAAGAGGTAGCAGCTTGTCCAGCAGATCCTTTTTTTTATCGCAACATATTTCAATGATCTCATAGCAGAGGGAGGAAAAACAGGCACAGTTACAACCGCTTTTATGGGAATACGCTGGGGTCACATTCACTCAGGCTTCATTTCGCCTACAGAACATCCATTCGTCAAATTAGCATTCGAAGGGGCAAAGAGACTCGCGGCTCAATACTCTACAAAAAATCAAAAAGAACCTTTGACAGCCAATATACTTAAAGAAATTATCGACAAGCTTGACAAAGGAAATTTATTACATTTGAGATTTCTCGTATTATCACTTCTTGGGTTTGCTGGCTTCATGAGAATCAGCGAGCTCCTGTCCGTTCAAGTAAAACATTTGTCTTTGCATCTTGAACACGTCGAGATTTTACTTCCAAAATCCAAAACTGACCAACTAAGAGAAGGCCACGTGATCATGATATCCAAAACAGGCACGGCATACTGCCCCGTTTTTTGGTTGAACAAATATATAGACAAAGCCGAACTAAGAAATAACCCAGATAATTTTCTCATCTGCCGACTGGTCAAGACCCATGCAGGTCATAGAGCCTTAGGTTCCAAGCCCATTTCTTACACGACGGCGAGAGATTCTTTTCTTAGATTCGCTCAACCTATATTGGGAAACAACTTACACTGTTACGGTTTACATTCTTTGAGATCCGGAGGAGCTTCTACTGCCGCAAATTCGGGCATTTCAGACAGACAAATTCGAAAGCATGGCAGATGGTTGACAAGTAGCTCCAGGGACAGATATATCAAAGATGGGAAATGTCAAAGATTAACAATTACAAAGAATATAAATATTTAATTTAACAGATATTAATTTACCAAAAATTTGCCTCTCTCTTTTTTACAACCTGCGTTCCTGTCTCGAGCAAATACAAATATCCTCCATTAATATATGTTTTGTTTTCACTTATCAGGGAGGGTGGCTTTTATAGGAAAAGACAACCCACTAATCAACTTTATTTGTTTCCTTTCATGTCACCACAAACGATGAGAGAATCAATACCGGAACATTTACTACAGTGAAAATCGAAGCACCTGTTTTTCGAATAATCAACCGAACAAGTTCCAAAAAGAAAACTTGAAGTCGGAGTACAAGACATACCAACACAAACATTCAAAATACATAAACGATAATGGCGATAAAGACCAAAGAAGATGAACTTTAAAAATTCGACGAAACGAATACTCTTAATGACGACACACAAAATAAAGTCGCTGTAGAGCTTCGGCGGTTCTTATACTTCGAGAACATACGGTACTGCACTGGTTCGAAGGGTATGTTTCTCCCCAAGTGGGAGTTTTGCGCATCCGGCGTACCGTTTTGCCGAGTACTATAATGAAATCAAGCACAGCGCAGAGAGTAGACGTCGTCACACGGGCATTTTCACTAAAAACAATTTATACGAGATGGGGAAAACACGAGCACTTCACAATGTACGTTCCTGTCTCGAGCATACCCATCGAGTGATACCCCTGTTTGTGGAACACAAGCACACGATCACATCATGATCAAAATTTAAGAATGAACGCCTGGAATGAAATTTCAAAAAAAGCCAGGTCAGTTCTCAGTATGTATGTACTATATGTTTACCATCGATTGCTCCTAAACAATGAGGAAAGTTCCATCTCATTTGAAATTCTTTCGCAATTTTCCTCCATTCAAATTGAGTATTTGGTACATCTGAATACCCACGCTTGCACAATTGATCCCAAATAGCTTCACATGTTTCTCTTATAATTCTTGTGACTGTTGGAGGGCTGACTCTGAAACTGCAAGCAATTGAAATTTGAGCATCTCCACTTGTTAAATACCATAAAGTGATACACAAACGCTCACTCGGCTCTGTAGATCACGGATTTTAGAAGATTTCTTTATGAAGGGTGAAATCCAGGAAAATAATTCCTCGAACGTTATTGGATTCATTTTGAATGCTTTGAAAAAATATTCTTGGTCCAACAGCATTAAATCTTTAACCAAAACATTGTACAACCCTTTGGAACGTCTTTCCAAGAAAAGCTTTCTCATCCACATTTTCTTTTTCCTTGAAATTATCTGTCTATTTCTTCTTTGACGACGTAATAATAAAATAGACAATATGTTCAGTTTCAAACTGTGCAAAAGTAATAACTTTCTTCTATTTGCAGCTGCCATTTTGAATGTTTTGATATTTTTTTACCCGCACGTGCATGAAAAACAGTTATGGAAATCAATTTGTGCTCCCGAGAAATCTCCCGAGCTTTTTCCGCTCGAGCGTAAAATGCAGCTGTATGGAAACCGACCTTTAAGTGTCAATTAGATTTCTTGCACTTTTTCTTTTCTACTTTAACTGACTAAACTCTCCTCCACAAATTTGGACTGAGCTCTAGCTACGCCTATGATAACCCAAAATATACTTTGTAAAATAAGAACGAAACCTTTGAATTAGTTAGTGTTTTCTGAAAAAGCGAGCTTTTGAGGTCTTTTTAAGGAGCACCTAATCTTTTATGAAGATCTCCGTGTTAATTGTAACTTGTCAAGTGAAATGTAGAGTACGTTAGCTATACGCAAATAACGTGTATAACGTGTAGGGTACACAACAAACCACGCAATGTAAAGCGTAATGTAACGCTCTTAAGGAAAGACGGTTCCGTCCGTTTTCATTACAGTAATTTTCAATTTCTAAAGTCTATAAAGGCCTTGCACCTGAAATTCTTAATGAAGTGTTTTTGAAAAAGGAGCAAACATTGAAACAGAAATTACTTTAAATGTAGGCAAATATACTCAACTTATCATGGAGAGGGATTCTTTCAGAACAACAAAAAAGCCAATGCCCCAGACACTTCACAGGTTAAATCGTCCCCCATATTTCACTGTTCTTTTCGCTTTGTATAAATACAGAGAAAACACTGTGATAACGGCAGTTTCTTTTGTTTTCTTAGCCTTAAAGTTAAGTTAACTGTTTTATTTTTATTCTAAAGAATGATAAAAATGATTGTACATTGTGTAATGTATAGCTATAACACTGGTGGAATGTTTGTGTCGGCAGAGCGTTTAGTGGTATACCACATTTGTGGAGATTCAGTTTTATTATATAGCAACGCTATCTCTAGGGTTTTCCTGGGAGTTTAAATAATAGACTATTCTACAATCTACCAGGTGTTTCTTTTAAATACTGTTCATCCAGAAAGTAAAGTGACTCTTCATGGTGTCGTTTCCTCTATTTAGCGCCAGCCTTTTTTGAAGCGCCCGGGTGCTCATTAGCTTCTTGCAATATAAATGAGTTCCAAAAGAACAAAAACAAGAAGGTTAACAAACCGGCTGGTTCGAAATGCAGGTTCAGGTTCAGGTTCACATTGCTATGATTAAACGGGCTAAATTACGGTGAAACGTACAAATTACAGACCGAAAGCCATCGCTGTGTTATAAGGTTGCTTTTATTTATATGTAAAAACTCCTACATGAATTGTCCAAATTTTGTGATCGTGGTCGTAGGTCGTGGTTACCGTGAGAGGTCATGGATTAGAAGCACCCGTGTGTATTTGTTACCAAGACAAGCGCAAAAAATGAAACAATAAAAAAGTAATTCAAGAATCTTTTTTTATCAAAGCTTACAAATGAATGAAATAAAGGTGAAATAAAGTGTTTTAGCATGGACGTATAACAAGAGAAGGACATACAACAAACTTCGAAAGCCTTTAGGCTTGTTGTTAAAAAATGTCGGCATTTCTTGATATAACGCGTGTCTCGCTGGAGTTTGGTTTACGTGGGCGGGTTTATACGAATGTTTATGTTTCACAAGTTGTGGAAAATCAAAGTAGAAGAAATGTGAATTGCATATAAATCTCTGACTTTAATTTATACTTTGAAACCACTACTATGAATTTTAACGAGTTATGTAGTGTTTACTTGCTGGAGGGAGTTTTAAAACTGAGATTTAAAAAATTTCAATAAACTGAGATTTATTTGAATAGATCAATACAAGTTGTAAGTTCTTCTCTTATCATACGTCCATGGTTTTATCAAGCACCAGTATCAAATATTCAGTTCCCTATATTTGTTTTGTAGGAGAATGGTGCAAACCATCCATTGCTTCCATGAAAGCATTTTTAATAGATTCCAGAAAAAGATTTTCTTGGAACTATGAAGTTATAGATCCATGGAATTTATCTTTTCTGAATAAATACCCAAAGTCAAGTGATTCATCGTAACCTGTAAAGATCATGCTTTTAACTCTCTCATTTGGGATACTTCCTGCGTCCATTGAAACTTCGTTTTCTAACCAATCACTCTCGAAATACTGGACACCTTTACCAGTGATGCATTAAAAATTATAGAGGGCAGTTAGGTGTGGTGAGTTGACCCTAATCCTAACCTCATTTGCATCAGCAAGGAAACATACTTCTGAGAAAGCAATCTCAAAGCAGAAAGATCAGTCTATCCTTGCGAAACATACATGTTTGCTAAATCAACTGTACTTTTCAATGGAAGGTACGTAGAAAAGTAATGACTATTAATTAAAGCAGGAACCATAACAGTTGAGGAAACACTCTGTGGTAATTTCATGAAAGTTATTTGAAGGGCGATGTGTGTGATTCTATCCGGACTCACCTGGTATTGACTCAATTCTTTTCGACTTAGATTATTTAGCTCAAAATGCACATAATCGTAATTCTTGTAAAAAATCATTGAACTCACTTTGTGCCACTTCCACGCCCTCACGAAGTTTATCGACAGAAAATGTAACCGTTCTATAGGTGTTGTTGATGAAGAAGCGTTCTTTGACGTGAAAGACACCGTTCTATATACATCTAAAACATCGTCATGTAAATTGGCTTCTATCAACGCACGGACCTCTGTGCTATTTGAGGTAACTGTAAGAAATCCCGCCGGTTCATCAATGGATGCAAAGTTTTATTAAACTGAAAAGTGTCTAGGTACAGTGGAGTTTACCTCGGAGGATGTCCTAAACATTGTAAATGACTTAAATCGTGATAAAGCTCACGGACATGATTGTATATCAATACGTATGCTGAAACTCTGTGGAGGATCCATTGGTCTGTCGTTATCATTAATTTTCAAACGTTCTACTGAATCCGGGGTATTTCCCGATTCTTGAAAAAAGAGAAATGTTGTCCTTGCACATAAAAAATCTGGCAAACAGAAAGTTGAAAATTACAGACCGATCAGTTTGTTGCCAATTTTCAATTATTTATAATAATTTGTTTAAATATCTCTCGATTGGAGAAGAGAAAAAATCGTCCTAATGTCTAATTTTTGTGCAAGTTACAGACGGTTGGTGCTTTCTTTGTTTACATGGAAATCACATTCAGTAATTTTAGAGAAATAATTTACAACATAATTTCCATATTTAAAGTCACTCACTAACAAATGTCTCTTCGTGTTATCACTCAATTAAGTGAACAGTTCCTGATCGTGGAAAAATCCCATACTGTCACAGTGAGAACGTAACATGATGCGGTGACAGTCGGGTGTCAGTAAATTCAGGTATGAATTCTTTCAACCTTATGTATGATGCATGCTTTAAATTCACGTGTCACACAAAATAAGCCAATTGACATTTTTGATGGTTTTTTTGTGTTAAAATGAAGATGTGAATCATTCCGTCTTGTTCCTCCTTTTTTTCTACTAAAAACACCAACCTTGCGTCTTTTTCAAAGCCGTCTTTTCTTGTATATCATTAATACCTGCAGCGGATGTCCAAATTTGAAGTAAGCTGATAAATCATAAAAGAAAAATGTCCAAATAATCTTTTTGGTGATAAAGAACCAATGTGCGACTATCAAATCCTTCTGTAAACTGGAAGTTAATTATGTTTGGAGTGCATTTACATGATGGGCGACATGAAATGAAGGCGACATGAAAAAGTGTTCTGTTTACATTTAATTCCATATCGCTTTAAAACTCATGTCGGGGTGCCCGTACAGATGACGACCTGACAGGTTTTCACAAGAAATCTTTTGTTCTGTGATTGTGAGCATGCGTAGTTGAACATTATTTATTTCAATTTCATGTCGGTTGCGTTTATAGAAATTTTGGCACCCGACATGAGATTTTGACCGACATGAAAATCAACTCACTCGGAAAAAAAATTCTAGGTATTGATGTACAATGTTATTTGAATGCTATTAGGTATAACCAATACTCTGAAACCATTGGACGACTTGAGAAACGGAATATTGGCAACGAATTAACTTCATACTTTTACCCTAGGCGTGCATGGGTGTTTATTTGGTAGAATTTAAGCGATCATTTACGGCATTTTATATTTATGATGTGAATTGTTAATAGGAAGGTTATAAAAAATCATCACACATGGATACAGCGGATGTGAAAAATCGAATAATCTAAATAATCTTTAAGACGTACTACTACATGCAACCTCAAATCAACATTTTTGAGAGGGCGTTAAAAATAGCTTATATTATCATTTTCTTGGCAAAAGTAAAGAAAACCAATTAACGTAGCATAACAGGCGAAAGTTGGTTGCCCTAGCAACACCTTCGATGTAAACGACAAGAAATTTTTCCTACTTATACCCTTAAAGTAAAAGAGTGAAAGAATGTATGTTTAAGGATACACAGGGAACCATCACATTATTTTTTATGGGTTTTTTTTCAAATAAACCTCATATATTCATCCATATCAAATGTCCAGGCCACGAAACAACAATAAAAATGAGCCTTTCAATATTCAGCGTCATGATGAAACCAGAATAGGGGTTCCCCACGTCTTAACTTGAAAAAAAATGGGAGAATTTATTACAAATACGACATGAAAGAAACACCCGTAAATGACAACATTGTTACCTTTTACATTCAACAAAATCAAAAAAAAAACATAAAAAGAGCAAACAAGACAAAAAAACAAGAAATAAGTAAAAATAGAAATCTAATTAAGGGGTATATGCACAGCAAGAAAATCGCATACAATTGTAGAAAAATAACTAAAAAAAATTTCTTTAACGTAGCAAAACAAACAAACGAACAATTAAATCATGGGTGAAAAAATTCAACACATTTTATAAACAATTACAAATTTTCTGTTAATCACAAAATTTATTTAAAAAAAGAAAAGAAAAAACAACAGCAACAACTTTCATTTTGAATACCTAAAAAAATTGCAACGTCATCATAAATGAGATCAATTTTAACGGTTTTCTTTGAAAGAAACAAAAGCGTTCTTAATGTTAAACGATGACAAGTGAGAATTGCAATTCGGATTTAAAATAACAAGCGGGCTTTAAATTCCCCATTTCTTTCGGTTCAAGTTGTTACAGCCGCTGATCCTACGATTTATTTCTTTGAAAGAGAGCTGGTCACATAATTTAAGCTTGTCTGGTTTTCTATAAGAGAAAACGGATGGATGTTAAAGCCAAAACAAAACAACGATCTAAAATGTCCAGTGTCGTGATCAAGGTGTGGCCAAAAAATAAACTGCCTTCAATGCAAAACCATAAAGATTGGAAAGACAGGAAGTAGATAAACAGCGCGTAGTACCTCGTGAATGCTCACAAATTATTAGCTTGCTGTTGCAGCATTTCTAGTTCTTCTGGAGACAATCCACTCTTTAACGTGCGAGTACGTCGAGCTAAATAACAAAGACCTAAAATGAACTTTTGGTGAATACATGGAGTTTAACTGCATACTGAACTTCCCAGGTTATCACGAATTTTGAGTTCGAAAACTCGGGGCAAGTCACAACGTGTTCTATACTCTTAAATTATGCTGACCAGAAGTAATCTTTTTTAATTTTTTAATTAATAATACTTTTATCTATCGCGCCCACATTATTTTGCTGACCGTGGCAAGTTAGCTGGTTTGTATTATTCTTACGCTTTAAAGAAGAATCACCATCAAATTTTTGGTGGCAATATTTGATGCACGTGCACAGAGTAGTGCGACGAAGATTAATAAAATGGATTATTTTAATATCTCCTGTTATGTTTTACAATTCTGCAAAACTTTTCTTTGTAGATAGACCCTTTTTGATCAATCCTCATAGACGTTCAGGTAAACTTTTATCATAAGTAGTATAAACATTATTGTGCTGTTTTTGAAGAACATTTGCACTTGAATGCTAAATTTATGGTGACAACAGGTTTGTACCGATAAAATATACTTACGGGTGGAAAACTGACAGTTTGAAAGAAATTTACATTCAGGGTTAAAACTCTATAGATAAAGGTTGTAAGTTTTAACCGAATAAATTAAGAGAACCTTTCCTTCACAAGGAAGCCTTTTAAACCGTTAGATCAATTCAATAAATAAATTAATGATATAGATTACCTGATTTCCGAGTAGACTTCGAGTCGGTCTTCGTTCGATTTTTCCTTATTCTAGATTTCTTATCGTTAGTCGCCGATTTCACAAGCATATCCATCATTTGATCTGTCTGATCATCGGTGTCGTAATTACTAAGGTTACCACTGACCGCTGGCGCATTTAATTTGTTTATGTCCAAGTTGTTGTTTGTTTTTTTGGCGCGTGTGCGATTCTTGGTTGGTGTTAGATTGTTTCCAGCGAGTGCTTTATTTAACGCGTCCATGCCGTCCTCCTGATCCGGGTTGCCCAACGGGACAGCTGTCGTGGCGCCAGAGAAATTTTCAGACTGAAAAATAGATTATTCCAGATATGATAATCGCGAATGAATAAGTGGAACAGCCTCAAAAAAAATTTGACCTGAGTTTACTTCGCAACCCCGTTCTATTACAACTTCCCAGTGAAAAAGTAAATAGAAGTTCGCAGTCATACTGTGCATAGCTAAACACTCAATAGTCCACATATTACGCAAATGCAATCATCAATCAACGGTCAGTCAGCGTGATCCGTTTTAGAGACCGTTTTTGTATCATTTCCAAATCAACCAACTTCTCCTATTCTCTCGGACCCAAATAAATTCCATAACTTTTACACAACGAACTTCTGGAAATGAGACATAAATTGTATGAAGATATACCTCTGTAATAAGCTTCCCTCTGGTCTTCGTTCGTTTTTTCATGTTCTCTTTTCGTTTCTTCGTTTCTAACACTCGTTGACGTATCGTTCTGTATTCAAGAGCAAACTCGCTGATGATTTTACAAAATTCGAGTGGCTGAAAAAATAGAAGAACACGAGATATCAGACTTTAGATTTCATTTTTTATTCCCTGAATGCATTTTTGCCTGAAACCTATCAAAGAATAAATTTGTTAGTTGCCCCTGTTCGGACAGCATATTGACAACATCTTGGCCTTCAAAAAATGTTCACCAATATTTTTGTGGTTTTCGATCAATTTGATCAGATGTCAACATGTTGCGTCAACATTCGAGCGTTCGAATTCATTTTGTGCGTGTCATCCAAACAGTGACAACAAACATGTTGCCAAAGAACGTTCGAATTAATATTGGCTATAGTGCCAACACCACCAACATGTTGGTCAATTTTGCGGCAGTACATTGGCACAGTTTGCACCCGTTTCCTCCTGTAGATTGGTGACAAGATTGGTGTTCTCACCTTGGTATCTTTGGCATTGCGATAGCTCATCCCTAAGTACATGAGTAGTTTCGTAAATCTAAAACAAAAAAGAAAACAGTCAGTTGAGGTCAGGGTTTAAATTGGTTGTTATTAGCAATATGGTTAGTGTAACAAGATGCAATCATCATTAGTTTGCGGTGAAAACCTTGTTATTTCTGTCTGGGTTAAACGAGGTTATGGTTATGTAATGCCTCGTTCTTTCAATCAAAAAAGAGAGTTTAATGACCGCATCTTGTTAGGTTAACACACTCTTAGCGATTCATGAAATTGCTACCAATATAGTGCTTGGTTTGTTGTTACCAAGACAGCAGTATTATGTATAGCAAGCTACCTATTAGTTACACGTCGGTGGATAACCTTCAAAATGGCGATTCTTTCGCCAGCATCACCAAGGAAATCTGTAAGCCTTTATAGAAAGAGAGTATCAAGCATTATGAATTATATTCTATCGATATTATGTTTATAGAAGGAGGAACCAATCAACTTACTTTTGCTTCAATGGAGACGAACTGTCGTGCTTTGCGACTAATCTCAGATGTTCCCACGACTTTTTGCACTGATCGTCAACTTTTCGAAGAAGTGACGAAATATTTTCGAAATCGCACTGCAATAAATACAAACGAGAAACATAAATGAGAAAAGCACATTTACAGAATATCTGTTCAATCATACATTGCGTTTTGGCCTACTCGAAACACCCAATAATTGTGCAAATTCGGTACTGACAAGTGTCCTTGTATATCTACAGAATCATCTATGTCAAAATGTTTCTGATCATTATACTCGCACTTTCATAAATGTGATTTTTACTGAGTAAACTCAAAAATAAATTAGGATAGATAAAAAGGCCAGACAAAAACAGGATCAGAAACTCGAGAAAGGTGTATAATTGCGGGGGGAAAATGATTTGTGGAATTTCACGTACACGTGAAGAGCGATTAACAGCTCCAAATTCACTATAAAGATCAGTGGTGTCCGGAAACTTTTCCAATATCATGTTACACAAATGAAAAAGCAGCGTTTGTTTATGTACAGTATCTTTCACTTCGGGAACTTTTTCGAGGTAATTTAAATTGAAACCTTTAATCTGAAACAAAAGAAGAATTGTGCAATTCAATAGAAATATACTAAAATAAACAAAAACAAAACATAATAATTACCTAATACGTAAATTAATGCGATAATTATTTTTAACGCCTAAAAATTGCCATTATTATTATTTTTATTATTTTTATTATTATCATTACAATTATTATAATTATTATTTTTTTTATTATAATTATTATTATTATAATGATTATAATTACTATTATTATTTTTATTTTTATTATTATTCATCTATGCCTTACATATATAAATAAACTGGCATCAACGAGAGACCTGAAAAGTAATTTAATTAACGCATATGAACTCTTTGTGTCCTTTTCACTACATTGTACGGATTATCGTGGTTTTGATCAAATTGCGTCAATTAATGCATCCTATTTATTTTATGAAATAAGGTATTTTTAAAATATTTCATTATAAGATATTTTTGCAATCGCTAAATACAGGAAAAACTGTAAGGAGGGAGGAACTTGATGTAAGACCACGCTAAGAACACTTTCGTCTTCGTTTGTTGAAAGTATAAAGGAACTAAAATTAGTGATATTTAAAGGAGATGCTTGGCAAGTGGATACAAGACACGGAAGAACATAAATCCACGCACATTTACACCGTTCAGGAAATTGCCAATAGCTAGAAGCAGACTGAGACATTTTTTGAATGTGTCACTCTTTCGAATCTCAGTACAAGCAACTTTTAAGTCACTCAACCCTTCACCGATTTCCTAAAACACAAGAAGTAGGAAAATATCAAGATATGCATATTCTTTACAAATAGGACTCCAGGTTAAAAATTATGAAATTGAAACTGGAAGAGAAGGGAGGAGAACTTTAGCCAATGCACTAAAACGTAAATCAAATAACACAGAGACCTTGGACGACTACTGCCTGTTGTCAACATTCTCATCATCTCCATTGTTAGCTACACACAATAATTTTAGCGTTGTTATACCTTTTCGTGAATATCATACTCCATTTTAAAACTCCATAAGCTTAACCTAGCCGACAATTCAGTAATTGATGATAATGTAAGTAAGAAACTTTCTGCGTGTGCAAACGGTGTGTCAGGGAATTGCATCTGCGCTTCTTGGAGTTTCGTTTTCTCTTCGTCAGTGGGTACCATTGACATGATTTTCTGAACAACAACAACAAAAAAATTATGCAGGTGAAAGTATTGTAAAGTAAATTTAGGCAGTGGTCTTTAAAGTTTAGTTTTTATATAATCGCCCAGATCGTTTGCACTGATGTTTTGTGTTTGGTATTTTACATGGCTGGTACTGCTGTATTTATGGGATTTTTACGACATATGAGAGCGTGTATTTGGGACGATCTGGGATATCATCGCGGAGATGATGCCAGATCATTGACCACAAACCACATGATTTTTAACAAATCATGAGAAATCATGACTTTAAAAGCTGTATACCAACTTAATTCATTTTTGAACTAATTGAGAGAAATTGGTTAATTATAACAGAAAATTATATACTAGATCATTAACTGCACCAGTAAAAAAAGTAAACATAAATACCCGCCACATAAAACCTTTGAATGGACAAAAAAGGTTCCTTACCTCAACACCTTCTTTATCTATAACAGCACCGTCCATATCTAGAATGGCTTGCTTTATGACTCGCACAGGAGGAAGTTTGGTTAAAACAATGTTTATTGCCTGCGCTCGTTTCAAGTCTAACACAGAGATTTCCTTCTTTTTGGTGAAGTCAGATACGGAGTCAGAACGCTTCATCGATGCTTTAACTCGATTCTCAAACAGATGCTCTAACTTTTTAGTATCAAGATCAACATTATCTAGTTTACCCCATATAGTTTTGTCAATACCTTGTGTGAGGGTAATTGTCTTCACTTCTTGCCAAAACAACCGTACATATTTACGATCTCTGCTTTTTAAAGTTCCGCCGGGCATTGGAGGCCCAGGTGGAGGCGGTGGTAGACCGGGCATAGGTGGCGGTGGCGGTGGACCCATTCCTGGCGGAGGTGGTGGGGCACCAAAACCAGGTGGTGGTGGTGGCGGTGGCGGAACACCTCCCTTAGACATAGGAAGTGCTTTAGGCACTGGTCCAATTGTGTCAATGTCATCCTCTTCATTTAAGTCTCTAAAATCATACTCATTAATAACTAATGGCCGACTACGTAAAACTCTACTTTCTAATTCAATATCTTCTGCTGTTCGTTGATTAGATTTATTACTTGTTGCGGAGGGTGGTTCTGGTGGTTTCGCAACACCAATTGCTGATTTCACTTTACTTAAAAAGCCAGATTTCTCTTCCTTCTTCTCTTTTTCTTCTTTGTCTTTTTTCACCTTGTCGGCTTTTAAGTTTGTTGAATCAGTAGATGATTTATTGTCCGCAGTTTCTTCGACAATTTTTTCTTTTTCCGAAGTAGCTTTTCGATCCGAAATAGCTGCTCCTAAATCCATTTTCTTCATGTCCTCGCTAAGTTCCTGATCGGTTTTATCAACGGAACTTCCATACATCATCCGTAATCTCATCCGGCGGTTCTCACCACCTGCTTCACCGATACTTTGTTTGGCTACTACTTTCTCGTCATCTTGTGATGGTGCTTTCTGTTGAGTTGACGTTATAGAAGATGTACTTGATAGTGGACTCTCTTCCGGTGATGCGCGTTCACCACTTTTCTGTTTCTGACGTTGAGCTAGCCGTTCGCGAAGACTCATTCGACCGTTTTGTTCGCCTTCTTCTAAGTCAAACGTTTCTTTCATTTTTAATCGTGGACTTTTGGGCTGCGTGTTTGTATTGTTCTTATTTGGGACTATGTACTCAGCAGTTTCGGTCTTCTTACCAGCTACATGACCATTCTGCATGATGTGCACTAGGAAAAGTGAATTCAATCACAGGTAAAGGCTGGCGCTCAATATACAGCCTTTAAGAAACGTCAACAACATTCACGGTACCTGGCCTTGAAGGCATTTCCTTATCGATGTGACCCATGTGTGTCTTAACTTTTCGTAGATTATCATCCTCGTCGCCTTCCTGTGACTCTTGTACAACATCTTGGTTGGTTCTGTTACGCCTTTCTCTACAAAAATGATTTAATTTCAGAAGGTATTAATCAACACTATTGTTCATACTGCTGCCACTAACAGTTAAGCTCGGAAGTTCAGAAGATTTAGAGGAGAACCAAAATATTTTATACGGTAATACTTGATGCAATTTTTACCCAAAATAACTGCAACAACCAGTCAATAGCAATACTTAGTCAATATACAAAGCAATATACAGTCTCTGTGGAGGAGTGTATTTTTATTGAAACAGCTGGCAATATTGCTTGCCATCCTTTAGAAAACACTTCTCCGCAAAGACTTTTTGAAGATTTTGCCCACTGTGGGGGGAATCTTACCTTATAATTAAGTATTGAATGTGCAAATAGACAGTAAATTAATGATTGGGAGTCAGTTTCACTATCTACACAAATTACAATTGAAGTGCCACGAGGAGAGTATTCTTCATATTTGAAAGGCAATCGAATGCACACAACTTACTTCCGTAACTGCCTTCTCCTTTCCTTAGCCTCTTCGTCATTAAGTGTGTCTTTGCTTTTACTTAAATCACTCCCTGACTGGGTTAAAGGTGATTTAAGTAAATCAGAAGTTGAGCTGGATTTGATTGAAGAATGGCGACGACTTTTCCGACGCTCACCCTCTGAAAAAAAAGCAATTTATGACATTTCTAAAATATTTGTTAACCAACTGCATCAGATGCATGACTATTGCAGACTTTCAATTTAGCACCGATTGTTTGAAGGTGAAAAACCTTTTAAATATCATAATTGACCTTACCCATATCTTTCGTACTTGTTCTATTTTGTCTGCAGAGAGAGAAATACAAACAATCTTCAATTTCAATTTTAAATTTCATTGATAAAAAAAACAAAAAAACAGGCAAAGGACTGAACAGGTTACCTGATTCCTCCAACTTTAAGCGTATTGCTATCGTAATTATCGCCATCTTCAGACTTGATTGAAAGCTATGATATTATTCATTAAAGGAAAACTAAATTTGATGCCTGGAGGATGTTTATTCTTATAGTGTTTAAGAAAGATTTCATTGTTTCGATGAAAGTTGGAAATAACATCAAATTTATCAAATTTATCAAATGATTCTGTCTTTATCGTCAAATAGAATCAATAGCTTAGTTGCAGAGCAATTACAGAAGTTGTTACACAAGCATTTATAAGTATTTGACTAAGTTCGATTGTAAGGAAGCATGCCCTTTAATTGATGCAATATTGCAGATACACTGTAAAAATGAAAATGGAAATAGCATTAGAATATGCTTAATTCTTATATACCTCATATATATTGCATTGTTCAACTAAGTCACTATTCCTTGGCGATCTTTTATTCAATCTCTATAATAAATAACAGGTTATAAACTCCAAACAGAAGCACTCTTCAAACCCTAAAGTTCCCAGAATCGTGCAGAACTGACACCAATTTATTGAGAGTTCTTCTTGACGGGAAAGAAATAAAGTTAAGCGTACTTGAATAATTTCCTCCATGGCTTGTTCCTCTAACGAGTCAACCACATCGTAAAATAAATCTTGATCCGGAATTGCGCACAGAACCTTAAACCAACAAACATTTTGGTGTTTTATATAACCAATATTGCTCTCACATTGAACAAGCAGAAATATTTTTATTGAGAAACAACCTAATCACATTTTAGGATTAGCAGTATTTCAAGATCAACATCACTACAACTTCAGATAAGAATAACTTTGCTACCTTGTTAACAAGAGTCATAGCATACACCAGCAAATCTTCATCAGTGTTTCCATCGGTCTCACTGATTATGTCAATAATGGCTTTCATGGGCGTGTGACCTGAACAAAAGATAACGAAACTATTAGATCGATACTGAATTGTAATACTTTTTGCAAGTCATGAATGCAGAACTAGATGTGCATCAAAAGTTGTGGATGGAAATGGCTGTGTGGGGTTTACATGCAACAAAACGTTACTTTCCAAAACTTAAATTAAGTTTATTATCTCAAGTGCCTTATTGAAGAAAATTATGTCAGTAAAGATAGGCACTACCCTCCTGCTTTTGGTAAAATTCGTAACTGAATAACATACCTATGTCCTTATCATGTGACTGTGCTGCTCGCCAAACAAGTAATGAATTGGTTTCAGTATATTCCACAAATACCAGTAGTAACTTCAGAGAAGTCTTTTGTACCAGCCGATACTATAAGAAATAAATACAAGATAAGAAATATATACAAGAGTCTTTAAAGCGGTTTAACCAACAAATTATAAAAGAAAGTCATTTTCTGATTCCCTACGCATAAAAAGGCCTGCCAAACCATGTAGACGCCATTTGTGCTAACATTTTGTGTAAAGTATAATATAGCTTTGGTTGACTTGGTTCCCATTAATTTTGTTTTAACGTTTGAACTTTGAAAATGGTAATTCGGTTCCCTTCCTTACGATCTACGAGGTCAATAGCCGAACCAATGTTTAATCGCCAGGATTGTTACAGTTAATTTCATTCAATTAATTTTGATATGCACTGAATGACCTTTTAATAATATCCAACAACCATTTAAAAAATGTGACCCACGAATTGGTTCAGTGTACACATGGGTTCAAAACTGGATAATCTTATTGAGGAGGACAAAAGATAAACATCTAAGAACAAAAAATATGTTTATATTTATAAAGCAGAGGATGGAACAGCAATTCAATTTGGGCCCTAGTCATTTTAAAGCTTGGGTGGAGGGTTGAAGCCACTCAAAACTTTGTTTAATTCAATGTTCTACAGGGCTTTTTTTATTTACATATACTGTGCTTCAAGGTTCTTATTCCATATAGTAATAAAATATCTATTATATCTTGGAAACTCTTGAATTTGGGCACAACAATATCAGTGCCCAACAACAGTGGTTATCACTATGAAATTTGAGCTGTATTAGCTCCTGTAAAGACACCTTGTGCAAAATCAAATTGGCTATCAAATTAGCTGCAAATATTGCAAGCAACTCAATCTATCTATTCAGATTCTTGAGAATAGTCTACCTTCACACTGGTCATTTTAACCTTCAGAAGTTCTAGAATAGTTCTCAGTAGAACAGCATATTAATAAATGAACACATACTTTGGAAGAAAGCAAACTGTATAGCCATTGAATTGTGTCATTGTGGTCTATCACTCCATTCATCCCATCCACATACAACATAATTTGACCAATAGCTAATTTATAAAAGAACGGCATTACTAACGAACGTCATCACCGATCTTGAAAAGTATTGTGGGGACCGAAAAATCAAAATGTCCCAGAAAAAATCGGTACACTACCGATAAGTTTGAACTAACAAATTTTCCTTTCAATTATTTCATATCTTTTCCCTAGGGTGGTCATACTATCAAATCTTGACCACAAAAGATGATATGCCAAAGATGTAGAATACCTCGCAATATGTAGTTTTGGTAATTTTGATCGGCATCTGTTCCGACTGTAATAAGACAACTAAGTCCATCATTTGTGACAAATTCATGCACAAGATCTTTATCATCCTATAACAAACAAAATTGGAGAACTGTTATATGTAACAACCTTTTCGTGAGAGCTATAAAGAACTTGCATCACTCAAAAATAACTCTAAATGGAAAATGTAAGTTCTTAAAGACATGGTTTTTTTATTCAACATCTAGAATGTTAATAAAATACTGAAATCATCATGAAAATGAAAAATACACAATATCATGTACCTGAAATATTTGCTTCAGTGAGAATAGCGCTCTTCTTAAGTCTCTACCAGTAGCTGTAAGTAGCTTGGCTAGAAACAACAACACATTTGCCAAAACACAGGATTTTTAATCCGAAAAAAGGTTTGCGAACCATTTAGTTACAAAATACAAAATGTGGACATCTAAATATTTCATGACTTGGTCAACTTACCGATTATATTATGAACACGAACTGATAGTTGTGTGCGAAGGATTATGGTATTCTTACGGCTAAAAAATACATTAATACAAAACAGGAAATGATTAAAATAAATTCACTTTACATACTAACCTTTGGAAACCGATGGCTAAACCAATGGCTAATTAAAGACATAGGACTGTCTAATGTTCGAGATAATAAAAAGAAAATTGTATCAGAAAAAAGTTTAAAACAAAGTTGAAAATATTTTACATTTTTTATTTTCTCACTACAATAATGACCAAATAAGACAAGAAAATCAAAACAATATACAGGTATGCAGGCAATTTGGCTACTGAAGGAGAATTTATAGTACGGATAAAATATTCTCTGTGATTTTCTCATCACATCATCAATTAGTTTGTTAAAAACGGCACACAAGTTACGTCAAACAATTCATCATAGGTTGGGTAATTGAGGAATTTTGCATTGTCAGCGGACCACATTTGGTGTATAGAAATTTCTGTGATGTAACGTATATTTCATCTTGCCAAATGACTCCATCTACAAAGCAGCTAGCTACTTTTAGCTTACACAATTATAGTTCTACAATGGGAAACTGTCTAGGTATCAAAACTGCTATAATTCTGAAGTACAACTGGAAAATTTAAAATAAATCTATATACAACTGATTCCATAAATACAGTGTGGAATATTCTTTATAGATATTCATCGCAAACAACTTTATTTTCATGCTATGATAATATTTTTGAAAAATTCATCGGAAATTCATTGATGATTCAATCATTGAATGGGACTTTAGAACATAAAATAACAACAACAAGGACAGAAACAAGATAGTAGTGTTGCCACATAAAGCAATCAAACTACAGAGCAATGTGTGAACCCAAGGCTGGCCAGTTAATAGATATTTTATGTACTATAACCATCTTAAAATTTGCCAAATTCGAAACCTTTGTGCTTTGTGTGTGACTTATGTTTTTTTGGTAAGAACAAGCACATGATTGAGTGGTAAGGCCAATAAGAGTCCAATACAACAGGGACCTGTAAAACTTACAAAACCATGAAGAAAATGTATTTTTCATTTTAATGGCTGTTATTGGGGTAAATTTAATAAGTGTAATACTGTGTTAATGATTAAAAAGTACTTTTGTTTCTATTTTGATGCTGTCAATGTAACCACAAAGTTAACCCCATGCTCAAAAACTCCCTGAGCAAAATCAATGGAACCAAAATTGTTGGACATGGAAATTCCACTTGATAATTATTAATAATAATACATAAATACGGACTTGACTGACGGCAACGCTAAACAGCAAGGCTAAATCAAAAATGGGCATACACAAATGGAACAACAACATCAAAGATCATCAGATCTGAAAAAAACATTCAATCAAAAACCTGTCACGTTTTAGGAAAGTAGACATTGAAAATATAACAGTAAAAAGGAAAATAAACACAGTAAAAAAATTCCAGAACTATTTTTCTATGGAACTGTAATTTGTTGTTGTTTTTTCTTCTGACAAACAATATACTGGCTGTGGAAGTAAAAAGAAATAAAAACAACAAAAGGCTAACAGACTGTTTACAAATAAAAATAAACAATCTCTAATATACACTCCCTTAAGCCGACGATGAAAGTCTGTACTTAACAATTCTCTCATCATCACCAAAAATGTATGTGTCAAACAAACTGATAATTTTTTGTAAAATAAACTCTGATCTCAGGTCATGTTTTGTAGAAACCTGCAGCAACCATTTATGACAACACAGTAACATGTGAAATTGATGTATTACAGAGACAAACAAAAAGAATTTGTACCTGCGAAAATATTTTTAAAAACGTTTGACTCATCTTTATTGACATTAAAACTGTAATCTCAACATAGTCATGTTTGGATAATTTCGCATGGAAAGATTAATTCGTTGGAAAGTTTACCAAAATAAAGGAAGGTGTGTATAAGAAACACTTACGTCGGTTGAAGTATAGTCATGTTGTTGAACGTTTTCGTTTTCACAGAAAAGCAATTTGAATTAATATAAATAGTGGCATGTTGAACAAAATCAAGTAGATGCCGAAATAAAAACACGATCAGGAACACTTTTATTTGATTTTTCCTTACTTTGTTTTCTTTCAAATGTGTACAAGAGGAAATACAGATCATGTACCAATGTTTTAATAGAAACAGGCAGTATGTGAAGAAGAAAAATAATTTAAAAATAAAATAATCAAGCCAACCACAAGAAAACAGAAACGTTCCGAAGAAAAAATATTCAAATAAAGGATTTTTTAAACTGTAATTGGTACTGGAAAATCTAACCAAACCATCAAATCACTGCAGACAAAACATACAACAAACAAAATGATAAAAAAAGTTGTTTTAGCATAACCCGTTGAGTTTGTTTATCCTTTTTTTAATTATAAACAAAACAAAAAAATGATATTAGTAAAAGATTAATTTAAAAACATACTTGTTTACAAAATTGATCTATTAAAGTCTCACTTGTATTTTCCTTTCCTGATAATTATTAAGAAATAACCCAATGACATTTTCTTTAAAAACACTGGGAAGAAGTATATTCTAACTTGATGATTATTAAATGCGAATCAATAGTTAGGATATCAGTGGAATTTTAAACAAACATGGAGTTTGATAAAACCAAAAGTAAATGAATAAAAAAGAAGTGAAGTCTGAAGAAAATCTAATAGAAATGGCTCCAATTACCAACTGTATTAGATAAAGAAGTAACAGTTCCAACGAATTTAAGAACATATTTAACATGTAGTACATCAACTAATTCTGATTAATTTAACCCCTTTTGATTAAATCTTGATGAAGGCCAGAGTCAACCATTCAATTTGAATGGATTGAATCAAACATGTCATAGAAGTTTCTTTTTATATAAGAACACTCGACTTTGGTGAAGCCTTTGAATGTTCTTAACTTTATAACTTTGAAGCCTAAAAATGTTCTTAAAAATATCTGAAATTATCGAAATTCAATGGTTGAGTTGACACTGTTGTAAACAACATGAATATAGAATTCTTGTGTGTGACTATTATAATGAAATTTTCCTGTAAAATGTATTTTTTGTTAAGAACAAACATTCCTAAGCCTCGATTGTTCTTAGCATGTTCTTAACTTTTAGACCTTTGAAGCCTTACGTTCTTATATCCTTTGTTTTTATAAAAAGAAATGTGTGTAACATATTAATAATCAAATGTTTGAATGGTTTCATCACCGTTTAACGTGTTAGAACATGTGAGAAAGCTCGTCCAACATGTAAGATGTTTTAAACGTGTTCAAAAATGTTGGATATAACATGCCATATGAAATTAATTAATTCCAACTGCCCAGGTCAAACATGTTATAAATGGAGGCTCACATCAGTGAAATCACTGCAAAGCTCTATGAGCAATTACCTTCGGTAAAATAAAATGAACCAACTGGTGGCCTTGTGGTAAAGTGCTCGCCTACAGTGCGAGAGGTCAGGATTCAAATCCTGGCCGAGCCATGTCAGCGACTATAACAGTGTGAATCAATCCACTTAGTTTAGCACTCAGCATGAGAGCGGGATTGATATCTAAGGGGGTTGTCTGGTTGAGCGGTTGAAGCATACTTGCGGCTTCAGTAGCCCAAATGGGGGCTTAAAATGCTCTAGGACCTCCTTATCAAGATTTTATCAACAGTTGAGAATGAACTATTTATATTTATATATTATATTATACTTATATTTATATATAACATAAGGAATAAGGCAATGAATTTTAACTAACTACTAAAACTAAAATAAATTAAAATTAAAAAAACTTAAATCCAGGCCAAATCATCATGATTATTTAAATTTGAAATTAAATTTAAAATTTACCTTTCACGGAAACCTTCCAAAATATCTTCCTGTTCTTCTATTGTTCCTTCCAGATCAAGATATGCGGCATTGTGTGACAATTGCAATGCACAATCATCAATCTAAAGATATTGAAACAGAATGTAACTACATGAATTGTTTAACTGAAGTATATATTCCTTTATCTCAGACAGACGCCTCATTTAACAGACACCTCATTTTTAGTATAGAAAGATATTACAAAAACTTCTTCAATATAGGTAGCCACAACTAGACTTTGATGTCAGGATATGAAAAAGGAGCAAAAATTATTCTCTTAAGTGTGATAAGACCTTTAACATTACTTATATACAACAGAGACTTTAAGATTATAAATCTTCATAATTGATATCACATTTAATTGGTAATATACCAGTGTGAACATCAGGTATAATCTAATCATCCTAAATAATGCCTAATGATGCTAAAACTGAATCCAAATCTCATAATAAGATCAGAGATTAACAAACAGTTAATGTGAAGGTTATCACCAGTGTGCACAGCTATCAAACCACATTCTTATTATTTTTCTAGACATACTTCTGTTGCTGTGTTGAATAACACCACAACTACATATATATATATATATATATATATATATATATATATATATATATATATATATATATATATATATATATATATATATATATATATATATATATATATATATGAGGAAAAACTTTTACTTCATTTTGCCTAGTTCTTAGTGCTAGCATGTTGAACAACTGTGTGACAGTGACTACATTGGAATGTCATGAAAAAGATTTTTAGGAATTGCATCGTAAAAGTACCAAAAAACTTTGTATTATTTTAAAAAATCCTTATGAACTCTATTCTTTGATGTATATCTGTTTTAGGATACACATTCCTTCTACTCATATGTTATTGGACATATCAATTAAAATGCTACACTATGAGGAACAATTAACAATTGATAACAGTTGTTTAGCAATCTAGATTGTCTAAAACAACAAAGATACTTCAAAATGTGTGATATTGACACATATATTTTTCGAATAAACGTTGCTATGAGAGTACGAATTAGTAGGGTTGAAAATAAAACTTGCTGGTTGCTAATAAATTAAATGTTTGTTTAGTCAAAATAAAAATGATTATGGAATGGATACTTTACAGTCATCAAAACAATAATAAAGAACAGACTAGATGAACAAACCCACAAAAAATATGTATATATGGCTAGCATTCAAAAGACTTGAGTGTTATTATCAAAAGAATTTTAAGCATTTTCAAATACTGATTTCAATCTAATTGCTAAAACAGATGTCTAATTTAAGGCAAATCACAGGTCAAATGCATTGTTTTACAAAATCTGCACAAAAATTTATTTGAAGTACGTATTATAAGATTGATACTGTTATAAGATGACCCAGAATCACATATATGTGGTTGAACATATCATTCGTAACAGTGAGAAGCATGTGTACATAATAATGACTACTTATATTACTTTTGACCAATCATGGTGGTTGTTAGACGAAACCTTGGTAAACAAATATTTACAAATTACAATCACAAATTTCAATCCATAAGATAAACCAATAAAAGAAAAAAAATAATTACTTTCTTTTGACAAGTAGAAAAAAATCAATTGAAGTCTAATTAGCTATAAATTTAGTCAGTAATGTTAAAAGGAAATCAAGAGGCAAATGATTTCCTAAAGGAAAAAAATAATGAAAAAATAATAAACAAACTGAAGGTTCTTTAACTAACATAAAATTGTATCATTATTGTATTCCTTTCAAAAAACTGTCCTTGAAGCAAAATAAGAAAATAAAGAGCTGAGTTGAAAATGTGAAATAAAAATCATATTACTTTTTTAATCATTTTAAAGTTACGAAAAGTTATTTGAAAAAAGAATGCAACAATTTTGTTTACTTCACACACTTAGAAAATAAAAATAAAAAAAATATTTAAAAAAAGGAATCAAAGAAAAGTGTCTGATGTTAAATAATCATCCATTTCAATATTTTATGAAAGAGTTAGAAAATTAACAAATCTATAATATGGAGATACAAATAAAAGTCTTATAAAAACATAAAAAAATCATTGGCATAATAATGATAACAGTTTATTTTATAAGGAATTCATGAATTTACAAACATAGATTCTAAAAATCTTGCAAATTCCATGTTAAGTGTTGTGTGTTTGTTTATTCACAAATTCACATTTTTATAAGAAGCATTAAGGCAATAAGCATAGCAAGGCATAAATTGCTCAAAAATAAGCATACTATGCATATCTTTAAGGTTGAAAAAATGTATTAAGCATACCAGTCTCGGATACCTGAATCAGTATGCATGAATTATAGGAACCTGGAGACCATTTAAAGCTTCATGGCACAATTGTTTGGCTGCCACATATATCCTTGCCTAGGGAACTTAAGCCATACAGAGTGTTTTACCTCTAATGCAATGCAATGTCTATAATTCAATAAATCCTTCAAGCAACACAATAACATTTATTTTATTATATTAAGGTGGACAAGCAACCACAAGTCACTGAAGTGGATAAAAATAAGCATATACCTTTAAGAAGAGAATTTTTTTTATTACATTGCCCTGAATTTAATTTCATGAATTTGTTCTTCAAGGATTTTTTTGTTGAGGATTAGTTTTCATCACAAATAAGTGGCGTTAGAGTAGTCCCAGTAGTAGTAGTTCATTGATACATTTTTTTTGCAATTTTTGTTGGTGACCGTAAAAGTTTTGAACGTTTAGTCAGTAAATTTACTGCTACAAAGATTCGGTCACAGAATCCTGGCTATCAGAATGATGATGCATTGTCTAATGTCATTCCTTGGAATCCGCTGGAGATACCACCAACTCAAAATTGCGCCGGGAGATTTATAGATTCGTTTTCGGGGTTTTTTTATGATCAACCCCTTTTTTAGACCTCAAAACGACTGAAACACCACATATTTGTTATACCCGTCTACTTGAAGCTGAAGCCAATTTACCTCTTGCTAAAATGTGTTAATGGTGTATATATAAATTAGAAAAATAATGAATAGCTTCCTCTTAACGGAAAAAAGAATTTTGTTATTAGTGACTATAGAGATATAATAGATTTCAGGCACCTATTTTTGAAATAGTGTTGTATCAACTTGTTATATAACAGTCATTGATGTATCAAAATTATTTAAGAAAAGTCTTCAATTTTATACTTATATAAATAACATTCTAACTAGTGAACTCATCAGCAAATCTTAAAATGAAATAATGCCTTGATTTAATGAAAGTAATAAAAATATATGAAATATATTTTTGCATTACATTTTCATAGCTTTAATCGCTGTATAATCAATAGATGGATAGAAAATATTTCCTTTTCACTATAAAAAGCCCTGCTGCAAAGTGACTGTCCTGTAGTTGTTAAAGAGTCAATGGAATTTTTGACTGCCATTTCGGACAGTTTTTTCAGTAAAATTATGAACATCTTTTCTTCTGTTCAAAGAGTTATGTGACTTGGACATTAAGCCAAGGAACTTGTTGTATTGTTGAAGGAAAACAAACATCATGGTCAAATATTTCAACACATTTTTTATCCAACTATTTAGGACACAAAGTTATTAATGAGAAATAGTGAAGTTAAATTATATTTTCAGGTAACTCTCCTTGAGATATATACTTCTCACTTCCGACGGAACATAAGTCTTTAGTAAGTCTGAGAGTGATGATACTTACATTATGCGGCGCCTTTAACAGACGGTGAATAGCAGACAACTGTGTACTTATTGGCACATTGGGCCTGAAACCATAAGACGGAGGTCTAGATGGCTCTGGAAAACTTGTACTATTAAATGGATCAGTGTCGTCTAGGTATTGTACTTTATACTCCAATGAACTGGCCATGATTTCTTCATTTTATGAATTATTTATTATTTTTTAATTTCTTGATCTTTTCTCCGCCATTATTCCTATCCTTCCAATGTTGACATTATCATTGCGCATGCGTTTCGAATTTTGTAAATATTGTAATTTGACTTGCCAAAAGTACAACCTCTTTAAAAAGATTTTATCACAAAGATTGTACATAAATTAAAAAATTTGAAATTCCTCGTGAATATTTTACTGTGATATGTAAGACTCTTTCTGATAATGACATATATGATGACAAATTATTTTTCTGCCAATGTCAATTATATTGGCAAATACGATTAACCTTATGTATAAGTATTCATTCATTAGTTATCGGAAATATTTTTGTGTGATTTATTTCCTTTATATGGTTCTATAACTATACGCATTGCTATTAATAGATTACACCTAAAAAGTATATAAACTGAAGCAATCAGAACAGCTTTATAATTCATCAGACGCCTGATGAATTCAAGAATAAATGTTTGTAAAATGCACAGTAATAGAATACACGATTCTTATATCTCGGAAAAATACAAAGATTTAAAGATAAAAAATGCATGTTTCATGAGAGTTTTCAGTATAAAAATTTCAAAAATGCTGTTTCGATGTGCAAAAAGTAACCAGAACCAGAAACCAGAAAAAGAACACATTTTAATAAAACTAATTATTTACCTCTGTGAGCTCTTCATTCTCACTTGTTAAGTCTGAATCTTCTTCTTGACTCTGCTGCAAATTAAAATGAGCAGAAAATTCAGTTCCTTCCAACACAGCTGATGATTGTCGAGCTTTTCTTTCAGATTCAGTCTTTTCCTCAATGAGAATATGTTTATGGTCGTCTTCATCGTCTTTGTTTCGCTCATCAGAATCTGGCCGACTTTTGTTACTATTATGCCCGCATGTTGTTTCAGACATTTGATTTTTCTCTTTCAATATTTCAATCTCTTCATGCTGACGCGTTTTATTTTGAAATTCACTGACGCCAGAAATGATATTACTATTATTAAGCATTCGAATATCATTTCGAATATTTTCTTGTTCGAATTGACAAGATACGTGGTTATTGTTGATTTCATATTTTTCTTCAGTTTTTTCAGCTGCACATTTGTTTTCATAGGACTTTTGACTTGGTATCAATTTGCTATTAGTCATGATTTTGCCGAAAGAATCGATTTTCCCATTTACAAAGAAGCTGAACAACTTTCTTATTCGTTTCTCTTTGCTTGTATTTTCATCGGAACATTCTTCACGCCCTATTCCTTTCTGGATTTTATCTTCTTCTGATGTATCTTCCTCTGGTTTGGTCAAATTAAGTTTATTTCTGGACTTTGACACCATTGCCTTTAAATCATCTGTATTACAAACGCTTCCTACGCGCTGCATGATTATTTGTGCTATCTTTACAATTTCTGGCTTATGCGTATCACTAGTAGACCGCTCTTTTCACTTGTAACTAAGGCAGTGGAACTTACAAGTTCACTTTCCGATTCTGTTGACCAAGTCTTATTTTCTTCCAATTTACAACTGGAGGTTACAGGTTTATCATCTTCACAATTTTCATTTTCCTGACAGTGACTGTTGTTCGTGACCGATTTTAAATTATTTGATGGTTGCTTATTTCGTTTAAAAAGATTACCAGAGTCCAACATCTCTGACAAATCATCGGCTTTCGGTGTATTTCGATGATTTCTTCTAAGCCTTTTCTTGCTGTTCTTCACTCCTTTATGACGAATCTTTATTGGCTCTTCATTAACATTCTGACTTGATTCTAAAACGCTTTGTTTCAACTTTAGTTCAGTTTTTGTTGATTGTATTACAGTTTCGTTCGAAGACATGCTTTGTACATTTTCCATATTACCAATTTCTAGTTGGTCTCTGGAATTTTTTGAGTTAGTCCATTTCACAGAGGCTACAGTAATTGAGCGACTCCGCATTAATGAGACAGGAGGTGCAACTTCCAATATATCTACTTTCTGACACGTTTCATTTTGTTCTCCTACTCTTCCTGAATGAAAGTCTCTCGACTTGAAAAATTGCGTCCTAGAATTTGTTTCTATGTCTTCATCGCCAGAATCTTCAAAACTGAAATCCAGTAAAGACTTCGTTCTCTTGATGTTTTTTGTCTTCACATTTCTGTTTTTATCAACGGAACTGATTTTTACTAACGTCGTAGCAGGACTAAAGTCAGCATTTGCTATAACAGAGGATTCATTCTTGTAGCCCTCTGAGCCTATATCAAACTCTTGACCGTTGATGAATAACCTGCTATTCCGTCGTTCTTGTTTGATTACTGAATCTGGAATAATCAGTGTGTCCCTTTTGTTGTCGTCTTCTTGCATTCGATTGGACGATGTATTTTCGAATTGAGACCAATCAAAATCTTCATCTGAATTATCCCGTATTTTCACACTTCTTCGCTTCAGCTTTCGAACATTTCTTGTTGATGGAAACAGTTTTTCGGTTTCCTTACTTTCCTCTTCCATTTCAATTTTTAGCTAAATTTGGGAAAAATATTATTTTTTTACCATGATTCTCGATTACCATGATAAGGAATAAGCAATCCCTCCCCATACACCCTCACCGGAAATTGTGCTCTAGATGGTAACGCCACACTATCTAGAGGCGGATCTAGTACCTAGTCGAAATTTATGGAGGAGAGCACGGTAAGCATAATAAAGAAAAACGTGCAAATAACCTAATTAACACTTGTGTCTTTAAAGAAAAATTCATGACTCTGTACTCCTCCACTTTCTTTGACTAACTCTTTATCCGCTACTGCTATCCCATTGGTTATGTTCTATTTTTTTTCTGTTAGGTTACTTACAGATTTTCTTAGTATAACGTCGCCATGAGAATGATGTTGAGAAGCAGTACTTGGTTCGCCAGAATGTATTTCTTTACTGTTTTCTTCATTCGAAAATTCATCTTTCTATTAAATGCAAATGGGTATTAAAGTTCATACAGCCTGTATGTAGTGAAATTAGTTACCAATTTTCACAACATATTATTATAATCATGTGATTTGATTGAAAGAACGTACTGTAGCTTGAACATTCTCCAAAGAAGCCCAAAAATTAACATTCATGTCTTCTGATGACTACGATTAAGAAATGTGTTTATATGTGATTAAGTAAATAAACAAGTAAATAAGTAAATAAACAAGTAAATAAGTAAATAAGCAAGTGTGCAGTAAAAAGATAAGCAGAGGTCATTCTGTCCACTTACAAGTAGTTGACTTACCGCTAGAGATTACTCTGGCAGGCATGACTAACACTCATAACGGACTGATACAGGTTTTGTTCTTTATAAGAACGTCTAAATTTCAGCTGAAGGCGACTGGATTTCAGCCTGGATGTGCTTATATTTTTTCATACTTTTTCAGCCTCGAATGTTCTTATTGTGTTCTTCCAAGAAATGTGTAAAACACTTATTAGAAATGTGCGAAACACTTTTTGTTTGCATATCTAAGTATGTAAGTTTCTCGTATTCCCAAAGGAATAAGGAAGAAAAACAAAATCTTCAAAAGGTCTCTGTGGAGGAGTGTTTTTATACTAAACAGCAGGCGATATTGCTTGCCATTCCTATAGAAAACACTCCTCCTGGTAGACTTCCTGAACATTTCGCCCTCTAGGAATTCACGAAAGACTACTGTTGTTATTTGGAAAGAAATATTTCTTAGTAATTCTAGAAACTCTCTTTATTTTCTTCTGTAATGTTTGGTTCACATGGGTCACAAAGTTGTTCTTAGCATAGTGTGTATGATGATTTTCATAAATTTGCTCCCGTGTGAACGTCGGCATAGGTAGAAGATAAACTTGTGAAAAACAGTTTTAGAACAACGTTAGAAAATTTTTCAGAAAGAAATATTTTTGAATTTAAATTTTATTCTAGAACAACTTTCATACAAAAGTGTGTTTTTTTCGTCATTTGAGAATTTTATATAAGGAAAAATTTTGTGGTTCGAAGGAGTGGTTCTTCAAAATGGCTGACGTAATAAAAGATAAATAATCAAGAAGTTGAAACCTGATGCCAATGGAGGGGGGAAGATTGGCCAAACAAGTGAGAGCATATACCAAACAAGATATGACAAACGTTTAAATGAAAACGAGGTTCTAATAAAATAAAGTGTGCACACTATTTTTTAAAATGCACCGATTGGAGTATTGGAAACACAGCAAGGCTATCCTAAAGTGGCCGCACATATCGAAAGACCTTAACTCTAAAGCCTACCTCCCTTCTTAGTGTTCTTCGGCGTCTTATTGAAGTATTTGATTGGTCGAGGAGTGCCTTCACGTCAGTAGCAACTTCTAAAACACTGCTCTGTAAAGATAATAAAGGTGATTTATTTAGTTTTTAATATTATTTTTTGAAGTCAAATAAAGGTTTGCAAAGTTACCAATTCTGGCCCATCATTGCTGAACTCTTCATGGAAACTGTCTTCACTTTCATCTTGAAGTGTATCACAAGAGCTTAAGGAAGTATCAAAACTTTTGTATGACTCTGTGTAGCTTTCGTCAGACTAAATGGGAATTAGATAGGTACGTGAGAACAACAGCCATGACTTGTTGCCTTCAAAACATCATCAGAAATATCCGGAACGTTTGCAGTATCGACAAAGAAGTAGTAAAGTACCTCGTAGTTGCTTTGCGTATCAGTAATATCAGTCGATGATTCAAATGTTCTCCAAAAATCATCCTCTTCTGACTAAAATGGAATCGGTGCGCAAAACTAAGAAGACAATCCAGAAGCGGATCTAGAACCTAGTCGAAATTTATGGAGGAGCAAAGTTGGCCAATTTCCAGGTAACAATTTCATCTTAAAGGCATACCGATTACCCAGGGTATCACTTATTTTGAGTTAGAAGACTCAGGACAAGTCACCACGTGTTACATGCTTTTGAATTATGCGGACCAGAAATATTTTTTATTATTATTAATTATTATTGTTTGAACTTATAATATTTATAACTCGTGCCTCCATTAATTTACTGACAGAGGAAAATTAGCTGGTCTGTATATTATTCTGTCAATTTTTCATCGTTTTCAAAGCAAAACAACATGAAAAGAAAAAGAAGAATCACGATCAACTCTTGTTGGCAATATTCGATGCACAGACAAAACGAAAGAGTGCAACGAAAGATAATAAAAACGTTTTCTTTAATATTTATAGATACGTTATATGTAATTCTTCAAAACTTTTCTTGGTTCTATCTATCTTTTTTGAGAAATCCTCACAGACATTCTGGTAAACTTTTTACAGAAGTTTCTCTTGAAAATCGTATTTTTCTGCTAAATGGTTAAACATAACAGCCTTTATTGTATAGTATAAAACAATATTGTGCTGTTTTAGAAGAATATTTACACTTACATACTAAATTTATGGTGAAAACAGGTTAGTACTTTCTGTTTGTATATTCTCTCGCTTAAATTTTAATTTCGTGGGACCCACTGACCCCTGGGTAGTTCGGTATGCCTTTAAAGTTTCTCAGAAATGTGAAACACTAAAATAATGTGTGTGAAACAAAAATCTCACATCTTGTGGAACAATGCTTCGAATCCTTCTTAGACCGTTTGTATTGCCAATTTCTTCTTCTTCTCTTTTGAAGTCTTCGTTTTCAATCTTCATCGATTCCCAAAATGTTTTTTGACCCGATGCAATCTTAAAAAGGTAAACTAAAAATATTTTCTAGAAGTCGAGAAAAGATAAAATTTAAACTATAAATAATGACGTTGCATTTCGCTTCACTTTCAGAAAGATAAAACTCATTATACTTGAACATTGAAATATTCTTCCTTCGCTACAATGGTGGAACTATCGTCTCCATTCTCGTTTCGGTCCTCGTTTCTATTTTCGGACTCGAATTGCTTCCAAAAGTCGTTCAAATTATCTTTAAGAGACTAGAATTTCAAAGAATTTTTACATAACTTAACAATAAGAATTTACTTTTTAAAAAATTCACAAAAGGAATATAAAGCAAACACTTGTGGTCGTACATGTCTATAATCGGCATTCTTTTTCTTTCTTCGCACTGGCAAGGTGTTATAGTGTCTTTGTTCTTCAGCCTAAAAGAGTAATTTTCATGACTTAAATCTGTGTTTAAATGTAATGCCTGGAAATGAAATTAAAATTAAATGATTGCATTTACAGGTAGAACGTACATATGTACCTATGCTCTGACTACTGTGTCGAGATAGGTAGCTTACTAATGTGATTGCATTTTGACTGTCTAACTTACATATTTGATATGTCTAGATGCCAACTCAACTGGCTTGAGCGCTGGACACGACCAGCGTGCTTTGTAATGCAAATCATTGCTTATAACATCTCATTTGCATTGGCAATATGAACACTTGGCCCGTATCGAATAGGCAAAAAGTAGAAGTGGTCAGCCTTGACGGAAATATGGCCAGTGTATACTGCGAGACGTTAACGTCATTCATATCCCCAAATAGAGATACGCATTAACAATTAAAACGAGTTCCAAAACCATATCACGTATTTCCCATTTTAGAATACAAAGCTAACGAGCAAAACTAACAGGAAAAGTGATTACATGATCATTGCTATAAATTTTCGTGCTTGATTCAGTTAGGTCATGGATTTGAGCATCGTTCGTTTGATTTTCCTGAAGTATGATAATAAAAGTATAAATGATAACAATAACATTGGTGTCAGTTTGGAGGATAGGATAACGGAAAAGATGTTATGCACAAAATCTATTTTATATTGTTTTACCATTCATTCATAACTAACTAATCACTCACATTTCTGTCATGCTTGTTTTCTTTTCTTCCTTCTAAGGATTTCTCGTCATCACTTTCCTCGTGTTCCTGTTTCTTTTGATCTGATTCAAGATGTTTCCAAACATCATCTAGATCATCTTTCAGGGACTGAGAGAAGTAATTCACATTAAACAGAGAAAACAAAACATCATAACTTGCATAGGCGGATCTAGAGCTTGGGCAAAACTTATGGAGAAGGAGTTAAGTTAATTCGAGTAGAAAAGAAAAACGTGCAAGAAACCAAATCAACATTTTAACAATCAATAGAAATTCCATGATGTTGTACTCCACTTCCCCACTTTTTCCACCTTACCCTTGATCCGCCGCTGACGTTATGTGGTGAAAGAAAATAGGGCTGGGGTCCAAAATAGTAGACCATAGACAGAAAAGTACAAAAGTTTCTTGATCGGCAATCCCTTGACGCAAATCTTGGACAAACACCGAATCGGTTTTAGATTTGTACCCCCGAGATTTGACCAACGATATCAAAACGTCTACCTGTCATACAGTTTATCTGCCAATTGTCCGTTCCCCAAATTCAGTTATGTTATTAATAAATCATACAAGCTACAACAATCTAACTACCCGATTTGGGGTTTGTTTAAGCGTGTCCCTAAATGGCAGTTAGAATATTTTGTTCATTGCATCATGGTAGTTTTATAATGTATGAAGAGATAAGCGAATAAGGTAAACCAATTTTAGACCATCAAAACTTCATGTATAAATCCTGTTAAATTTGTTTGGATCACTGAGCATTACGTTATCGTTCTTTCAAACACATTTATAAGACCTCGCATTGGCAGATAAACACTTTTCTACCTATTGCCTATTACTCACATGTCTGTAAAATGTGTTTTTCTTCCTTCGGATAGGTAAGCTGTTGTAATGATGGTCATTCAAAGAAGTTGCGTAACTGTTTTGTTCAGAATTCAGTGAAGCCTAAAACATTATCATAAAAGGAACGCAATCAAACATTTCATAATTTAAAACACCTACACATAGATTGTAATGTTCATCATCTATTCTCCTTAGTCTTGCAAAAAGATATATGCGGTTCGTTTGACTAAGCTGCTTGTTTCAAACACCAAAGTGTACAAATCACACACTTAAAATTGGTTTGACGAAGTTACCGTGGTTATTTTAGAGTTTCCTGTTGTACAAAAACATTCGAATGAAAATATTATTTGATCATATAATTAATGACAACTTTCAAGGTGTTGTGATATTTTTAATTCTTCAAAATTAGAAAAGGTATACATATCAAACATGTAATTTAGTTTTTTCAAATAAATTAATAATAATTTGCTTTTTATTAAGTTTTCTTCAACACAATGGAGACATGATTTTTGGATGATGACAATGATTGTAAAATATCTCTTAAATCATTATTCGCACCATACAAAAAGTTATGAAAACATTCGAAGTTGAAAATTTCAGGACCGAATAATATAATCAATTCGAATGTTTTTGTACAGCACAAAATACTCCCGGTAACTTTTCAAACATATTTTCAAGTCAAACAATATCTTGTATGCGTGTGTGTGTATTCTGTTTTTTTTTTTTTTTTTAATTAAATTTAGTGAACAAACATGGTACATACGTCTGATGTAACTACATGTCCTTCCGCTTCCCCATTAATTGTGTTGGAAAGCGGAGCCTTCATATCTTCAGTACTGTTTAATGTAGTTTGTTCTGTGTTTCCTACATCCAAAGAATTCCAGAAGTCTTCTATATCAGCTTTTGACTATAATTGTAATAACACTTGGCCTTGAGAATTCTTATAAACATGTTTATTGCACTGAAAAGGTCAAAGTGTCAAATTAGAAAATGGACGATAAAATAAGAAATGCAAACATGAATAATAGCAGAATCGCCATTCAAGTAAAAGCGAAATATAATAAATAAGCAAATATCAACTAATATCAACTATTAATTTTTGTCTTACATTTCTATCGTAAGTTTTACGGTTACTTGGTAGTCTCAAGTGGGTTGCATCTTCCTCAGATTGTTTCCAAGGGTTTTGTAAACTTCTCTCTAATACCTTCGGAAATGAAAATGATTATATTAATTTCTTAACTACCGTTTGTACACATGAAAACAAAGAAAATATTGTTTATTTTACCATGAAAACATTGTAATGATCCCACGGAGTGCTAACAGAACCATTGGGGCATTTTATTTGGACTTTTTTTCGGATCGTAACCAACATTTTAGGCATTCTTTTTAAAACTTCTTACCCCACCTTTATTCAGTAGCTGGTGTCATTTTACTCTTGCTCCCCAACTTACTTTTAAGTAAGGTTTTGTACATGCAGCAAATGATATCGATTAGAAAAGATCAAGATGAATTCGGGGAAAAGTACAAAAGTGTATGGAGACATTTCAATCAAAAGACGAAACAGATAATTGATACAAATGTCCTCCTTCATTTGATCAATCATAGATCTTCCTTTAACAAAATTGCTTACGTTTCTGTAATGACTTTTTTCGTTTCTTTTTTTTCGTAAGGATTTCTCCTCATCACTTGCCTCAACCTCCTGTTCCATTGTATTTGATTTAAAATGTTTCCAAAAATCATTTAGGTTATCTTTTAGTGACTAGACAACATAATAACATTGATCAGATCAAGACGATAAAAAAAAAAAAGGATTACGAAAGATATGTTTTGATTTAATGATGTGCTTTCCAGCATTACCTGTCGATAATCTGTGGTTTTTTTCGTTCTGTGTATAACCGGCAATGTATGGTACTGTTGAAAAAAGCTTTCCAAGTTCTGATTGATTTGTTGATTAAGACCATAATCTGGTGCCTAAAACAGAGCCACCTTTTATTAAATCATTTCTCAAGTGGTTAAATGAATATATCTTTTTTTGCATTGACCAAAGAGAAAAACTACCGGTACTAAACGCGCTAAAATGAAGGTCAGTTATATTACATTGTTTTGGTTCCTTTCTGATGCTTCATCCTTCGTGACTTGGACACGCTGTCGTTGTCGAAGGTTTGGCAGCGATGGTGACTATAAACGAAAACCAAGACTTTCAATGTATCCATTGTATAAATTCACTATTTACACTTTTGAAAATACGTCCTTACTGGTTCAAAGTCTTTGAATTCCTTTAAGTAGTTTTGCCTTTTCGGATCAAGGTTTTCAGACGTTGCTCTCTTTATTGATAAAGAGATGTTTCTGAATGGCTGAAAGAAAGTGGTAACACCAATGAAGTAGAAGGCACCCTTAATCTAAACGTCCAAAACACCATAACTGAACTCTAATCATTTATTGTGGTAGAGGTAACAGCCTTCATTCGCTGGAGACAGCGAACCGAAAGCTATAAATTGATGAATTTTACGCTGGTAATATGATTGATAATAATGATTAATGCGTTTAAGTGCACTATCGGAGAAAATGAGTAAAACGAGGTGATCCTCTTATAATGCTATTAAGAAAAAACTTAATCTACTAAGGTCAGTTGAGCTACTCACATCCTCTTGTGTATTAAGATCGAACTTTCGGCACCTTGATCGATCACCAATATTCAAAATCGTGTCTTCATCAGGATGAAATACGCGATCCTATGATGGATTACAAATCAATTCTTCTAATGTGACTACCAACCAGGCATAGGACCTGGTATTAACGTCCGAACAACGTTCAGACGTTTCAAAGACTTCCATATAACGTCCAAACGACGTCGTGTGTCTGCTGGCAAAATGAAATGCGCTTATGGTCTGATTTTATTTCATGTTTCTACAAACAATTGGGAGATTGATTGGGGTGTGGGGGGAGTTTTACTTATACCAGGGAAGTGTGAAAGGTTCGGTGACTAAAGACAAATAATTAAATCATACTACCATCATTTCCTTTCCTACTATTATGGTATGCATTGCTTGGATAATAAAAAGAAAGGTCAGTTTTGTTTCTCTTCACTTACTTGTCGAGTTGAATTCATGTATGAAACGTTTTCGCTGCTGTAGAAAAGATCGAACACTCCGCTGTCGCAATTCTCCTTGTCGTAACTATTTTGGTGGTGCTTTTGTGTATGCATCCTGTTTTCCTCTCATACTTTCACACAAAGAGAACGTCAAATATTCGTAGTGCTTTGTTAAGCAAAATTCTTATATTCTTAGTAAGCAATGTTGTTACCAAGTTATATATTATACTTCGAAAGAAATTCTACTGTTTTACCATCGAATTAAATGAAGCGCAGATAAGTGCATGGTGTAGAATAAACTTTGGAAGGATTTAACATAACTTTATTTCGTATTAGAAAGTATTTAAGATGGATAAAGGGTTTCTTTTTTCAAGTCGTGATGAGAAAGCTTAGAAATGTTACCTAAAATCGAGTTAGGAAGGTTTTAGCGAGTTAAATGACAGTTCAGTATGCGATACGGATAAACTTTTACTAAGTGCAAGGGAATACACCTGCCTGTACAGAAATTAATAATGTTTGTGACGTATATCTTATGCAATTATTTGACACTACTCTTTCGAGCAAGCATGCATTCGTATAAAAAGAATTTACCCACTAAAATGATGCCAGGAAACGGTAATTTAAGAATCCCCCGAAAAGTGGCACAAAGGTCTTTTAGTAAAGAAAAACCATAATGTCACGCGCATCTCGCCCCAGTGGTAAACACCTAGTCTACTCTCGGTATCTAGACTGTTCAATACTTTTGCGATATCCCGAACTTGCTCGATCCCGATCGGACATTCTGCAGTCAATCCGGCTAAAATCTAGTTGCCTCGTTCTCTCTAATGCTTTTTTTCTTGGCAGTTCGTGATATCGACGAGAGTTACAAGTCTACTGGCAGAAGCACTAACCGTTACCGGGGATGGAAGCACCTGACTTCAAACTTTCGGTTACATTTCGACTTTTTTTTGATATTTTTTTGATCTATATAAATACAGTTTATGTCTCTCTTTTAACAAAGTTTATTGGGTAAACCTTATAAAATTTATTTGGGCCAGCGAGAGTAGTAAGTGTCTCGTTCTACGGGAGGTTTCCACGGGAGGAGACAAAAAAACACCTTTCCTTCATGTCGCATCCTGACTCACCAGTTGTCCATACGGACCTCGTTTTGATGCGATACATTGTTTCATAGTAATTATTCAGATAAATATTTTTGGCTCATTGGTAAATCACTGTTGGTTCATAATTTCCAACACAGAAACGACATCCGCGTGGACAACTGAGGCAAGATACAACATATATAAACATGAATTCGGGAAAGGTGTATTTAGTCTGGAAATGATGCAAAAAAAATAATAGATTACGCGCTTTTTATAAGCTACACGAAATTTTGGACGAGGCTCAAAATTGCTTACAGGCTCATTTGTGGGTTAAAAACTTGAGCAAACTTGGGAAAACCAGATTCATGTCTACGTTGGTCCAGTGCCGGTTCCTTTAAACCAATCCAACGTTTCGCCAGCAAGCCAAAATGCGTCACTTTTTGTTTTTTCCCTTTTTGGGCAAAACAAATTTAGGCCGGGATGTTGTTTAACAACTGCTGCGTGACAGAGGTTTAATACCATAACCAGGATAAAAAAAAGTCGGAAAAAAAATGTAGCCGCGAAAAAATTTAGTCACTTGTCACCGACCAATTTCATCAGCCGGTCGATACATGCAATTACGCGAACTGCGTGGATCATTTCTATATGACATTTTCGGTTTTCTAAAAATAGCACTATGACATCTCTGATTATTAGCTTCTTAATTTAAAGACAAAGTGTTGTTATAAATATACCAAAATCTGACATCATGATGATCTCAGCACTTGAGCACGAACAATAACAACAGGTGTGAGAGACAAGACAGGAATTGTTGCATTGTTTGATTTTCATAAAAGTAGCACGTGAATTATCGTTTGGTCATAAAGATAAGTTCCTATTTTTGTTTTTAATGATTTTTGCTTTTAATGATGATGATGATGATGATGATGATGATGATGATGATGATGTCAGCACGAGATGGCATCTCCGGCGGTATTTATAACAACACATTGTCTTTAAAGATAATTATACTTGTTTGCTTGTTGGTCAGCGCGGAAAGCATGTGATCTTTTATTAGCCTTTGTCTGTGCGTAATTCCAGAGTTTTTTAGTCCACAGTTGTAGCCTGGATCTCTCTTTTAGTTTGGGCGTCGTCGTATCAAATGTGGTGGAACATTAAACCTCGACTTTAGTCATGTTTTAATTGTACCCGGCATCTCATTCATCAATAAACTGTTCGGAAAATATAAGTCACGCACAGAATTTCCCACGCTTAATGTTAATTTTCGCTGACGTCGTCCATAGCAAAACATTGTTTTTCAGGTTATCCTTCTTGAATTAAGAAGCCATCATGCCATACCGTATCGGGGAAAATTTTTTTCGGGGATAAAATTAGTCACTTTTTTCCCGACGAAACATTTTCTGTCTTCCCATCTCTACTTTGCACACATGATCCACTTTCGCATCAGACAAAGTAGTTTCTTTGTACACATGATATCCCCGAGGAGCAGTAATGGTCGCCGTGATCAGCGCGCTGACCTTCAGGCCGCATGTCTCTTGTTCCTTTGTATTTGTATTTGACATGGATGTGAGAAGAAAACAGCTAAGCTACAGTCAAACCGAACTACATAAGATCGGGAATGATTTTCTCGCGTGAAAAGTTAGCCATTTAATCAAAAATATTTGTCGGTAAAAAGAAAGTCGGGTTTAAAAATAGTTGGGAAAAAAATTAGTCACTTGCCAAAAATTTGGTTGTTAAACCCAGACATTTTTTCCGCGATTAGGTGGTAAATGTAACCGTGAAATTTAGCTATCGTATATGACCGATTAAATACAAAGTCAATATAATTATGGTTCCTTTTGAAGAATTTTGAAAAAAAAATTGTACCAAATAAACGCCCATGAGTCATTATTTTCAGGCACCATACCCAGTGCGTTTATTCAAGCATGAGCGTGTTTATTCGAGTATGGTCGTTTGTTCTGGAGTGGACGTCTTGCCGTAACAGGGAAATCTTGTAACAGGGGAACATTTTAAAACACAATCAACAAAGGCTTAGAGCCAGCAGAATAATTAAAACAAACAAACAAACAAACAAACAAACAAACAAACAAACAAACAAAAACAAGGAAAGAACAAATGAAATTTATATTTTTATTTATATTTATTCAAATAAAAATAGAAATTGGTATAAATCTACAAAACCTTGGTATATTACCTTTCTGGATTTGTCAAAATCTTTTTAACAAAAAGCCAGAAGAATTCATTATCTTCTTGGGTCCAATTCCTCTATATTCTGTTTTCGTGCTCTTCTGTTCGTCCTTATTATATAGTAACAAATGAAAGCCGTAATGACGCACATGCCAACGTTGACACCTATCCTTCTTCTGTTAAATGCTCGCTCCATCACCACTTGCCTTTAAAAAAAGAACACCAAAACTTATTGAAAGAAATAACTTAACAGGTTGTTGCCATTCCAAAACTTAGTACTATTTTCATGAGTTTTCCAGGAGATTTCCAGTTACTTTTCAAAGGCAAACATAAATCAATTGTCACTCTCACGGTTTCGTTGTCAACCTTTTGCAAGGCAACTGCAAACGGCTGTAAACTTTCATAAAGTTCGTTCAGATTTTGGCAAGAGTGAAAAGTCACTACATGGTTGCCACTATTATTTTGAAATTAAATTTCCAGGACATTTTCCACAGTTTTTCAGGACAATTTATGATTATTCCAGGACAATTTCATTTTTTTTTTTAAAAAGTGGGCAAATAGCCAGTACTGTGTATAAGCAATGTTAAGGGTGGACAAAATTAAAATGCCATGGGACGAAATGATTAGAAAATTGAATAATGAACTATCGCGCGCCAAAAGGAGCTTTATTTCTTTACTTGTTCATTTTCAACTTTTGATTGATTACATTACTATCTTGTGGGTACATCCATGTCAAACTACCTTAGGCTTTGAACCAAGTATCTCAGATTTTCTTTATTTTCACATTATATGTTATATCCTTTTGAAAGGATCACTCAGTGAAAATTTGGGGTCATTTCAATGAAGCGTTCAGGGAGATATTGACGATATTAGTAATAGTAAGAGATATTAGTAGTAAATATTTTATAAGGAATAGTCAGAAAAAAATTAAAATAACCATGTCACATCATTTTTTCATGCAGAATTAAAAAAAACACATTACAACACTTGAAATCAAAGGCAAATGCTTCAAATGATCAAATTCTTATTTTAGTGACCACACATTCATCTACGGTCATTACCTTAAAACATCTGTGTATACACAAGCATGAAACACAGGTACAAGCAAAGTACTAATAAAAGAAATTTCTATTCTGTTGAAGACTGAAATCACATAGGCTATACTGGAGATAAAAATGGTTCAACATGGACCTAACAAATAATACAACTGAAAAGAAGTTTATGGTCAGAAAATGGTCAATTTACACACCAGTTATATTTTTTTTTCTTGAGGCAAGTGATAAAAATCCAGGACATTTCCAGGATTTTCATTCAATTTCCCCAAAATCCAGGACATTTAGGGACAAAGAGAAAATTCCAGGACTTTCCAGGACTCAAGTGTTGATTTCGAATTTGGGAAACACTTTTTGATTTCGGCCCAAAAAAAGGCAATTGTGGAATTTGGACTAAATTGGAAATGTGCTTCAATTTTAACTAAAATTTCCACTAAGAACAAATCAATGGTGACAATTTTCGATGACGTGTGTTAGTTTTGGTTTTGGCAGAAAGACTTATTTGACTTTTTAGACTTATTAGCGTTGTACTTAACATCCATTCAGCGACTCGTAAAAATCTTGCCTGGCCATGTTGGTCTTGTTAATTAGAGATTGTTAAAGGCACACCTTTAAATACAGCACAAAAACAAAAGGATGAGTAACTTACGAAACTTCAATGCCAACTTTGTCACTAGGAAGAGTTCTCGTAATACGCAACCAAAATCTATCCATAGGTGTTGTCATATGTTGTGGAACCTTTCCTGACTGTGAACCTAAAAGAGTGTTGGGACTAAAAGTGTGTCCTAAAGCATCTTTGAAGTCTCCACTTGTTATAGCAGAACCTGACAAGTTTACAACCACCTATCTTCATTTTTTGCTCTGAGTAATGATTTACACAGTTATAGTCGCTGGGATGATTTTGTTTGGGAATTAATTCACAACCTATCACACAGCAAAAAATTGTTGGAAATTTGTTAGTTAAGATCAGTTGATGATCATTTCTGGAATATTTTCTGAAAAAATTGCTTCACATCATTCAGAACTTGCACAAAAATGATCATGCACAAAAATGATCCGATGCATGGATCCTATAAAAATGATCCGATGCACAAAAATGATCTGATGCATGGATCCTATAAGGTTATATTGTTCTATTGTTTCTATTCTAAGGTTATAAAATAAATTTTCCTTATTTGTTCAATAAGGGTATTGCGTGGGTTTTTTACAATTTCCAACATTTATACTGACTTGCCAAGTCGGGTTTTGCTTGGAATGAGTCAATCGGTTGTGAACTGAAGGCATTATATTATATTATATGGTCCTATCCTATCAATTTTTTTCAAAGAATTCAAATTATTATATGAGAGTCCTATTATACATAATAGAAAAAAATATTAACCTGCATTGTTAGACAAGTATCTTGTGGTAGTAGGGTATCTTGCTTGTTGTATTAGCCTTGCAAAGATGCCCATCATCAGCTTGTATCTTTTCCAAGATTTACAAAAATCAGTTTTTATACTTTGTCTAAAATATTGTTGGACTATTTGTGGTGGTTTCAGGGAAAATAAGGATATAATGATAATTTTATTGCTAATTATTAATAATATTAATAAGCCATAGTTCTGGAAGTTAATGATAAATTATTGCTGATCACTTTTAAAAATCTTGGAATTAATTATAACACTAAATTAGAATAACAACACTATTTATTTTCTGAATGAAGGACAGACGCATTTCAGTTAAGTAACTGTTTTTCATATGTGTCCCATAAAAGGAAACTAATCTAAAAACTTGAAGTACTTAAACAATGATCAGCAAAACGAAGAACTTGCTGACAATATTGACATTTTGTATTATTATCTTTAATTATTTGAGGAATATGGAATGTTGCAATGGTGTGAATATCACTATATAAGAAGAGATTATTGATCATTTATCCTATCTTATGACTAGACTAGAAAGATTGGGCAGATTAATCGAATGACTTAGTGTGATAAGATCTATTGTTTCTTATCATTATTGTTATCGCAAATTACCGCTTGTATACCGATTTTTCCTGAAATTGTCACATTTTAGTCTTGTATCCTGACTTTTCTTTTCCTCTGCTGAATATTTCTTATGCTGACCTTTTTCATTGCAGAGAGAAAAGAGGCAGGTAAATATACCCAGCCTTCAAACAATTTACATGACTGTTAATGGAAAACAATAAAAAAATGAAATTCAAATTTCCAGGAAAATTATTTATTTATTTAAACAATGGTGTTGAAAAAGATTACTTTATTTTGTTAACACTTGCCTCATTTCAAATAAAAATAATAATAACATTCTCTTGCATCATAAAACATTCTATATATATACCTATATAATTTTATATATATAATTTTATTTTATGCACTTTTATATATAACAGAATTTATGTTGACAATACATAATTTAATTTTGAATTGAAATTCAGTAGACATCTACTGAAAATATGCTGAATTCAATAGAATTTGACACTTCAGTCTATTTATTTAACATTGTTCCACGTGAATTCAGTAAAAAAAGGAAACAAAACGAAACGTAATAAAATGATTTGTTTCGTAAAAATTTCCACACGGTCTACATGCGATGCTAGCCCTCTAGTCACCACATGCGTTCCAAAAGCAAATAAACATAAATATAAGTAGGGTTTCGCGTTGATCGTTTGTTTGATCGGCGTTTGTTTGATCGGCACATGTTTTCTGTTTAACAGCATCGTTTAATTAAATAAATAATTTTACTAGATTGAATTTCATTTTTTTAATTTTTTTTCTTTAACAGTCATTATATGCATTGTTTGAAGGCTGGGTATACCTGCCTCTTTTGAATTCCGTTATATTATTATGAAAAAGAAGTTTGGTGGGCATCACAAATAAGTGTTGTTAGAGTCGTTTTCTGACACAATTTTTTTGGCAATTTTTTTGGATGACCGCAAAAATTTAATTTCATGGGTCGAAAAAAATCTTATTATAATATTATCTTTTTTTGCGAATCAAGTAAAAATGTTATCAAATATTTTTGTGTTGGGTTATAAGGTTTATAAATCCCTAATAAAAAGAAACACTCTTTGATACCATTGTAATTGACTAAACTTGATGAAAAATGTTCTACTTTTGATTAAAACTTTGTAAAACGTTGACTTTCCAGATTTTTTTGTGGGTATTAATTTTCGCGAATCAAATCTTTAAAGGATATTTGCTGGTATTTAATTTCGCAAATTTGACCAAAATCCATGAAAATTTGTACACATAAAAATTTCTACCCTTAATACAATTTGTTGTTTTTATACTGAGACTACTTAAACGAAGCGATCTAATTTATCAATATCATAAAGCAAGCATAAAACAGACGCCTACTTAATTTTTACCAAAAGTGACCATACTAAAGTAAACGAAATATAGACATCGTTTCGAATACTTTAAAAATTAATTTAAAGTAGTCTAGGCAGTTTTTAAGTTGGCTACTAAGTACTTCAATTCATTAAGTAGTCCCAGCATAAAAACAGATATTAATGAATAATGAATAATAGGTCCTACAGCATAAAAATAAAAATAGAAAGATAAAAATAGAGAAGAGGGGCCGGAGCATTATCAGTATACTCACCCACCAAAATCACCCCAATCCGATAGACTATTGAATAGTTTTCACCCGCATTTAATAAAAAAGAAACAACAACTTAGCCTACAATTTGTCATTATGTATAAAGCATCCAGTCTAGCTGGCTAAATTACAAAAATCCAAAATTTGTCCCCACTACCTTTGATCATTGTGAAATTGTGAAATCCCAGTTCCAAAGAAAAGAAATAAAGGTAATGAGCTTAAAACAATTTCCATTCAAAATAGCAAAATAATTTGAATATGTAAACTTGAAAGATTTTAGGAAAATGACTTCAGAACATTTTTTCACGAGTGGTGAATGGCAGCACAGCTGTTTTGATGGTGTAATGTAACCTTCGTCTTAAATGACAACTCACCTGTTAACAAACAAAAACAAAACACAATGTGTGTCAGAATGAAATGGGTTTTGCAAATATACACCTGGGGGAAGTCTCATCAAAACTCAAAACTCTCCCAGCCACAACCCCACAAAGGGAGGGAGAAAAACAAAAATCATGATGTTGTTAAAGTAAATCCTTGTCAATTTCTTCTCCATAGCATTTATGAATTCAGTTGGGGAATTTAGCTAGCTATAATACAGTGTATTGGTTGATATGTCCCAAACGATTAGCTATCAAAGTTTTTCTCTCTATAATGAACTTGAGTATGAATTCAAAATAGGAAAATCACGAAGGATCTTTTTAAAAAATATTTTTCTGCAGACTATCTGCACGGAAGCACGATCCAAGATTTTTTCCATTATTGGTCAGCGCGGAGGAGAGCAGCTAATCTTAGTGTCTGTACGTCCGTCTGTTCGTACGTACGTACGCAATTCCAAGTTTTTTTGTCCACAGTTGTAGGCTGATTCCGCAAAACATTGGAATAGAGGCTGTCCACAAACCGTGGTTACTGTATGAATGGCACACTACAAGTTATTTAAAGTAACTTAATTATTGTGAGTGTGGCCTAAAATTTGTGTTCTCCAGAAACAGCATGGTAAAAGCATTCCGCTAAAGTTTCAACCTTCACTTTATACTGCACTATTTCCTTATATTAATCACGATTGTGCATACCACTTTTATTTTAGAGAGTGATACATTTCTCAAAATTTCACGGTCATTTTCTCATGAGGAGCCCGTAAAACCGCGATGTTGCGAGAAGCGTTTTTCAGTATTAGTATATTTGTAGTAGCAAATGACGCGACGTGAATTATTTTGCACGGGGGACATTGCATTGCATCCCCAATTTATTTTTTCAATTAATTAATCGTCCTTTTTGGCGGAGCAGCCAGATCAAGATAAATAAAAACAATTACTTCCGAATCGCACATCATACAAAATTTTCTTTTCGTTTTACCATTTTAACCGACATTCAGTGGTGATCAAATTGATGTCGTCCTGCTCAGTGAATAATTTCTTCGATGACCTTCAACTACGAAGACATAGCAGTTGGCTTCTCAACAAACTGAAATTCAGCCAACGACGGATCCAGTTTTTAACTTTCGAGTGGTTTTCATTTCTTTTTTCTGCAACTTTTTCAGCCAGGCGGTTGCGTTATTTCTGTGTGCAGCACTAAGTGATTGGGATAAGTGGACTTTAGCCGTTGGGTTAAACACCTTAACGTCAAAGTACGCTACTTGTCCACGTACCCAAAAACCTGGTGCTGCTACATCTACTTGAGCCTCATTAGATCGAATAGTAGATAATAGCAGATTTTCACCTGTCAACTCTTGCAGGATTAGTTCTGTTGCAACATCTTTGCAGCATTCAGAAAGCATGTCAGCTGTGAAATCTCTGACCTCATTGTGGCGAATGGAGATAAATCCACCTTTTGGACAGGAAAGAGCATGATTAAGCTTGAATGGAGCTCCACAAATGCATAATGAGGGAAGACGCTTCCGTGGTATATTATAACGAATATAGAGGCTGTCCCAAAATGCTTAATTGTGAAGAAGAAAGCCGTATTTTTTTATTGGCAGAGTGGTGAGCCAGCTTGATGCTCCTTGTTCAATGCTTGCTTCCATTGTTCGTAATGTGACTTTATCTGTAAATACGGCCTGGGGATGCCAGGGCCTTTTTGTTTCGTCGTCTTCATATAAAAAAAGAGTGAATATGTAACAGAATATGTAACAGAATTGTCTAATTGTATAACTATTTATAATATGAAACTAGAGCCCGAGGCGCGCTAGAGCATAAGGCTTCACAAAGATTCTGGATCCTAAATCATTTTCTAGATTTATCTATGTGCTATTCATAGGTTTCCTTAATATCGTATTTCCTTGAATAACCCAGGGAACGTTCCAATAAGGGCAATTGTGGGAGGGCGCTTATTCAAGCAAATACGGCCTGCGGTATTGTGAAGATATGTCATTGCATCAATTGCTGGTTCAAGTGGTTCGAATCCGATAGCAGATTATTTTCAAATTTTGCATTTGAATAAATGCATGCACTAAATCTGACTCTATTCATGTGTAAATTACTTCCTCGTAATATTCTGCAAAAAAATTAAAATAATCTCTCAAGGGATTTGAACCACCGTGTTCTTGGAAAGGGAGTCAACAGCTTAAGCCACTCGGCCATGCAGAACTTATAAAGCTTTTAAAAGCCATCAATAATTCAGTCAGATCGAAGAATTTAAAGATGCACAACTACACAACTTTAAATAATACACGAAAACGTATATTATATAGCATTTTCTGAACATTTCCTTTTATACTTTACAGAATCGGGGATGACAGAAAAAGCGGGATGAAAAAATTGCCGAACATACATAGATACAATCAGTTGTCAGTTTTCATGCGATTATAATAGTTGTTAGAACATGCAAACTGAACGTTCTCTATTTGTAAAATATTAAAAAGTCACGTGATATAACATAACATGTAACTTACTAGAATCCTCTATTATTCCGAATCCCGGGAGAATAGCAAAATAGCAAATATAATATTGAAAACGAGGCGGAGCGTGTTAAAGCGTGTTAAAAGAGAAAGTCGGGAAAGATCAGAAAAGCGGATTATATTTCCATTTTACAAGGTCAAATACATGATGTAACTTTAAACCAACCCGCAGTGCTGCTTAAAACGTTTTCTAAACAACTCTTTTGAAACAAGAAATAGACATTAATGTTTTCGATACCTTCCTTAGGTGTATCGATTCATTTTTTAGATAAGCAAAACTGCAAAACTCCTGCTTTTTAGGAGAAACCCTCTAGGATCAAGTGAATAACGAAACCCTAGAGGGTTTTTTGTTTTTACCTGTAGCAGTAGACTGCCACAGTAGCCAAACGCGGCGAGCGTGCAGTTGATGTCTTATATCCTGAGCTCTATTGTATAAGACATCCACTTATTCACCGCTTCAAATTACATGCAAGCTTTTGCAGCTATACCCAACTCATCCACATATTTAATTCTACTTGTGGTGTGTGTGCAATATTTTATTTTATCACATCTTAACTTTTTTTTCATAACTTTTTAAAAAGTTGTTTCTTTCTTATTCTCTTTTCTTTCCAAGATCTTTCTTTCCAAGAAAGTGGCTTCGTTTATGAATTATTCAACAGAACATAAAAAATGGTTCAGGGAATTACCACGATTGACGGTGCCAGAAGATAGACATTATAATTATATATACGTGATAGCATATAATATCAAAATATCCGGATTGCTCATCAAAATTTTTATAAAACAGAAATTCATTAAAATTTATAAAACAATCCCACTAGCTTTAATTCTTGCAGGTTAGTCAACATAGAAAGCCAGTGACACAGTTTAGCTTTCCTGAAAACTATCCGCACCCCAATCCAATCCACACCGCAAAAATGGAGATTTGCATCACGATTTCCACTATCGTTGAAATCGCAAAAAAGAATGTAAACATGACGGAATCAAAATGTATATATTTTTTTCTTCAATTTTGGACGCCTTATATTTCTGCACTCTTTAGTTTTCGCACATTAAAAAAATAACGATCCTTTTTACACCCGCAATAATGGAATAATTTTCGAGCACATCCTATGAACGCCATTGGTTTATATCACAGTTATGAGAGCGATTTGAATAACTTCAAAAATTATTTTCGTGAATAGATACATTTATTACAACTTTTCAAATAAAACAGAAACTATTTTTTGCAATTTCGCTCAAATTAAAACTTTGTGCGCGAAGATGCACGAAATTAGGTCGTATTCCCATTTTCATCCAGTTATCTTGCCTTAAATATGGAGGGGCGCTAAATTTCCAGAATTAAAGTAGGCAGTAAGAAAGGTCCCCTTCTTTTCCGATTTTCCGATTTTCGCAAATTCTCTTTTGTCTTCAACGTATCAGGGTGTTCAGGGCCCAGTGCCGATTCTCGTGATTTCAACACTGCCATGTACATTTCGATAGCCTCGTCGAATTTGCCTTTTGAGTCCAATGACATTGCTATGTTGTGCTTCGTATTCAACGTACGAGGGTGATCGGGGCCCAGTGCCGATTCTTGGGATTTCAACACTGCCACGTTCATTTCAATAGCCTCGTCATATTTCCCTTTCGAGTGCAACGACAATGCTATGTTGTGCTTCGTATTCAACGTATGAGGGTGATCGGGGCCCAGTGCCGATTCTTGTGATTTCAACACGGCCATGTACATTTCGATAGCCTCGTCGTATTTGCCTTTCGAGTCCAATGACATTGCTATGTTGTGCTTCGTATTCAACGTACGAGGGTGATCGGGGCCCAGTGCCGATTCTTGGGATTTCAACACTGCCACGTTCATTTCAATAGCCTCGTCATATTTCCCTTTCGAGTGCAACGGCAATGCTATGTTGTGCTTCGTGCCCAACGTATCAGGGTGATCGGGGCCCAGTGCCGATTCTCGTGATTTCAACACGGCCATGTACATTTCGATAGCCTCGTCGAATTTCCCTTTCTTGTTTAGCGAAACTGCTATGTTGTGCTTCGTGGACAACGTATCAGGGTGATCGGGGCCCAGTGCCGATTCTTCGGATTTCAACACGGCCATGTACATTTCGATAGCCTCGTCGAATTTCCCTTTCGAGTCCAACGAAATTGCTATGTTGTGCTTCGTGGACAACGTATCAGGGTGATCGGGGCCCAGTGCCGATTCTTGGGATTTCAACACGGCCATGTACATTTGCATAGCCTCGTCGTATTTTCCATTCCTTTGTAACAGCATAGCTTCGATATTTGTCAAACGGTGTGATTCATTCGGTAATATTCTCTTGCACTGCTTTATGAAGTTCGTCGCTGATTTGAGTTTTCCACCGTTTGCCGCGGCATCTGCTGCACACCGTATGACCTTGTAAATTAAATCTGATGTTTGGAGCTTGGAACTAACTTTATCTATTGATGAGAAAATATGTTGCAACCACATGTCTCCAAAAGTTTGGTGATCCTTCTTATCAATCGTGTCTATCAAGTTTTCACACATACGAAATAAGTCATTTGTAAGTGATACTTGTTCGTTATCGGTTAACCTGTTTCTTATAACTTGTTGTACCAGATTGTGTATATTTATGACGAAGCTTTTATTCCCATTTGCCAGTTGAGTTGTTAAATCAATCAGAGAATACTTTCTGAGGTTATACAAGGACTCTTTTAGTTGATGTTCTTCGACACCCTCCAAATGTGCAAGAAGTTCTTCAGCGATACATTTGCCATCCATCAAGGAAAACATCCGCATTAGTCTTATTGCAAGTGTGTCCGTACGTATATCATCGAAAGCCATTTCCCATGTTGTTAACACTGTTTTTGTATTTTTATTCATGTCGTCTTGATCTACACTGGACCACAGTTGGTTAAACTTGGCCTCGTGATTCTTCAAGAATACACTAATGCTAATGTTTCTGGTTTTGATATAAGAACAAGCCAATTGAAACGCTATAGGTAACGAGCTGAGAGCGTTGATCAAATTTTCGCAATCGGCAGAGTTTATATCGTCACCAAGTTCTCCTTTAAAGAATTGCAACCCTTCATTTAAATCCAACGGCAGCAATTCAAGTTGCTCATGTTTAGAAAATTGGAATTGTGTCGTTATAATTATTTTACATATGCCATTGGATGCTGGCAAGTAATCGTTTAAAAGGCCTGGTTTGTCTCCATTGTCAAAAACAACCAAACAATTTTTTGTTGAGATGAAATTGTAAATCTTGGCTACGAGCGTCTTAATTGACAGATTAGTTTCATTTGCAGATATGATACCAACATATTTTGCGAAACTGACAAAAAAATCTTCTAGGGTTTCTTCAGATTCAGAATTGATAAATAGAATGTTTTCATACTGTTTGTCATAATTCCGACAAAACCTTTTTATCAATTCTGATTTGCCGACCCCAGACAATCCTTTCACAACAACGATATCATGAACTTGAAGGGCGGCATGTAGCTGTTTTAGTTCCTGTTCTCTACCAACAAAATTTTTTATTGGTTCTTTTAATCCGAATTTAATGTTGCCGTTATAAACGAAGCGGTTTTTTAAAATGCTCCACCGATCATCAGACATTCCCATGTCTTTAAACCACTGTTCAAAGCTGCTTCGAATTCTGTTGTAATCAGTTTGTGATATGGCCTTTCCAAATTGTGCTCTCTGACTTCTGAGTTGATTGCATCTTTTGATGAGATCCGTTTCCGCTGTGCTTAACTGACATATATTCCTTAGCAGTATAAGCATCAGGGTTATGTCAAAAAGATCAGAGTCAGTCTCTCCATTTTGGGGAAAGATAAGGTCCCATTGGTCATCTTTTATTATCCCTCGTTTCTTCAACTTCTCCAGTTTCTTTTCTTTCGATTTTAGCAATTTGTAGAGATCTTTTTTATCTTTGGTTATTTGCTTGTGCATAAAATCTCGTAGTATATTTGCCATATTCCACTCATAATTACATAATTCGAAATATATTCTTTCCTCATCAGCGATAGAGGAAGCTGACCTGTAAAATAAAAAAAAAATACAATAAGGAGATAATTACTAAGTAATAAAGTTGAAACATTATTGAAACAATAAATTTCATAAAAACGCGGTGTTTAAACAGAAATTTGGGAAAGGTGTATTGAAGATTGCGAAAGACCCGGAAATAGGATAAAAAGCGGAATAAAAGATTGCGAGAGCCTGTTGTGGCTTATAAATTCGCAAACACTAATTTTGCAAGTTTTTGTTCCGCATTTTCGTTAGTTCCCTTAACGTAATGTAATAAAAGTCTTTTCAATGGCGGATTTATTTTTGAGAGTTTTTGGATTTCTGTGAAAGCAACCGGCTTTGTTTTTCTTACTCCAGACATTTTCGGCATATTTCGTGTAGAGCTCTTTACTAGCGTTCAAAGATTCAGAAATAACGTTTCTGTTTTGAATGAAGGGAATCGCATCATAAGAGTGGAAAAAACGTATTCAATAAAGCACTTCATTAAGGTAAATTATTTATTTTCTTAAGTTTCTTTTAACTGCATCACTGCTTCAGCGAAGAAAGAATTTAGTATGAACAACGTTGTGGTGCGAGTATGTTTTTAATGTAAACATTTGTCATACCTTAACATAAATTTCGTTTTATACTTACTTTTTTTTTTTAATGAAGGTGAAGTTATTTTATTAAGAACTGAAACGAATTGTATCCTTTCTTATTCTGTGTATTGGTTCTTGACACTCTTTTCAGTCAATGATTTAAAGGATATAAATATGGATTGCAACTTTGTTTTTCCGTAAACAAACTGCCTTTTCTGGTCTATAGCTAAGCCAAGGCTAATGCATCTGTGCACCAAAGTTTCAAAAGTTAAAGGTGATTTTAGCTATGCTTGTACCAAGATACTTAACAAATTTTCATCGAATATTGCTTTGTGTATAATGTGTTTTCACAATATTTTCAAGAACACTCTTAAATATTCTATAATATTTTGAAAAATCGTATTCTGGATTGTAGTCCAGGCATATGAGTTGAAATCCCCCCTTTTTAGGGAGAAATTTCTTTTAATATGTCCATACTTCCATACCTATGGAAAGCTAATTTCAAGTGGTTTTCAGTCCAGATGTTTAAAAAGCATGAAAAATAAGCCTGGGGTGGATTAATTCAAATTACGATATCTCACTGAATATTTCTTTTTGGAAAGTTTTGAGTTAATAGCTTTTATAGTTGGTATTTTAGAGACTGGAATATTCAAAATTTCGAAAAAAAGACAAATTGCCATATTTTTGCAAAAATATGTCAATTTGTGCTTATAATTATTTACATGGAAGATCATCTATTGGTATTTCCTGGTGGTAATACATGTAGAAATAACATTTTTATAGATTTTCAGGTAAAAATGTTTTGTAACGAGTCTCGAAAGCCTTAAATGGAAGCATTGTGTAATTTCCTATTAAAATGTTATGGTATGAGTCAAGGTATTAGATTATGGAAATATTAAATGAAATTTCTCTCTAAAAAAGTGGGATTTTCAACTCATATGCCTGGACTATTAGTCCATACACATACACTTTACGAGAACCCGGCTTCCATAATTAAATATTTTATTTGCATCGCCATCTTCCTGATGCTGATACTGGAATTTCATATGTTTTCAAGATTTATTTGTTTACAACATACTTCAGCACCCAACGAAAACTCTTCACTTGTTCGTATGACATAGCAATTACAAATGTTCTAAATTTCCTTTCCAACGTTTTTATGTTTAATAAAACCTTGTAAAAACTTCAGCTCTTGAGACAGTAGTTCTATACGTGGTGAACGGTGCTTGAAATGTCGGCAATACAAAAAAGGGTTCTCAGTATTTCCATCACTATTTTCACGTGACTATCAGATTCATGTTTGTGTCTATCAAGCCATCATGAAGTACACGTTTTTAATTAAGCAATAAACGTGAGACTCGCTGTAGCTTAAGTTGCGTGTTTATCTGTTCGTTTGGAACAGCGCAGGTTTTTATTCAAGGGGCTGGGCTGTTGCTTAAAGCTAGAGTTTGCTAAAAAAACTAAATTAAAATAAGAAATCTTACGTGAGTGGAACGGCAAGTTGGGTATTGGAAGCCATCTTTAAATAGTCACAAGATGCTAACACTGATAAGTACTGTTGTTGTTATGAGTCAGTAAGTCAACTGCCGCGTTCTGCTGCTGTAAAGAAAAATATAAGCATTTTTTCACACTATTCATGACTTTAAGATCAGAAACTTTCGCGATTTTTGCGAAGATTTTAAAACATGAAATCGCGAATCGTTTTTTACCTCAAAAACATGAATAATTATAAGTGAAAATGTTTGGCTTCCCGAAATTTGTGCTAAAAATTGTAATTCGCGAAACTTAAAGTCAAATGTTTCGCGATTTGTTTTCCTCTCGAAACTTTCTTTCTTACCTTAGTGGAACGGAAACATATACAGTTGTCACTCTATCTTTAAATGGTCAGAAGACGCTATCAGTGCAAATAATTGCTATTTAAGTAGCTGGTGAAGTTGATGTTGGTGATGATAGTATTGTTGTTTATGTTAGGATAATGATGATCAACAGGAGCTTTACGATATCAGTTGCTATGAAGAAAAATAATTGATGGATTATGTATTTCAATTTTTTAGTAAGTTGCTATAAAGAGGAACTATGGTCAAACCTTACCTGATTGGAGTGGGAAATTTGCAATTATCACCCTAACTTTAAATGCAGAGAAGTTAGCAGTTAGTTGGTTAAGGTGGTATTGAGAATGAGTTAAGAAACAGTGGTTTTCGATTTCCTCTCCTACAAACAAAAAAAATGTTAAAAATGATATGCAATGAAAGAAGAAACATATAAACTACGTCTGAGCATTCATTGTCATGGTTTTAATCTTAACAATAACTATGTATTTAAATGGAAAGAACTCAGGGATACCAATAAAACCAAAGAATGGAAAGAGAAATCTTGCCTAAGTAGAGTAGAAAATTTGTAATCAGGAACCTATCTTTCAATGCTAAGATGACAGTATTGTTGTTGCTGTTGAGATACAGATAATCAACAGGAGCCTTACAATTTCAGTTGCTAAAAAGAAAAAGATAATGAGAACTCTCTTATTATTATTTTATTAATAATAATATATTGAGAGGTACACATTTTATTGCGATTGCTAAGGGTTAGCACAGAAATAACACAAGAGTTGGGAGATTAAGGAAAGATGCATATAAACACTATGGCTGATACAATCTGTGAACCAGGACAGTTTCTAATAACTACAGCCAACTGAACTAACTCTCAACAAAGAGTGCCTAACATATTGCACCCCATCAACCTATAATATTCTAAGCAAACAACCGAAAGAAGTTTAACAACGTAGGATATTAATTAAAAACCTGTTAAGCCAAGATATGGCTAATGAACGACTGAGTTGCAAATAAATGCATGTCAAAATTAACTAATAATTAAAAAACTGAGTGGCAAATAATGCATTTACTGTAATAATAACTACAACGCCAAAAAGCAGACACAATAAAATAACCTGACTAACGGAAAGGCAGCCGAAATTAAGGACAAACTGATAACTTGTCTACAGACTCATTTGATTAAACAAATAGAGTAGAAAAAAGTCTTGTGACATTATATCACTGACAGAATAGTTCTCCTGAAGTCTCTGGGATCCACCTTGCCACTTAAAAAAACCCAGAAAGAAATATTTTACCTAAGGGGAGTGGTAAATATGCAATTGGAACTCTATCTTTCAATATTAAGAAGACGCTATCACTGCTATTTATGTAGCTGTTTGTTGTTGGTGGTGGTTATGATAGTATTATGGTTGTTCTTGAGATACAGATAATCAAACGGAACCTTACGATTTTAGTTTCTAAAAAGAAAGAGATAATGAGAATTAACTTATCATTTCATTATTAATAATGTAATGAGAGAATACGTATTTCATTGCTATGTTTGTTGCTTTTAACACTTTATTGTGGTTTTCTCTGATTTTGTAAACGAAACAAAACATGGGTAGCTACTCTGGGGTAAATAATAAACAAATCTGTAGACTTGAACAAATTCACATAAAACTAAAATAATATCAGTAAAATCGTTTCAATATACCACAGTCATTATTGAAAATGTTCTGCTCAAAGCTCAGTGATCAAGTTTGCAGATAAATCCAAATAATGGATAGAGGAATCTTACCTAATTGGATAGGGAAACTTCCAATTGGAACCCTAGCTTTTAATGCTGACAAGGTAGCTGTTGGTAGAAGTGGTGGTGGTATTGAGAATGAGTTAAGGGACAGTTGCTTTACGATTTCTACTTCTAAAAACAAAAATTTATTCTTAACAATGTATTGATAAGATATGCATTTCAGTGTTAAGTATGATACTATTAATATGCATCCTGTTTAAAATGAAATAAGAGAACAACTGCCCTCAAAGAACCTATTCTATTGAACCTGAACCTTTTGGTTAAGTAGAGTTAAGAGAACTTAACAACCTTTAGACTTATTACTGGTCATTCCAAGTTTAAGAGACCAATTAAGAGTAAATCACAAGAAAAACAAAAAGAAATTGGATTGTTACAAGCGTGGAGGTAACACCACAAGCAGACCTGATAAACATCCCAAGGGAAATTTGGTTCCTTCGACATGAATGCTTCATTGGCACAAACAAGTTAAGAATCAGGACTTAAGTTCGCAAATAAAACCTAATAAGGGATAGAGGTATCTTACCTAATTGGATGGGAAAATTGGAATTTGGCACCCAAGCTTTCAAAGCTGACAAGGTAGCTGTTAGTGGAGGTGGTGGTGGTATTGGGAATGAGTTAAGGAACAGTTGCTTTAAGATTTCTGCTTTTAAAAACAAAAATTTCTTCTTAAGAATGTATTGATGAGATATGCATTTCAATGTGAAGTATGCTGCTATTAATATGCATCCTATTAAAAATGAAATCATAAAACAACAGCTCTCAAAGAACCTATTCTATGGAATCCCTTGGTTAACTAGAGTTAAGAGAACTTAGCAACCTTTAGACATATTACTGGTAATTCCATGTTTTAGAGACCAATTAAGAGTATATCACAAGAAGAACAAAGAGAATTGGACTGTTACAAGTATGGAGGTAACACCACAAGCAGACCTGATAAGTATGTCAAGGGAAATTGTGTTCTTTCGACATGAATGCTTCCTTAGCATAAACAAGTCAAGAATTAGGACTTAAGTTCGCAGATAAAACCTAATAATGGATAGAGGAATCTTACCTAATTGGATGGAAAAATTGGAAATTGGCACCCTTGTTTTAATGGTGACAAGGTAGCTGTTAGTGGAGGTGGTGGTGGTATTGAGAATGAGTTAAGGAACAGTTGCTTTTCGATTTCGTATCCAAAAAAGAAAAATATAACGCTATTTCTTGTTATTAACATATTTATACATATATGCCATTAATATGCAATTAAATAAACTGACTCAGTGACAAGTAATGAGTAGTCAAAAGCGATAAGAACAACAAATTGCCGCACACCTCCTGCAATGCCCAACAGCACCCCCCAAAAAAACCTCTTCTACTGAACCCCTTGGTTAGCTAGAGTTGAGAGAACTTAACAACCATTAAACTTATTACTGATCATTCCATGTTTTCAAGAACAATTAAGAGTAAAGCACAAGTAGCACAAAGAGAAATTGGGTTGTTACAAGCGTGGAGGTAATTACCACAAGCAAACTTGATAAACATTCCAAGGAAAATTGGGTTATTCGACATGAACACTTCATTGCCACAAACTATTCAAGGCACAGGACTTAAATTTACAGATAAAACCTAATTCTGAATAGAGAAATCTTACCTAATTGGATAGGAAAATTGACAATTGGCACCCTAGCTTTCAATGCTGACAAGGTAGCTGTTGGCGGAGGTAGTGGTGGTATTGAGAATGAGTTAAAGAACTGTTGGTTTACGATTTCTGCCTCTAGAAACAAAAATTTCTTTTTAACAATGTATTGATGAGATATGCTTTTCAATGTTAAGTATGATGCTATTAATATGCATCCTGTTAAAAATGAAATGAAATCAGGAATCGAAATAACAACTTGTGATTGGTGAATCACAAACCGATTTTTCAATTTCAAGAAATTTAAACTACAAGAACAAGAAAATTAACGAATTACTGTTTAAAATTACCTAGTTAAAAACTTCAGAAATAACGATAATTATAGTTGAAACCTAATACAAAGACATGTGTTGTGTATTTCGTTGCGAATCACTCATCATTATTATTGTAACTAAATTTATGATGCCGATGTAGATCGTTTTAGTAGCCAAATTCTTTCGTATTCGTTTTTGTAAATATATATTTTTATAACACATATACATTAAAACACAATTATACGATTAATTATTATTTCTTTCTGTTAAATTCTACCACATGTTTGGACACCTGCGTTTAATCAAGAGTTCTTCTCTGGAACGCTTTTTATAAACATTCAACACACTGTACTGTCTTTAAACATTGACAACTTTTGCAGAGGATAGCTACATTTTTGTTACTCAGTTTTTTTCACATCAGATTAGTTGATGAGGAGAACAGTGAGAGAAAAGATTACCATATTTCAATAATTTATATATAACTTCAATTGGAATAAAAAGTATTGAACAGACTTGGGATTACGATTTTGGATAATGATTTTGATTTGATTTGATTTCAGATAAATTTAACAATTTAACAAATGTTGCCATCCTGAAAGAGCAGAAAATGTGCTACCTTCAAACTGTAAAACAAGTGGGAGAATGATTTTAAGTGTAAGTTTGATTACGATATTATAAACGGTAAAGTGCACCAACTAATCTGTAAATACTACAAATGTTGGGAGGCTCGTATTAATAAGGTTGCAATTTTTTCATTAAAATGGATACGACCAGGAACAACTAATGTTGAGAAAGACAGTGTTACAAAACACGTAGCGAGCGAACAACATAAAATGGATAAAAACTTAACTGTTTAAAGTGAAGTGGGCGCAGAGGTTTACTAACAGAACGTAGTTGAAAAAAAACACCAATTAGAAGAGGTTTTAAAAAAATGCACGAGATAAATTCTGCATACTATTTAGCAAAGAAAGAACGTCCGTTTAGTGACATTGAGGATTTATTACGACTTCAAGTAAAGAATAAAGTACCAGGTATGAAGTCGCATTATAATAATCATTGCTGCTACTTTTATGGATTACATCGGAAAAGTAATGAAAGGTTCGCTTGTGAAAGATCTAGCGAATGCTCCTTATAACGCCTGCTTAAATGACGGAAGTTCCGTTTCCGCGAACATTGAACGTAAAAGTGGTTTTTGTACTGTTTTTGCATGAATGCACACCAGTAGTAAAATATCTTAGTGTCGAGTCCGTGGACAATGCTACTGCTGACGGAATCAAAAAAAGTAAAGAGAAAGCATTCAACCATTTGGGCATTACATCGTTTACAAATAGATTATGTGGGTTAAATGAGGACGGAACTAGTGTTAATTTGGGTGCTCGTAGTGGCCTCGACGCTAAGCTTAAAGAAGAAGCACCATGGTTAGAAGTAATCCATTGTTTTTACCATCGAATAGAGTTGACAATTAAAGATGCGTTTAATAAAACAGCCTTTGCCAACGTTGATGAAATGTTATTAAAACTTCATTACTTGTATAAACAATCACCAAAGTGTTTAAGAGAAGTTAGACTATTTGCCGAGGCTATGGATTGTGCAGTACCTAAGCCATCGAAAGGTAATGGTGCACGCTGGATAGACCATAAGTTTAGGGCTCTTGAAAACGTTTTGAAAAATTATGGCGTTTACATGGCTCATTTAGAATCAATAGCTCAAACTGATTCACAACTTTTAAAACGTGTCGAATTAGAAGGACTTACAAAAAAATGGCAAAACGCGTGTTATCCTATTCACATAAGCATGTATATAGATGTGCTTAGCCCAATGCGCAGCCCAATCTAAGATTTTACGTGGACAATGGCTCAATTAAGAATTTTAATTGACAATTCTTTGGAATCTCCAGACAACCGACTTACTCACTATAAGCGTTTACAAAGCGAAATAGAGGTTAATGAGGAAGGAAATCACTTTTATCAAAGCATAAAGTAAAAGAATTTTAACGTCACAACAGAAGCGGTTTCAGGATATTCTACCAAGTGTGTTGAACGTATTTCTGATTGTATGGACTACCGTTCCAAAACTTAAAAGTGTTTACGCGTAAAAACAGATTGGCAAACAGATTGGCGAAACAGACTTTGCCGTGATCTTCTGGACAACCTGGTTCGTATTGGAGAAGAAGGTCCTTCGATTGATGAATATTCACTCGATGCAGAAATCAAATGTTGGTACAACTCCAACGTTAGAAGATTAACGTCGGCGTCTCACAAATATTCAGAAAAAACGGCAAAAAACGAATACAAAAGAAACTGTCGATTTAGTAAGTGTGACGATGTCCGATTTAGAAAACGATTTTTCTGACGAAGAAGATATGGATATGTTTTAATTGTATTTGTATTTACGTGTTTAGCTTTATATTATTTTTAAATCCTTTTATTTTATTGTTTTTTAATTACCATCCATATTAATTACTAGCCGTCCTGTCGGAAACTAGGTGCATATTGTTGACTTTTCATTGCTGAGGAATAAAGGTAATGAAGGGAAGCTTTAAATGGAAAGCTTCTCGGGACCGTCAAACAGTATGGTGCAGTTAATGAAAACATTGATCTGAGATTCGTGTAACCAGGTGAGCATCCTTTAGCTTCCTTTAGCAATCGCTGTAGTGACGTTGTTGGCTTCAAATATATTTCCTCAAAAAATTATTTTTATACATACACGTTGAGGCAACATAGCATATTTATCTTTTTTATCACGAACCACTTTAAAATATCTATTTTGAACCCTGGAAATAAGAAGCCTATAGGTCATTTCATAAACTACATTTGAGAATCCATTGCCATGGTTTTAATATTAACTATAACTATGTATTTAAATGAAAAAGAACTTTCTTAATCATTTTTTCCTCTGTGGTTTGCCATGATTTTGCAGCAAAGAGTACGCTGGCATAACATAGTTTTTATAAAAATTCTCCTGTGATAACAACTGATATTTTCTCTGACCTCTTCAATAGCCTATATTTTACATTATTCACTTTGATCACATGACAAGTAACAACCAATTCACAGTAATTACTCAATATCATGTGATCAAAGCAAATGCAACACAAACTAAAGTCAAACTAGTTAAGACTAAAATAACGACAATAGAACTTCACAATCAGCTTCAAAACAAAGGAACTTTCGAATGACTATGGGGATAAATAATTAACATGTCTACAGACTTATTTGATTTAACTAGAGCAGAAAAAATTCATTACATGTTGTGTGACATTATATCACTTGTAGTCCTTGTGGAGTCTCAGGGATCTACTTTGCCAATAAAACCAAAACTTGGAAAGAAAATACTAACCTAAGCGGACTGGAAAATTTGCAATCGGCAACCTATCTTTTAATGCTAAGAACACTGCTATTTATGTAGCTGGTCTTGTTGTCGGTGGTGATGATAGTATTGCTGTTGTTCTTGAGATGGAGATAATCAACTGGAGCCTTACGATTTACGTTTCTAAAAAGGAAAAGATCATGAGAATTACCTTATTATTATTTTATCATTAATAATGTAATGAGAGGAAATGTATTTCATTGCTATATTTGTTGCTTTAAACATTTTTTATTGTGGTTTTCCATGATTTTGTAAACAAAACAAAACGTTGGAATGGATTATAATATTTAGGTTCTTGGGAACAAGAAATTTGCGATTCACAAATCACGAACCTTTAATTCCAACCAAAAAAAGTTTTACCTCCAAAAAAACATTCATCAGCAGGCTAGAATGAATATTTCTTTTCTTGTAAAACTTTTTTTATATAAAAAAGTGCTTTGGCAAAACATTGCCGATGTAAATAAAAATTACATCGGCAATTGTGTCGGGAATCGCCGACTGCCGATGCAAATTGCGAAGGCTGTGATGGAATATGCACGCATGGAGTATAGAGCATCGGTACGAGTATGGGTTTGGCAACTAATTCCACCACTTAAGGATACAGAGTCTTTTGAACATTTTTTTCTCAAACAACTTATTTACATCTCATCAAAACGTTATAATCATTGTGAAGCTAAAGAAAAGTACTTTCATCCAATATATTTTTATATATTTATATATTTTTATATATTTTTATATTTTTTTAAATATTTTTCAGAACTTATACACTTATACAATAGTTCATCAAATTTCAGGCATATTTATTTTCACGGGAAAAGAATAAAATACCCAGATATCCGGGATCTTTTTAAATGCGGTGGTAATGAGGATAGTCATCAGAAGAAAAAAAGATTAAAATAATCACGATGACGTCATGCATAGGATGTAAAAATAGTCGAAATAATCGTCGAATAGTCGTCGAATACAGTGCATTTTTGGCACTGAACAAAAGTTATTGTTTTGCATTTCTCTGCATGGCATACTCAAGACGCCAATGACAGCTCTGATGGCGAAGACAAAAAGCAACCAACAACACCAGATGAAATACTGTCATACCAAACAACAACAATAGTGAAATTAGATGACTTGTCAAAAACTCAAATTAGAACATCTTCATTAACTTCAATGACAATTAGACAAGAAGTCTGAAGTCAAACCGGAGGAAAAAGTAGAACCAAATGCCAGAAAGACTCATAAACTTGCTCTGTAGACACTCTCAGATTCATGGCATCTAATAATGCCAACAAGAATTGGGATTTGAAAAGCATTGACTGAAGTGTTTACTTGAAAATCCCCAAAATCAAACTGGAGGTAAAAACGCATGTTGAAGAAATGTGATATGGTTTGTTAGATGCATTAATGAAATGATATCAGAGGCTGACATCTAAGTGGTCTTAGTTGCGGGGAAAATGTCAAGTTGCGGGGAAAATGTCAAGTGTTTCTAGCCTTGTTATATGTCATAAAGATGATGGTTTGCTTGGATTTATTGCTGTACATGTAGAGATGGCCTTTTATCGTTGGCCCAACTTAAGCAATCTTTTAACTTATGTTTAGACGGCTGACATGACTATTTTATGACATTAAATTTCCTTAAGCAGGGCATGCCAATGCTCTAAAACCTATTGCCATCAAAACCAAGAGTGAAAGAATTAACAAAGATGGAGGAACAAGAGATGGGACAGATCAGTAGTCAAAAAGTTTTGATGTGGCAAATATTGCTATCAACAATAACAATGCAACAATGAAGATTGACACTTATTATTCAAATTACAGTATTTACAGGCAATAAGTCACTCTATGATGCAATCAAGGTCTCGAAAATCTTATCAGACCAGAGACTGAGAATTGATATTGGAGAATAAGTATTATTTTTTTATGTAAGGTTTGTATTTTTCCATTCAACTTTTCCATTTTTATGTAAACTTTTAGTTTTTTTATTCAGTCTGCCATTATCGCTTGGTCGGTTAAATATAATAAGGGGGCTCTATATTTGGTTGTTCTACCTTGAGCTATATATGCAAGGAATGACTATCTTTCATATTCCTTGTGGTCCACCACACTTTGCACATGAACAGGCTACAACAAAACTCAACTGCACAAAAGTCAACTGCATACTCATGTTGCAAATCTTCAAAGATCTTCAAAGAAGAGGACTTCATTGCCAAATCATCCTTGGTGATTTCCTGCTTCTGGCAAAGATATCGAAACCAGTAACAGAGAAGTAAATTTGTGTATGGCCCATTTTCAATTCAATTGATGAAGACGAGAATTGTTCCTGAACAAATTTGATTGGCATCTGCCCTTCTAATTTCATCTCTGTAAAAATTGCATTATATTAATAAAACTCTCTCTTAATAAGTCCTAATAATTCAAACAAATTTGCAATGTTCCCCCAGTTTCACTGCATTTCTTTGTGAATCTTCCTTGATTCGAACTATCAATAATTCCAACTATTTTTAATCCCCCTCCTCCAGCGCAGAGAATCTTTATTAACAATAGTATTTTCTTCAAACCTTCAAACCTTAGCAATAAATTTATGTGGATTCCCGCAAAAACATTTCTCATCTCAGTAGTCAAGCCGTTATAAACGCAAAGATATCGGGGAAAAGTGCCAGGTAAGAAAGAACGCTGTCCGACAGTATTTATCGATTACACACTACTTTAAATAACTGAATTGCGGTAATCGGTAGTAGTTAGCAGAACATTTCGCGTATGTATATATAATCAATTTGAGTACCAGATATGTATTTTGCAGAACAAAAGGTTAAGATGGTAGCTTGGATGAAAATCTTTATTCTTGAATGAAAATATGCGATATTTGGAGGAAAATACATAAATTCTTGAATACAAACGACAATGTAAATAGAATATGCAATTTAATTGCTTGCATGAAAAAACGAAAATCTTGAATGAAAGATCATCGACTTACTGTACCCGGATTTCTGAATACCCGGACCTTGAAAAAGGGGACCTTCCAAATACCGGACCTTAAAAATAAACCTGAATCAAACAAAATCGCTAGGTTAACTGAATAACTTGTGAACAGACATTCCCTTAAAACCTTCAGTTTTATTTATATTCACTAATGTTGCATCTACATAACGCAACAAATCTCAAATTGTAATAAGTATGCATTTATTGACACCGTTTTAGTTAGTCTTGATATGTGAAATTTTTACATGCAAATTTGTTGTGACATTAGTTCTTTGAAAACCCAAACACGATGACTAAAGCTTCAGAACACTAAGCCATGATCAAAATCATAATTTATTTTGTCTAAGTTTAAGTAGAGTATATATTTAATTGACAACACTTAAGTTGAGACATTCGTTTCTGTGAGATTGGTGCCCTTTGGAAAATTTCCTCTACTGTGATCCATTACGGCGCCAGACAATTAAGCTTACACTAGGATCAACAGCGGGGCCACTCCTTTCCCAAGATAAGAATCGTCCTAGAGAGTTCCAGTTGACTTTCCTTACTGTTCTACCTCCCTCTTGAACAGTAAAGTCGGACTAACGTCACCTAGTTTCAACCGGACAGAAGTGAAATGAAAACGTGAGAGCAATAGAAAATTAACCAATATTTATCGAGCAAATTTTGATGTAAATAGTTTTTTAAGGACCTGCTATGATCAACAGAGCAGATTTTGTAATCAAAAGTATTTAATAGAACATAATTTTTTCTCAATGCTTTGAGATTAATTAATGCATATAATGTTGACAATTGATGAAGGCATATTTGCCGAAATATTGCATGTAATATATATTGTTAAAATTGTCACTTAACTCTATGTTTAACCTTTCAAATAATAAAATATATAAAAGGTAACATTTTTTTAATGTTTTATTTCTGAAGCGTTTTTTTGTTGTGGGCTGTGCAATATTATCTATTGGAGATGGACGCTAACCTTTCAGTAAGATCTCAAAGTCTCGGAGGTACAGAGACTTTGGGGAGGTACAGCCTCCTCACTCCTCACTTTTCTCAAATAAATCTCGCCCACCGTCCCTTAAAAATGTTTACCTTTTGCCGGTGACAACTGTTGCCCAACACTACCCAAAAATTTAATAATTCACGGTTCTCACCACAAGTGTAGACGCATAAATATTTTGACAGAGGATGACAAAATTAATTACAGATCATAAACCATTTTACGTAAGCATACTATGTAATATAACTGCCCTTTGTATATTTGTATATTTTGGATATTGCCTCAAACATTTACATCAAACACAGTAATCAAAAAGTAAAATTTTTTCCTTAAAATTTCACAAATACTAAACAATGATAAATAATTGTGTAATAGTTCTAAAGCACCCTCCAAAAGTTGTAGTTCATCATTAAAGAGTCTCGCTACGGATGGAATCATAATATTTTGATCTCGTGTTCATGACATTTCTTTTCTATTGAAAATCATAACAAATATGGGGCACGTGCAAAAATCGGCATGTACTCTTATCGAAAATAAAAAGTTCTATCGATCAAAAAATTGTACTTGTCAAGTGTTAACTCACCTAAATATACGAAAGGAAGATATGAGCAACCGAAGAAATAACTAAAATGTTTCTAAATTAAATTTTATATATTTTTTTACGGAAAAAAAGAGCTTGAAAGTGAAGGAATATGAAGTGAAGTAACACCTGCACAAAAATGTTTGCAAATATCAACAAAATCAAACAGTAGTTCCTTCTAATTTTTTTTGAGGTGCAAAGAATAATGTTTGGTATTTCTTTTTTTATATATATATATATTTTGATTTGAGTCACTTAACATTTATCGATAAAGTAAGAAATGTAGTTGTGATCTGAACAGCCTCTCTTTTTCGCCAATATTCACAATCACCTTGATTGCCCAAATTAATAGAACAACAACCCGATTAAAGAAGTCTGAGGAAAGGAGAAGCAGAAATTAAACTATAGATTTCATCCGTAGCGAGACTCTTCAAAATGACATTAATCACAAAAAAATTCCATGAAAAAAAGTTCAACTTACCAGAACTTTCACAGAGAAACTACTTTTCCTCGCTGTTAGACTTGGAATGACAACTGCGTGCAACGATGCTGAATATCATGGCATAATCATTTTTGATCACAAACGCCTAATTTGCATAAAACTAAACTCATCTAGTATAACGGATTTTAACCATATATGGCAAAATTATTGTCCAAAACTTAATTAGCAATGATTTGCATTTTTGAGTGAGCATAAATATTTTCACATGGCAGAGGATTATAGAATCTATTTCATCTATTTCAATACAACAGTCTTTCTTCAATACCACTTTACAGAAGAGCATTATGTGTTTTAATTACAAAACTGAATTACACAGCGCACGTCAAACTCTTTGCATTAAGTAACCTTGACAATGAGTTATCTTAAATAATATTGAATAGCATAGGATTACAAAATTCATTTTCGGATTAGGTATATCCAATGGAAAAAAATTTTGATGTTCTATGCAAAAAATAATCTTCTTTTATTGCAACTTTAAAAACCATGACCATGATTGACGGCTTATACGCCCCACCGTTTATTTAAAAGTCAAACTTTTACCGTGGGTGTTTATTCAAAATGTTTTGCTCAAGTATATGTATGTTTTCAATAAAAATCTAAGATTCACAAATTTGATTTTTATTTGTTCTGGAGAAAAATTTATATACTTCTTCCTTGTTTCGCTTTCTCATCTCCTTATTATTGATTTCTTATTATTGAGCTTTTCTTTCGGATGTTGATGATAAATTAAAATTTGTAATCTCAATGAGGATTATATAGGCTATTATGATTTGTGTGGGTCTGAAAACCATAGCTTAAAAGATCAAAACACATAATTGCTCAGTTTGTATTAGACAAACAAAAAATTCAGGTTCATTTTCCCCGTGCTTACTGACTTGGGTGACAAAAAATAAGATCACTGAGTTTTAGAGATAAATATATGTATAGGATCACGTGATGACAACATACTGTTATAAAGATATATTATAAATCAAAGATTTTATTGATGTCAGAGAGTGACATCATCATTAGCCCGTCCAAAAGGTTTTTGACACCCTATGGCCAATATGAATATTGCAGTTGACGTCAGTTATTTTAATTGGTTGTTAAGATGTTTACCCCCTTGAATGTCACATTCTACTTATGGTGCAATGCAATTGCAATGCAAACTTCTTTATAATAATAATCTCTTTACTAAAAATTTATCTCTTGATCAGATGTTTTTATTGCTTTAATATTTTCATGGTCAGAAAACTTTTGCACTATGCTGTCAATAATTTCAGTTATTGATGTGCCATCAGTTGACTTGGATATATCTTTAGGTTTTTTGGTACACATATTTTCCAGGTGCATGTTTCTCAACAATACTTAAGAAATCAGCTGTTACGTTATCATATAAAATATTTGGGTCAATAGTGTGATTTATAGATTCATACTTTTGTTTCTGGTTCCTTTAAAAATCTTTCTTTTTCATAGTGTTTGAAATCCCTGTATGAAATGGTTCTGCGTTTTAAACTAGGAATATAAGCTCTCATGTGTGTAAGAGCCATTTCAGTTTGATGACTATGATGATTATTTTGCATAATGACTTTTTCTTATTTAGTCGTATTTTGTTTTCCTCTTAATTAACTATAGAATAAAAAGTTTTAATAACATTTTAAATTGTAAAAGCATTTTTATCAAGGAAATAAAACCAGTTTAAAATATAAAATTTATCTTTGTCAAGTGTCGTCGTTCTCAAAAGTGGTTCTGAGATATTCCCTTCTTAAATGTTAAGTTTTGTTACATATATCCTCATGCAGACGTTAAACAAAAATAGGAGGAAAATAGGAGAAAAGTATTTATTTAAGTTATAAAAACAGAACCATTCTTGAGTTCTTTGAATTCAAGATGAAGTCTTGTTCAAGTATCCAAAAATGGAATAAGAATATTAAAAACCTTGACTTATGTGATGGAATTTTTACTAACGATCAGTGTAGCACACTGCACTATACTAACATGAGCAGCACACGTGACGTCACGAAAACTGATAATCACACAACAACGACAGAAAAAAATCTGGCTAATGGTGGCGACTGTTAGGCCCTTTTAAAAGTGAATTTCAGGCAAAATATAATTATTTTGAAGGAAAAATCTTTACCAATGACTTTTTCGTAATTAAAGGCAATAAGAAAAGAATTTTGACCCCCGTTTTTCCTTTTGAAATGTTATCTTAATACGATTTAAAAGATATTGACAGAACAGAACTGGTTCGAAGAAAAGAATATCCGTTTCGTCATGTCCACCATTTTCTTTTGCGACTTTTCCGGCTTTTCCCGGCGCTTTTCCGATTATTTCCACGGAGATAAGGGATATACCGATTATTCCCATTTTTCATAATTGACAATCCCGCAAGGTTTGGACAGTGAAAAAAATGAAGAAGAAGAAACACACGGGTGGTTGTAATGGGTTTCTTTGCTCCAAAGAAATCCAAAAACGGAATATATGTATTTCGAAACAATTTTACAACTTATGCAGGGGTGGATCTAGCATAAGGCCAATAAGGCAGTTGTCTAAGGTTAATTTTGGCGAGTTTAATTATTACTATTCCGTATATTATTTCAAAAGCACGTTTTGGAATGCCGCGGCTTACGATTTAAAGAGAGAAATCTAGGTAGCGTACTATAAATTACCAAGTCAGCGGTTTGCGACCGGATAACGCAATTGTACCATGGAAATTGACTTTTTTCCAATTTAAATTATTATTATAATTATTATTATAATGCTTTTGGTGATTTCTTCTCCAGTTCGATAACTCTCAAGGATGTGATTATTAAAGAGGCCCTTTTTTAGAAACTGCCAAAACAAGTCTTGAACAGTTTTTTGTATGATAATTCTTTTCAGCCTTAAGTGTCGATTATGTTACTTGCACGTTTTCCTTTTCTACTTTAATGACTAAACTCTCCTCCACAAATTTTGACTGAGCTCTAGTTACGCCTCAATGAGTGATGTCAGTATTAAGCGGATATGGGCCTCCATGTATACCCCAGATTTTAAAGTGCAAACTAGCACATACCAAAGTTTTTTTAGTTTTTCATGTGCATCCCTGGAGTATCTTCAGTTTTTGCTGATATAAACATATTTTATCCCAGATTGTGGGGATTGGAAACTTCTTACCCTTTCCCCAAATCTTTAGTAATGGTTTGAAATGTAACACCATACTGGGGTTTGGGAAAAGGATTTTAATCAAAAAGATTGCATAGGTAAATTTTGCGAATCTTTTTCAAAATGAAATATTATAATACTGTATTAACAATTTTGAATGATTTCTTCCTTTTTAAATTCCCTTAAGCCATCTATTTTGAGAATGATTTTGACTGATAAAGTTGTTTTATTTCCCGTTGGCTTTTTACCTACTTGTTTCTTTGTTAATTCCTCCAATATTATTTGAATTTGAGGCACCTGACCCCGGGAATTGCCAAGACTTCACTAGTGCTAGTTGAAAGGAGAGGTGTAACCCCATGCTGCGTTTTGGGAAAAGAAACTAGAAAAATGTAAGATTTTAAAAACGAAATCTCGAAAACTATATAGAATTATAAAATACTGAAAAGAGACTTGTTGGATTTCCGCGCTAATTTAATGGAGCTCTGGATATGCGGTGTAACACAGTTTCTCACTAGTTTTCATATTATTTATATATTATACATTTCATCATAATCTTTATTCCATTCCAAATATTTATTGGCAAAATCCAGTTAAATTTTTGTGTTTTGTTTACACTAGCTAATTTTTATGATCACCTTCTTGATGTTATTATGATACAATCAATGTGGGTGAAATTGAAGTATAAAGAACTTGCATCCTCCTTTGAATCATCGACATTAGAAAATTCCCTGGAACTATTATAACTTTTAAATTTTCTGAGTAAAGTTGTTTGCATTTCTACTTTTTTGATAAAAATAATTGCTGTATGTCAATCCACAAATTTCTGAACATTGGAATTTTAGTAGCCAGGTTCTGCTTTGCTTTTGAAATTTGTATAAAGTATAAAGAACAGATCCGAGTTTTAATGGATAACCGCTATTGCCGTTTTTTGTTTTCCATTGGAGGATGATAGGATAATAGGATAAAAACAAGTTAGAAATTCGTGCAATCCCATTGGTTTAAAATTTGACGATAGCTCCTTCGCAGGACGAAAAGTTGAAATCATTTTTACTTTTTGCCAGGCGAATATTTTCGCCGCGACGAACACTTTTCTTCTTCTGGGCACATGTGTTGTCGTTAATAACGATCGTTGTAAAAATCGTCTAGTAGAGATCCGGCTTAAAAATCAAAAATAGCAAAAAGATATTTCTCATTTTTCTTTTATAAACTCATTTCATAACTTTCATGTTCCGATCTATAACTCTTCGGAATAAATATTTAATGTTTGCAGCTGATTTGTGCAATTCCTTGTCATGTACATTGTAGGTACATCTTTACATGTTATAGACTGAAAGACTTCGTTCCCGATATTACATTTGTTGTTGTTGCGACTAGCAACAATTTCACCAATTTGATTACTTCTATAGTCATTCATAACGGACTGACCAATAGAAACAACTTTTGATCAATGTTGTTCATAGGCTAGGTAAAAGTTGCAAGCACTCAAAGCAAAGCAATTCAAATCGCCATGATAGAATGAAAGGAGAGTTTCGCGTTCGTTTAGGATCTCTTTCTTTGTTATGTCATTACAACCGCTGCAAGTCTCGATGCACTCTCGTTACACTTAAATATCCTTTCTACAATCTCGATAACAACATCCAAAACATGAAAATAGTGCCTCCGAACATAGAAATACGTATTTCTATGCTTGGAAACATATTTTTGTGAGTAGTGTTTTTTATTTCGAACAACACGGATTCCCGAAATGCATCAAAACTTTCGTCTTTTCTTTTCTGTCTTAGAACATTAGCAACAATCCGTGTCACCTCGTGACCTTCATTAGCAGACAAGGAAGTTAGTTGCAAAGACTTACTGTGATTATCAGTAAAACCTAACACTAATAATGTATAGTGCAGTGTGCTACACTGTTCGTTAGTAAAATTTCCATCACATAAGGGTTTTTTTATTCTTATTCACTTTGTTGATGTTTGAACAAGAATATGAAATTTTATGCGATTTGGCGTCTCTATCTTATCAATAAATTGTCTAGTCTGGGATATCAAGCGCGAAAATAACAAGCACTTTAAGCGAACTCCTCAGGCTAGAATAAAAGTCAATTACAACTTAAGCGTACTGCTTCAATTTCCCATGAAACTTTTTGAATGAACATTGAGATATCATCAGACCATAGTCATTAGAAAATTCCCTGGTCTGGACACTCACAGTTTATATTACACTTACTTTGATTACATGACCTATGCAAAGGAGGAGAAGTGTGGAAAAAATGCTAAAATTTCAGGGTTTAAGTTTTTTAGGAATTTTTAGGATATTTTAGGAGGCGTGGAAACCCTGCCTATCCCCCCCTTTTGAAGCCCCCGCCTTTGGCTTAAAAGCGGATTTTTAATATCGAAGCATTTTTGAAATTTACAAAACAAAAACTGAAATGAAACCAGCACTTATTATGCTAATGGATTTACACTAGACTAGCCAGTTAACGTCTCAAATCAATGTGTTTATGCATTGTTGCTTTTTGAAAATTTTCCCTACATGAGCATGAGCAAGAACAAACCCAAAACTTTGGTAAAGTAGAGCATAAAGGAAAACTGATGTGGGTGTGGACAAACAAGGTTTTCAAAATCAGAACAACGTTAAAGCCCTGCTACAAATTATGAGCCATGTCACAATACAGGGACTTGAACCACACTAAACCAATGTATTACAACTCCACCGTCTTATCTAAATTAACGCCATTCAGGGCCGGCGTAAAAAAGGCGTTAAAAAAGGGCCGGTGTTACATGTTTGTCTGTGAGAGTTTTACCGTGGAATTTTTAAAAAATAACGCCAATAAAGGCCGGCGTAAGGCTAATAAGATAACCAAGAAACAGTATGACCATGTCTTGATTTGTAAAATTTACGCACGTCCTCTATTCGGCAAATAAAAAAATTAGCGGGCCAGTCCATTTATTCAGCTTACAAGGATATGCATAGTATAATGCCACGATACCTGTAGCCTTTACGTTTATATAAACAGGTGGAGATGTATATTAGAATCTCGATGTAATGAACGATGTAATAAAAGGAAACAGAAATCAGTTTGTTATATCGAGAGTTCGTTAAAACGAGAGACTTTTAGAGGGTTTTTGGTGGGAGGGGAAAGAGAACCTAGCTTGTTATATAGAGGGTCGTAATATCCAGATTTCACTGTATTCACGACTTGTTCAAATGGATACCTTCAATGAAGACATCAAACGAGGGACCACAGATAAGTCTGAACTCACGTAAAAAAATCAGTCAACAATAACAAAAAATTATGATCTATATTCTCAAACAATGATCAATAAATTTCATAGGACACGTCTCATCAAAAAACAAAATTTATAATCATAAATTAAGTTCCATAAATTCAGAGAAAAAAGTTAAACAACAATACTTAAAAGGAAGTTAATTTAGTTCACTGACACTGTGATTGTATATATCATCTCACTATATGATTCATCACAACAGAATAAATTCCAATAGAAAAAGCGCAAAGGCATCGTCGACTTACCTCACCCGGACCCGGACCCAGATCCCCGGATCTCTGGATCCTCGAAAAACCGGACCCTCGAATAACCGGACCCTGGTGATTAAAATGGTTATGAGTACGTGCGTGTAAACTGAATTCTGCTGAAACAGAGAGAAAAAACTTATAACGAGCTAAAATCATTTCGTGTTAACCAAATATAATCTTTTCCCGAACTGAAATCTTAAATCGGTTTCAGTTTTGTACAGTTTTGAAATAAAAATCCAAGAAAATAAATTGACAGAAACAACGACATCATTTTGAGCCAAAAAAACATTAATGGAAAAACGAAGTTACTTAAAAAAAGCGCCAAAATTCTGTCGATAAGAATGAACGTCAAACTAAAGTCTAAAATATATGTTTGCAAAAACGCCCTTACTTCAACGCAGAAAAAGCACTTTGAAACACACTTTGAATATATATTCATAAAAACAACGTTGAAAATGTTGCAAAACGTTGAAAATTGATGGACAATTGAAACAACGTCACTACTACAAGGTAGAAAAAGCGTCAAAATTCTGACGATGAATCAACGTAAGATCACACATAAATTATTTTTTCTTTTGCTACGTCAATATGGAACTGATGCATTGCGATCCAAATCGAACGCGAGATTTGGGGAAAATTATCTCGAGAACCAATAGGAATAACTGACGTTTTTGGGGGTCCGCGACATTGGCGATGGGGTGACAAAAAGATTTGGGAAAAATTAAGGGATGGGACCCTGTGACGTCATGAAAATCTTTGATCGAGCATATATCTGCAACGGTTCGTCGTAGACATGTGATCCTATACATTTTCTTGAGCAGCATTTCGAGCTCTACAAGAGGGTTATACTTTTCGGTACTAATTCGTTCATTTAATATTTCGTGAATTCTCAGTGACTGAGGATGCAGGCTGAATATGGGCGGCGAGCGACGCCGTCTTGGCGGCTATCCTATATATTAATACCCGATTCTCTGTTTGTTTGTTTGTCTGTCTGTTTGTCTGTCACGCAAAATGGTAGACGCGAGTAGTTAACATATGTTCCTATACATTTTCTTGATCAGCATTTCGAGCTCTACAAGATGGTTATACTTTTCGGTATTAATTCGTTCATTTAATTTTTCGTGAATTCTCAGTGACTGAGAGGACGCAGGCTGAATATGGGCGGCGAGCGACGCCGCCTTGGCGGCTAGTCCTATATATTATTATCCGACTCTCTGCTTGTCTGTCTGTTTGTTTGTCTGTTTGTCTGTTTGTCTGTCACGCAAAATGGTAGACGCGAGTAGTGAAAGACAACGGGGAGTCAGCAACGTAAGATCACACATAAATTATTTTTTCTTTTGCTACGTCAATATGGAACCGATGCATTGCGACCCAAATCGAACGCGAGATTTGGGGAAAATTATCTCGAGAACTAATAGGAATAACTGACGTTTTTGGGGATCCGCGAAATTGGCGATGGGTGACAAAAAGATTTGGCCAAAATTTAGGGATGGGACCCTATGACGTCATTAAAATATTTGTTCAAGCATATCTCTGTAACGGTTTGTCATAGACATATGTTCCTATACATTTTCTTGATCAGCATTTCGAGTTCTATAAGCTGGCAGCACTTTCAAATAGCTTTCCGAAATTTTATTTTTTTCTTATCTGGGAGAACGCACACTGAAAGTTTTCATGGACGGCGAGCGACGCCGCCTTGACTGCTAGTTACTTCTAATTTATCGTATAAACCCGCCCATTAAACCAAACATCCAGTGAAATGCGAGAGACCCTTGATATCAAAGGAATTTCGACATTCTTTTGATAAGAGTAACTTTAGATGGCATGACTTTTGTGGTGTCTAATTCAATTCGATTAAGTTACAAAAAAGTAGCACACTGATCAAATGAAACTTTACTTCATACAGAAACATTTGTGTTGCTTAATTAGAGCACGTAATATTTCAAAAAAGTGTAGAAAACCCAGAAAATATTCACGGATAGACGATTTTATTGACTAAATCAGACAAAAGTCATGTAATATAAAGTCAGTCTGATTTTTGCAAAACTTCTGCATTGCCACACTTGAGACTTAATTCAGAGTGTGACACCTAGTTTACTGTTTGATTTATATTGCGAAACTTACCGTTACGGCGCATCGAAGAAAGTCTACTAAAAAATTTAACACCAGAGAAAAATTGTGCATTAATTGGTGGCAAAAAAAGATGAAACAATAAAAGGTGGAGCAGAAGAGTAATAAAATTTGGAACAAGTTATGTTTGTTTTGAACTTTCACATGAAATAAATGAAGGACGCGGAAGAGCGTTGTATCTAGTATAGATGTATAACTGTTGCGTCAAAATGATGTGCCAAGTTTAAACTCACCATTTTCAAAGGATTGAGTGCCTGTCAACAAAATCAGGTAAACCAAAATGCAAATTCGCCCTTCCAACATGGCTATATTGCTTCCAATCTAACTAACTGTCTTTGTTTAGCTGTCTTTGCGTGAATGGTTCACACTGCAATACACGGGAATTTATTTATGAATTTATACTAAAACTGCAGGCTTTGTTTTTTTATAATAAATAGTTTGTCATTCGACGAGATTGTCACTCGACTTAATCTTTAAAGGAGCTAACACACGAATCACGTTATCATAAGAATTATCAGGGCCCCACCAGAACACAGAGATAAGAGAATAAAAAGAGCTATACTAGCTTTATTTTCCATAAAAATTTGCGTTTATATAAACAATAATACAAATTTTTATTAATTTTCACATAGAAATCATCAACCCATATCGTGCTAAGTTGTAGAAAAAAATCTCTTATGTTTTGAAAAATCTTGATATTTCGTATTCTTGTGCTCCAAAACGTAATCTTTCATTATTGATAAACTTCCGTACTTTTATTTCATCTTGGTTGTTAAAAACAAGATTAAATGAGCCTTTGGAGCTAATTTATCTGCAACACGAGCATATAAACAACTCCACACGATCATTGAGCAAAGGTTAACTTTGTGGACCAAATCAAGAATTAGCAAACTCGACATTTGGCCAGCTATAACGTGGATAATCATAGCTAATATCATTTCACGTGATCGCCGTGCCGTAGCCCCTTTAAATTTTCAAAGGAGAAAAGAAACGAATGAATAGAAATAAAGGTATATCGAAAGGGTGCAAGCAATCAAATATTTTAACATAAAGTGCCGATATTCATGTTTGACCTGCAGTTTTAAGAGACACTTTGAAATAATTGTCCTAATAGTGAATTATAATCGTATTTTAATTTTTTTTGCTATCCGGAAAAACAAAATATTGACTTAATAGATATAGCATTATAATTTGCAGAAAGCATGAAACTATTTTCCTTATAACATTTATAGAAATAAATCCTATTTTGTTGGTGTAAATATCTTATAAAAAAGTAATATCGCTAGATTGGGAGTAAAGTTAAAATTTAATCACCCGTTTTTTTATATTGAAATAATATAAAAAACCCTAAGGCTTACGCTAATGAAAAGATCGGAAAAAAAGATATTGTGAAAAATGTTATAAATCGGAGCTTTTCCATCTTATCTTTTAAACGACCTTTAGACATTAATCTTTTTAAGATTATAAATTCAATTAAAAAATAATAAGATTGAAATGTCTGCATTCAAAAGTGTTATAAAGGTATTTAAAGACACACCAAACTACCCAGAGTATCAAGCATTTTGAGTTCGAAAACTCAGGCAAATCACAGCGTGTTCCATGGTGTTGAATTAAGGTCAGTTTCCATTCACTGATATCGTCCGAGCAAGCAACCGTTTGTTACCGATCGTGCGTCAATTGAGCGTATAATTTAATTTCCAAAATTTTAGATGTGTACGACCGTTGATTTTTAAGACTGCATCCCCCGGCTCGAACATAATTCCAGCTCCATTGTGCATGCGTTGACGCCGGCAGTGTTGTTTTTTCAGAGCGAGCAAAACTGCTGAATGGAAACTGACCTTTATGCGGACTGGAATAAATCCGTTTTTTATTTTGAACTTATAATATTTTCATTTCGCGCTTATACTAATTTGCTGACTGTAGCAAGTTAATAGGTCTATATTATTCAAACGATTCTGCATCGTTTTTGAAGCAAAACAACATGGCGAAAAGTTAAAAGAAGAATAATGATTAATTTTTAGTGGCAATATTCGATGCGAAGACACAGTTAAGTGCAACGAAGATTAATAAAATGTATGCTTTAATATGTCTTATTCTGTTCTGTTCTGTGCAATTCTGCAAAACCTTTTTTTTGTGTTGTATCTATCTTTTTCAACATTTCTCACAGACACTTTGATAAACCTTTTTCAGAGATGGTTCTGAAAAAATCAAATTTTTCTGCTGAATGGTTAGCCATAGCAGTCATTATGGTATAGCATAAACAAAATTGTGTTGTTTTTGAAGAAAATATTTACTTATCAAACTGCTTAGTACTCTCTGTTTAGACATTAAATCTTGAATTTTAATGAAAATAGACCCTGGGTAGTTTGGTATGCCTTTAAAACCATTATGGTTTGACCTTAAGCCTTTTAAAATGTTCGCACTGCTTTTAAGTTGGAGAACCGGCACGTTTTATTACAATCCTTTGATCTGTTGATTTCCGCAGAGATATAAAACGAGGAAGGAAAATTTACAGATAAATTGAACTGAAAACTATTTTATAATCAAATGGGTTTCCCACAAAGTTCTTTCCTGCATTAACATCGGAATCTTTCGTTTTATTAGTAATTTTATATTGTGTCTGGGATACAACGTTTCATAGCTACTTTGAAAGAAAAAAATCAAATTAAAATGAAATGAAACTGTTTGATAACAGCGGCGGATCTAGGGATCAAAAAGGCATAAGGCCCTGGGTTCGAGGTTGGGATAATTTTAATCATCTCAACGAACAGATCTTTTCTCCGTGGGCTTCATGGTATCTGAATAAATGATATTAAGTTACCTTATTCATTTCCGAAAACTGATTCAAATAATTAAACTATTCAATTTAGTATTTCCATAATGACTTCTTTACAGATCTGCACACAGGCTTGAAGGTATTCATTGATATTATTCTTATCTGCGCTGTTATTAGTAGTCCAACTAATACTGCGGATTACCTAAAACATTATGGATCTAGGTTATGTCAAAAATTGTGGAGCAGCACATTAACATAAAATCTGTTTTCAGTTTGTATCACCAATGGGATTACTTGCACGTTTTTCTTCCTTTTTTTCTTTTTTTCCCTTCTTTTTCCCACTCTAGATCCGTCTCTGAACATCACTGAGATGATTGCGACTTTCTTGAACGGCTTATAAATTTAAAGAAGAATATACATATTGTCCAAAAATATTATAATATGTCGAATAAATAAATAAAAATATTCAAAACAATACAGAAGTGTTGAAAATATTATAGGTGAAAAACAGGATTCATTCATTACACAGCCTTCGTAAATGCGACGGAAACGGGGACGGCGACGTGAGTTTTCATTAAGAAATCTAAAAAAATTGTATATATATTTGTAAAGATATGGAAATAACCATAGTTGATGAAGATATGACAAGGAAAAAAATCATATTTTAAAATTGCCTTGTTTTCTATTGTCTTTCTAATAAGAGTACCAGCCGGTACGTCCACGTTGTTTCAACATTGGACATAAGTCGATGGCGATGTTAAAACGTCGTCTAAGTTTGGTTGAAAATGAAACAATCGACGACGTCATAAATGCGGCTGAATATCGACGTCGATAAAACAACCTCAGTAGAAAGTTCTTCCAACGTCACACCTACGTCGTCTCAACGTTGAACAACAACATCAGTAACATTAAATTAATGTTAAAATTTAGTTGAAAGTTAAACAATTGACGACGATATTAAACCAGACTGAATTACGACGTCGATAAAACAACTTCAAGACAACGTTTTCCCGTCATTGTAATGATGTCCAAAAACACACACGTGTTTATAAATTAAGTATCTTAATAGATATAACTACTACTCAAACACAACAGGTCATAACACTGTCAGTTGGAAAGTCTCTTGGTTTAAATCAATTCTAAAAATCTAGAGTTTGCTCCAAGAAAACATTCAATGCATCTATAGTTCGGGGTTAATAAAATTCACCAAAAAAATTTGTCAATTTGTTCCATTTGTATATCATATATCCACCATAATTTCTTGCATCACGTTGCAAATTCGACATTTCTATAAGCTTTTAAAATTGTCGGAAGTTTTATTAACCATCCTTAGACACAAAAGTATGTAAGGTCCAAAAAAAATAAATAAAACGTTCTGGTTTAATAAAACTAATGGCATGCTATTCTCTTGTTCGAGGCGGATAATCTTCGAGTTACGATTTCTCGTTAAAAACATCGAGTTTGCAGTTCTAACGTCACATCTTCCAGTTCTGATGTCACAATTTTACTATTCTGCTAACTTGAAGTAGGAGAAACCTGAATTCTTTTTCGAGTTACTAACTGGAAATGGGAGAAACATAAAATCTCTTTAGAAGAGTTGGGAAAGCATAATATATGTTTCGATTAACAAAGTAGATGTGTGCCAAATAAGTAAGAGAAGGATGTGACGATTGGATGGAAGAATGAGATAAACGTCATAGAAAACTGTTTGAAAAAGTTTGTCTCATACTACAAATTATTTTTTTCTATTTCTAATACACTTGGTGGTTTCTCTGTGTTGCGTGTGATTTCTTTCTTTTGTCTTATATGGAAAAAGAAAAGAAAAGGTTCGTGTAAGTAAAAGATCAGAGAAATTTTATCTTAAAACCCTATCGCCTTCAATCAATGCAATGGTTTTTGAAAGTTTGTCTCATACTACAAATTATTTATTTCTAAACGAAAAACTTTGGGTCTTAACTTCGTGATTGCTAATTATCTAATTATCACACATGGAGAAACACAACAATTTTTGTATATACACAGACTTATCATGGCAGTATTGCGTGTAAAAACAATTTATGGAGAAAAACTGTAAAATGTTTTTACACGCTACACTAGTCTCCTTATATTAATCGCGATTGTGCCTCCCACTTTTATTTTAGTCAGTGTGAATAAAAGGACTGGGAACGAAATGTTTGTGTGGAAAATAAAGTAGTGACATTTTTGATCGTTGATTAAAATGTTTTTACCCGGGATACTAGTCTATATATTAATACTATAAGCGTTTTAAGCCCTGGTTGCGAGTCCTAAGCGAAAAAAACAAAAAAAGTCAAATTTGTTTAATAGACAAATCTGGAAACGGTTTCCGTATCAGTATGCGTCTGTATCTGTATGCACCTGTATGGTCGACTTTTATGTTTTTTCATACTGGCTTATTACATTTGGCCAATCATTCGTAATTATTAACTCGTTTGTATGGCTCCCAATCTCTTTTGGATAGCACGGTCATATGAAAAAAATGACCAAAGTGTATAAACCATAGTGAGTAAACGATGGTCTATATTTATAGGCTAAATGTGATGATGCTTACTCTTATATATACTCAGTAACGGCACGTCGTACACAGACGATCCCATACATTTGTTTTTGATCAGCTTTTCGAGCTATATAAGGTAATATAACTACTTATCCTGTTGAATTGCTTGATTTTATTTTTCGTCATCGCCATATTGAGAGGAAGAACACGGGATGGCGGTAACTCATGGGGAAGATAAACCTGTAAAAAAATTTTACACGCTATACTAGTATACTAATACTGTAAAACGCTTCTCGCAGCATCGTAGTTTTACGCACTCCTCGTGAATAAAAGACCGTAAAACGCTATGCGAGGGACCCGTCCAACATCCTCGTTTCCAAGTGAAAGCTTTGGTCGAAGCAATTCTCTTCAAAATGAAGAGAGCACACCAGCACATTCTTTGAAAACGATGTTCTATTTAATTTTCCTATCCAACCCTTCCTAATGGCATTACGATCGCCTGGCAACTTATAAAAAGAAAGTTCGGTATTGTTTTTCTTATTACTCGTGCAATTCACAACCGCTTACAATAGACCATGATGATAGAATTTGACATAGTATCATAGTAAGAAACTCTTTTAAGCTGCTTCTCAATAACATTTCAGGGGGTGCTTGTGTTGAAATTCCAATAATGAACTGATACGGTATCCTCGTGCCTACGTCACAGCTATGTCGACTTTGACTCTGTTTATTTCAAAACATTCGAAACTGTCATGGCGGTCGAAGGAGTTGCATTTCTTGTCGGATGATACTACATCTTATTAATTTACAAGGTTTGTAAATGGAATTGGAATTAACAAGATGTTTTTCACGAAATGAGTAGTCAAATAAATGTTGTACAAAAGTTTTTTTTAAAACATGATAGATTCCCTAGAAACACACTTCAATAGAGAGTAATTTAATTAACCGTGACAAACCTGTCCGTGGGCAAAATCTTAAAAAAGTCTATGAGGAGGAGCGTTTTCTATAGGAATAACAAGGGGCTATTTTGAATAAAATCTAATTATTCTGAAATAATTTTCTTGGAAAAGTTACATTGTTATTCTAGTTTTCGGTAGTGATTACCTTTGTACTCGCTATTACATGAACACTTTATATTCATTCCTTAACTGACGTGATTATTTTCATGTTCGCACGTTCAACTTCATACAACCAAACTTGTACAACTTTACTAATAATTAGGATATTTTCTTTATTAACAATAAAAACTAATTATGGAGAAGAGTGTTTTCAAAAGGACAATTGCAATTTAATTGCCAGTTCTTTTTTAGAAAGTTTTCCTGCATATTGGCTTAGACCATGTTAAATTTTTGTTGGAGTCACAAATAAGTTAATTAACTTATAATCGTAATGGCAGTCAATCGATTGTCGTGCGTCGTATTTTAATCATTCTTGATCGAGTTATCAATTTAACTTTCAAGAAATCTGTCACTCAAAATGCTGCTGTATGGAAATTCACCTGTACTGACAACAGAGACGCGAAGATAGCAGTCACTTATATGTTTCTCTCGTATTAGTTTTATCCTGTTGGTAGGATTTCGTTCTTTCACAGATTATCGATGAAACGTTTTGGTGTCACAAACAAATTCTTGAAACTTTCATTGCCTTGTGACTCATTGATTTCTGAATGTTTGTAAATCGCTGTCCTCGTTCTAGTAGAAGTAAGAGGTATGGATCGCAATAAGAGGTATGTTTGTTTGCATCTACCATGAGAGATTATCTATCGCCTGGTGTTGTTTCCATAGACGTATAATAAGAGTGGGACATACAACTTTTATCAATCTATTCAAATCAGCCTTAAAACTTTCAGAATTAGAGGGACAAGGAATTTTTCTTCCTTTACATTTCCCGGCGTTTTCCATTCATCTTTCTAAGTTTCGAATTGTTAGTAAAAGATGTATCAATTAAATACTACATAACTCGTTAAAATTCGCTGTAAACGCCCATCAGATATCTTGTAAAAATTCGCTGTAAACGCCCATCAGATATCTTGTAAAAATTCGCTGTAAACGCCCATCAGATATCTTGTAAACATTAAGGAGTAAATTTTGAAGTATTAATGAAAGTTGCAGATTGATATGCAATTCACATTTCTCTCCCAAGTTCTTGGATTTTCTATAATGTGTGAAACATAAACATTTGAATTTATTTAGTGTAACTCAGGCCTTTCAAAGCGGATAAATAAGTCATTAAGTCACGTGTTCGGTAGTTAAAAGGTATGATAAGGCTCGAAAATTTCTCATGTATCAATTAGCTTTTGAGCGCTCAATTGCAATTTTGCTTTCAATCCTCATCTTTTCCTAGTTTTGTAACTGAAATTTATAATTGGAGTTGGATTATTATAACACCTAGGTTACGAAAGCTTACGTAATGGTACTGTAATACTGCTGCGATGTTTAAGAACTGAGTTTAATGCTCTCAACTATGGAGAGTTCGTAACTACTGCAAGAGGCCAAGAATACGTTTCCTCCTCCGTGGAGTTTTTGGGTACAATTTTACGTTGCATTAATGAAAAGTGATATTGATTTGATATTGCCTTTACTGACAACTGCCTATTGTAGACAGCTCATAGCTAAGATGATACCACTACCTGAAATTCTGTATTTCTTTTGTGAAGAATCTCAAATATATGGCATCTCTGAATCCACTGATAATTAGCGTAAACTCGGCAAAACATTGAACCATCTAGATACAGGTTCCTTTAGCTTTTCGTTTACACCGGTCGGCAAGACTCCTGCTCTTCGATGTTTCATTTAATACGTTGCTATGCCTTACTGATGATGTATTATTACTTGAATTACTCATTACTAATGATATTAGAAATAAAAAACAGTTTTTTACTTAATTGGTAAAAGCTTTTCGGCTATGCCATCGTCTGTACTGATAACAATGACTCATGTTTTGGAATTGTTCTCATGAAATAAGTAAATAAGTGCTCTAAAAATCCCGAATTAAAGAAATTTGAGTTCCCTATAGCTACACAATCCGAAAATTATTGATATATAAGCAACTTATAGGATTTATTACGCGGCATTCAAGAATAATATCTTTTCCCAGGGAAACCCACTACACAAAGAGACACCAAAACAATGTAATATGAATTCTAGAAGAAGATAACAAAAGGAAACTTTGAAGTTTAGCTTGGAAACCATGTCCCTATTAAACAAAAAAATGCAAAAATAATCTTCTTTATAGTTTCTAGTGAGTAAATAATTTAAGTCAATTTATACAGAAATCAGAACAAAATGATTAAAACAAAGGAGTAGATAGGTGACAGTGGAATTAATCGTTGATATCTGGCGTTTTCAAAGTCTCACACGTACTCATACAGGTTATCGGGTGGACATGGAGAAAATTCTCTATTCAACGTAAATCTGCGCCCTTTTACCCTGTAAATAAAGAATGTGAAAGCAGCTTTACAACACAGCGATAGATTTCGGTCTGTAATTTGCATGTTTCACCGTAAACTTGCATGACAACCTGGAACCCGAACCTCTGTTTCGAACCAGAAACTCGTAGACACTTTTAAAATATCACGTTTTTTTTATATTTGAATACAAAGTTCAGAAAGCCCTCCATCCTAGGTGTCGTTTTTCGTGTGGTTACTGCAATATCACTTATTATAGTAAAACAAGATAGCACTTCAAAGTGCGAGCTTTGTGAAGATATGGGTGTTTCACCACTCACTGGAAAAGTTTGGGAATGAAACATAGAGTACGTTTACATGAGAGCCGTACTGCACTCAAACCGATTTGAGATCTCAGTACGAGTAGAAATATTTTTCCTTTACATGAAATGGATTTAGCACATTCTGCACTTTTATTTCTACACGTGTCAGCAAAATTTAATTAATATGCGCATATGTACTCATAAGTCTTCTTTTGATGATTTTAGTATTATAGCTTACACCTCTAACAATTTTTTTTAACGCTTTTTCATTCTACGAGACTACTGGGTCTTTATTCTTAAAATATTTCTTGATCTACCTGTTAAGGAACATTGATGTTATATATATATATATATATATATATATATATATTGTAATTCTTTGAAATTTCTAGCCTCTTGTAAATGTCTGCAGTGGTGGACAAAATGTCGTGTCTATATCTTGTGGTCAGTAAATGAGAAGGTAATGGAATGTTAATGCATAAATGGATAGTCACATGTTAATAAAAGGAACATTAGTTACAGTCAATTAGTCCGTGCTCGATCAGGAGCAATGATAAATACAACTAGAATGTGAAAATGTTAGCGATAATGAATTTTTTCTAATAAACTTATTTGGCTCATCTGTGGAATAGGTGTTACATTTCCTCTTCTTTTAACCTACACGTGTTCTTCATTAGCTTCAAACAAAATAAAAACCTTAATTAAAAAGCAATGGATAGTAAATTAAGTCAGGAAGACAAGGATTACATCAAAAACGCTTCTGCTAAACTAGCTGGTTTAACAGATCCTGTAGATATTTTCAATAAAGTTGCTCTAGATTATGATAAAATATCTAATTTGGTTGGTGTTCCAGTAGTTGCAAAGAAATTGGTGGAATTTCTTTGTGAGTATGTTGGAAAAGAAGATTTGTCTGGATTGTCTGTTATTGATATTGCTTGTGGAACAGGAATTCTTGGTGAAGAACTATCAAGGAAAGGATATAAAGATCTTCATGGACTCGACAGTTCTAAAGGGATGCTTGATGTATGCTCCAAGAAAAAAGTTTATACCAAGCTTTTTAACAGTATGTACTCACTCCAGCGGCGAATCGAGAAGCAATTTTACTAGTGTAAAAATCATGGAGAAGAGTGTTTTCAAAAGGATAATTGTAATTTAATTCCCAGTTCTTTTTTAGAAAGTTCTCCTCCATGTTGGCTTACACCAGTTAAATTTCTGCTAGATCCGCCACTGCACTCTTAAATTATTTCGCTATATTTGAACTTAAAACTCTCAATTTGATAACAGAAAAAAATGGACTTTTAATGGAACCATGTGACAGAAAATTTCCAAAGTTACTTATCTTTCGATTTCGATTAAAAAGGTGTTTATATGTTGTTTTATACAGTGATCAGTGAACTTGAGAAGCTTACTTCCTGCATAATTGAATATTGAAAACCTTTATTTTAAAAAAGGATACCCTTTCTGCTAACTTTCTCACTTTCTGGTAACGTCTGGGCAACGACTGCGTATATAACTGAAATATATGCGTATATATGCACTATCTAGAACTGATAAAAAATCCCGCAAATTCTAATTCAGAACCATGAAATTGTTCTGCATACAAATTTTAATAAAATTCGAAGCACTTTGAATTTTTTCCAAAATTTAATTTAATTGTAACGTCATCAATTAATTTGGTATTAAAATATTATTACTAGTAATCGCATTGACGTGAGTGCAATTATAGTTTAATTCACGAGTAGTAAGGTAAAAATCTGAAATTTAACGATTCCGTAGGACGAGTTTCAGAGGCAGATCTAGAACTAAGTCGAAATTTATGGAGAAGAGCATGGTCATTAAGCGTATAAAATAAAACGTGCAAATAACCTTATCAACACTTATGTTTTTACAGAAAATTCATGACTCTGTACTCCACCGCTGAGGTTAAAATTTGTTTTTTACTTACTACGAGTGAATTAAACTGTAATTTCACGAACTAGCGTGTGATTATAATGTAATCACTGGTTAATCATATAAAAACAAAGGGAGAGTAAGTTTTCATGTTTTTGACCAGGTTCATATCTTTGAACAGCAATCAAATGTTTACGTTTTTTCATTTCATTCGAAAAATACTTTATAACAGAAAAAATTTTCAACAGTGTACACTCAATGAGATCGTAATCACTTAAAAGGAAATGATTATTGATAAAAAAAATTATAAAAAATTATCACGCTTTCGTGTTTCTTTGCAGTAAATATTCACGAGTGCAGAGTTCAATTACACTGTAATTGCACACCATGTTAACCAATAAGAATCGAGTAATTGTGCAAGAAACGAGTAATTGTGCATCTCATATGATTACTTGTCTAATCATCAACTGTGCAAAATAACACGGATCTGATTGGCTTAGACAGGATATAAAGAGTACAATTAATCGTAAATTGTAATCTGTAGATTACAAATTACATCTAAAAAAATGCAGACTATTATGCAGACTAGTTTTCTTTATACAATCTGAATATAAATCTATTTTACTGACTAACTGATTATGTTTTATTTATTTTAGAAAACAACATAAAAGCGCAATGGTTTCTGGTCATTTTAATTGCTAAGTTTCTCAGTGTCAATCAAAAGCAACCATCGTAGTGCTTCGCTCTATTTTATATCCGTAAATTGTTGACGTCTCCTACAGAAATATTATATGGTGATTTCCATTTAACCCAGGGTTACTCGTACATCAAGGATTAATCGTGTAAATGAACTGGTTGTGATTTGAGAAACTTGGTTTTTAAAAAGCCAGAAATCAAATCAAATCACAAATGAGAAGGGGATAACGAGAACGCTAATAATATTACTAATAATACCTCATCGGGAAAAAAAGTGACTAATACTTTACCCAACTTTTGCTATACCCAACTATATTTAAATTTTAAATTTTTCTTTTTACTGTGGGCTTATGAAATAACTAACACTCTTGTAACTTATAATTCCAAACATTGTGTAAGGACATAAAAATTCTATCCTAAGAAGACGGTATAGGTTTGCCTATGTCATGAACGCTATACGTATAAATCTTTTAGTCATAGAAATATAAAAGAAACTTAATCAGCATATATATAAATAACATATGATTATGAAAATGACTTAATCATATTTTTTATTGAAAATAAAATAGAAGAAACAGTGGGAGTGGAAGTAAAGTGAAAGGGGGAGTAATGGCATAATTCAAAACATTAGTACTTTATCACCAGCAAAATAATATAATTACATAATTGTTGCAACCTGGAGAAATCATTGCACCAGACAGGATAGATGAATGTATTCCCTTAAGGGTGTAAAAACATTTTTGCCTTAATTCAAAAAATTTAATTTTCATGGAAAGTCTGATTTTTTATCCAATATCACGAAATAAACTGGAACTCGAAATATTTGAATTTTTTCAATTTGCGAAAAGTAAGGTCAAGGGAACAAAAAAAAGTTTTCGATAAATCCATGTGAAATTTATTGACAAGCTTTCGGGGGCATACCACACCCCATGATCACGTCTCTACAAGCATGGTTCAAAATTACAAAGTTTTATATAAAATTCATAAACTAAAAACAATAGAAATTACACACTAGAATAATTCTAGAGGCATGGATTGAATGGTTCTATTTAACACCGGTTGATCACGGCCAATATAAATGTATACAAACAGGTAAAGTTATGCAGAAATGGTGAATAAAATTTCGAATGAGCTTATTGATCTTCAAATTGCGGAATTAAAAAAAGAATGCGAATAAATAAAATAGTAGCAAACAAAGTGAATAAAACAAATATTTCTCCATATAATCTTATGTAACAAAGTATGCTTAAGTTCTCTTCACTATCAACATAACTATAAAATATGGATGTTTTCTTGAGAACTTTTTAATTAATTTATCCAAAAAGCAAGGCTTAGCAAATATGATGATTAGATGATAACAAATTATTAAGACAGATATTATCCTCTATTACCCTTCCAATTTCTGTTTTCTTCTACTATAAAGTTCGTTTTGTTTTCCACGCAACACGTGAGCGAAACTTTCACGCCATTTTTAAAAGTGATTGATGAATGATGTAGCTTAAACTTACGGAGAACGTCTCTCAAATACGTAGGTACAAAATTAGAAAGCATACACCGGGAATGAAACGGCTGGAAATGAGAGAAATAATCATTATTAGGGAGAACTGGCAAACTGTCAAACAAACAAAAACAACAAACAACAACAATCTATGGATTTTAGCCTGAGAGTCTTTACATAACTCGCACCTACCAGAGGCGGATCTAGAACCTAGGCAAAATTCATTGATGAGGGTGAGGTCATTAAGAGTGTAAAAGAAAAACGTGCAAATAACCTAATCAGCACTTAAGTTTTAACAGAAAATTCATCCACCGCTACCTACGACATCACCGTCATCAGTTTGGGTCATTTTAGTTGAACTGAATAGACAAAAAATAGATTTTTTTTTATAATTTTGACAAATTCTTGTTATGTATACACAGTAGAAGAATACAACAAAATTATACAAATGTAATATTCTTGTCAAATATTCTTGTGTGTATACAGCCTTTAGACGCAAAGACTTAATCTGAAGTCACCTATTTAAAATAGACTGCATTAGTATTATTTAGCTTTTGAGATTTGAAATAATGACTTCTCTTATGAGAAGCAATGACTTCCAAATGGCACGCTAATTTATGCTTGAATTTCACGCTTTTCAACACGCATTGGACAAAAGAAATTATTTGGTTGTTACTCTCTCTTTTCATATCTCTATGTTCTCACAAAGCCGCGAGATATTGATGTCACATGACTTACTTGATGGCACTATCCAAATTGTGACGTCATAGATGGGCTTAAAAAGTTTAATGCGCCTTTCCCAAATTCATATTTATATTGTCGCATAATGACACAGTTGTCCATACGGACCTCGTTTTGATGCGTTACATTGTTTCACGGTAATTATTCAGTTATAATATTTTGCTCATTTGCAAGTCGCAGTGGGACAATTTTCGTTAATTTTCAACACTGAAACGAGGTCCCTATGGACAAGTGAATTCGGGAAAGATGGATTTAAAGTAAAATTGAAATTGATCATTGATCAATTGATCAATTGAGTTTTCCTTAGAAAACATAAGCTATGGAGTTAAATCTGACTCAGTCGATGCCGTAATTTTTAAACAATAGATGTTGATGTAGATACTTAGATATGGTGCAACAAACGAATAGAATGAACGATCGCTGGCTAGTTAAAGTGTCTTCAACATTCATAGCCATCGTTTTAGCCAATTAGAAATTTAAATTCAGTTCTTTTTTAATTTAGACCCATTGACAACTGAGAGCACCCCGAATATCGTTGACAACACGTATGATGTAGCAACAGCAAACTGTTGCTACGAAGTGCATGGTCTTTCCATGGATACTGTACGCGAGGTTTTGCGTATGGTCAAGCCTGGAGGTCTGTTTGCTTTAACTTTAATGTACCCAGATCATAGTGTTGATTTCATGGGTACTATTGGCGGATTGCTTAAAGAAAAATTGGTGGAACTACGTTGTATGAAGTGTGTACAACTTTGCAGACACCCTGAGAAAGAGTTTGATGAATGGGCAAGCGGATACATGGTGGTGCTGGAAAAACTTTAACGTGACATTTACTTAATTTTTTTTATATAACTTTGAATGTGATGATAACTTTTGTTTTTCATTATTAATTGTCAGCGGCCTTCGGACTACTGTCTATTAAAATTGATTTGTTTTTTCTTTTTCCCCCGCAACTTACTTGGTTTATCAGGGTTTCTTTTTGTCTTTGCCGAGGTTGTATATAGCAGAAGAAAGTGGCCTAAACAAATAAAGGCCACCTTCCACTTATACAGTATATTGTTTTCAAAATATTGTACATAATTGAACAATAATATTGTCGAAATGTAAAAGACACTTCCCAGTGGGCACCATCATGACGTCATAAAGACGTCTTTGCATGACTTAAAAAGATGGCACCATGACGTCAGTTTCAGGTCACCTGTGAAATGAATGATAACGTCAGCACGGAGAATTCTTAATGACGTCACCTATAGATGGTGTTGTTAAGATGTCACAGTGATGTAATGACGACCCTAATATGACTTCCTGACTTTCAAATTGAAGCGACAATAATGCTGATTTCGAAGAAAGCATCCAAAAACCTCTAACCAAACATGATTTTTCAAGGAAAATAAACGTAAATTCCAGGAAACCATCATTATCCACTGCGTAAATTTTCATTAAAAGTTTCTTTTGAGTAAACAAGTCTTAACACAACAAGGACAGAGGACACCACCCATTTTTAAAAGTACAGAAACTGCCACCACAACCAGGGGCATCATCACTCTCTGCTCCATATTATGTGTGTGGTGTGGGTGTGAAGTGAATTTATATAGCTAAGAGAACGATATATAGCTACCTGTTTTCTTAGACACCCAGGAAATATTTTGTGTACTTGTATTTTCATCAACAGGGAATTTGTGAAATTTTAAGTGTGTCACATACTTAAAAGGCCACAAAAAGGGGAGAGGAGGGACAGAAGAGGAGGGAATAAAAATCAAAAATGGGATCGAACAGTTTCTCACAAAATCAATGTCATTATAAAAAAAAGCTGTAAGAATTTTCTAACTTTGAGTGTTGCACGTTAGGATCGCACGTTTTCTTGAAGGCCGCACTCACAATAATTAAATTACTTTATATAAGTTGTAGTGTACCATTCATACATTAACCACGGTTTGTGGATAGCCTCTATTCCAATGTTTTGCGGAATCAGCCTACAACTGTGGACAAAAAATTTTGGAATTACGTACGTACGTACGGACGGACGTGTACAAACGCTAATGAAAGATCAGCTGCTTTCCGCGCTGACCAATAACTCTTGCGTTTGCATTCTGGTTTAAAACAGTGGTACACACTCAACAACCTGCATCCTAGGGATTCTCTGTACTTTTATCAAAACAAAGAAAGAAGTAAAAATAGAAATAAATGAAGAAGTACAAACAATTACGGGTTACTGAAATCTCGAAGGGACTAGGGAAATAATTCAGATGAAGCGAGGTTCCTTTTAAGCCAAATTTGGGCAAAAAAAGACATTCGTTTGAGTTAAAGCAATTTCTTGTTCAGATTATAATAAACACTTCATATAGCATCATAATAGTATTACTATTGTATGTTTAAAAATATCAGTTCGGGCAAATAATTTAATGAAAAAAAGGATAATAAGAAGCTTCATGATTGTTTAAAACCTATATATTCGACCTCACATTCCAAGGTCTCTGATGATGACACAATTAAACTTCTGAAATCTCTAAATAGGCCAAGAAGCACTAAAAAAAGGGATAATAGCATACTTTGAATGATCGACACAAAATATTTATACAACAGTTTTGTGTTAAATATGATATAATTCCAACATGGAGAAACACAACAATTTTTTGTATATACACATACTTATCATGGCAATATTGCGTGTAAAAACAATTTATGGAGAAAAACTGTAAAATGTTTTTAAACGCTACATTATAATAGTAATGAGAAAAAGGATAATGAGAAGCAAAAATTTAATTGTGCGTAGACTGGAACTAGAAGATGATAGATCAATGTTTAAATATATATAACAGATAATTTCCAAGTTAGTAACAACATCAGTGCCAATTAAGATTGCGATCTGAATCTTCCCAGGGTTGTTGTAACAGAACCATAAAATAATGGAAGAAGTCGATCCCAAAGATACTTGGATTGAGAATTGAACGCATGTTTTTTTTTGCAGATTTAATCGATGCAAGAATTAAATGGGCAAGTTGTTTACAAAGATATAGACACATTGGTAATCAGAATGAAAACCATTTTACCTTAGCTATATACTTTATAGAATTTATTCTAAACCCTTTTTAACCACACACATATTCAGTACAGTCCGAAAAAAAAATAAATACATGTCGTTGTAAGATAACTAGAAGACCTTAGACCTGAACAATTTCCGCTTCAATGTTCAATCAACTTTGACTATGTTTCTCTGATCTCTTGCAGAAGCACTAATGAAATCCAATTAAATCAAATTGGTATTTGTTGACAAAACACGTTTTCACCAGAAATGCGAGAAAAGTCGTCTGATCAATCCAGAAAAAAATATGGAAAATGATAACGAATCAAATTACTCAATGATTTTGGAATGGAATGTTTTGGAGAATATTTGCATATAAAAACGGATTCAACTCAGTGATTGAATGCTGTTTTTGGAAAGCACCCTTACTCTCCCAACTGTGTGGTGGAAGTAAGACCCCCAGCTTAAAAGATGTCAGGGCGGCCCTTTTATATAATTCATTTATTCATATAAAACACACGAAAGATTTCCACAATTTTGACCACTTTATCTCAAAGGCAAAAATAATTTACATACTCAGATATTAAATGTATACTCAAGTTGCTTATAAAGCACTTTCACCTAAATGTTTTTATGACAAATAAGTGCAATTAATGTCGTCCGACCGACCCACTTTCCGACACAATTTTTTTTGGTTTAATTTACAAAGATTCGGATAAACTTTCATGAATTCATGATTTTTGTGTAATTATTGCGAAAGTTTGACATGCGAAATTACTCAAAAATTGTCTTGCTAACATTTTTCTATTTGCTAATTTGCCAAACTTTACCCAGTCGATATTTTTAAAGTACGTGATGGAAGTTAGAATTCGATTCATTGATATTTGGTCGCCGGTTCGTCGTCTTTCATTTTGGGCGACAAACTTAAAGCGACGAACTTTAGGTGTTCCCACCACTAGATGTATTTGGGCGACGAAACGGCGACGAATTTGTAGACCCAAGTGGGAACCAAGCTTTATGGACTTCAATCCAAATGTGCATGTGCGAAGTTGGCGAAGATTGCCGACAATCAATAGTGAAACAGATTGCCGTCAAGTCTTTGTGATTTTAAGGATATGTTGGGACATCGAGACACACGTAAACATGGTATTTTCAAACGTGGAATGTGCAAAACTCCATTTTCAAAATTCCATTTTCAATTTTAAACTGGTTCTTTTATATTGTTTCATTTTTTATAGTATAATGTAATGTTATGTGGTATTTCAACGGGTTTATTTAGGCATGATCTTTCAATTCATCACCAATAAGTTTCTATCAACTCTCCACCTTTCACAGTCCAGAGGTTGTGATAATGATAAAGAAATTTTAGCTACTAGAGGTTAATTTGCACTTTAAAGGGTGGGGCGTACTTTGACTGACACTAAATTTGGACACAACGATCAGTGCATCACCCCTAAACACCATCATCTTTGTGCTTTTAGGGGTGTTTCTTGACAGACACAGAGCCAAGAGCAGAATCCTGATCCTGTAATTTTTTAGAAAGTGTCTGCATTGAATGTTCCATTCAAAATTTTTTTAACGTTCTTTCAATTAAGAATAATAGAGTAAGCAAGTAAACTACAGGTCATTTAAGGCTATGAAAACAAAAGTAACTGCCAGTCCATCATGCAGACACCAGTGGTTTGTTTGACATGGGAGATTATTAGAAAATATCTAGCTAGACCAGAGGTTATATAAGATATATAAGATTTTTTGGTAGGCATAAACAGCTCAAATTTTACAAATAATTATATAGCATAATAAATAGAATAAATTAAATAGAAAAAGCTACTAAGGGTAGGAGACTTGATTAATACATGTTGCTGTATAATATACTGCTGTTGTTTTTATTGTTGCTGTTTGTTGTTCTACTCTACCCCTCCCCTACTTCCTCCAGTTTTTTTTAAAATGGGCCTGCTTCTTGTCTTGTGTGAATGGAAAACTTTGTTGTCATTGAGGGTTGGAACTGTTCTAGCCCAATAAGCAAAACATCTTGTTTGTATTTGGGACATCACATTTTGAAACACTTGTCTCAGTTCAGACTGCTGGGATGAATTCTGATAAATTTTTTTGATAAATCGCATTCTCCAAATCTCATCTAAACATATAAATTTGTCTATATTATATATAGTTAATTGTCTAAATTTGTCTATTTGATCGTCTAAAATCAGTCCATTATTTTTCAGTTGTTTTTTAAATTTGTCTAAGAAGACAATTTTTACATTCAAAATTTGTCTTACAGAATACTATAACAGTTCTATTTGTTTTATTTGTCTACTTTGGGCTACTTACTCGATTTTAATTTGGAGACAATCCCTAAAAATGGGATGACTTGATTGAAAATGCCTTCTCTAAATATGATATATATATAATAAAGATTTTTTTAGTGTCAGTTTTAATTCTTTTGGGAATTATTTCATCCAAAGCTAGTAAAGAAAAGTAAATAAAGAAAAGAAAAGCAACTGTTCTGTCTTTTTCTACAGCAATAGCCTGACACCATTTCACAAAACGGATCTCTGTATGAACAGTTTCAGGTTACAGACAAGGTAATAAAGACAGTATCAGGTAGTTTGTAGCAAATGACCTCTTTCCTAAAAAGATATAGTAATGTAACTAGTGCAGCGTGTAAAAACATTTTACAGTTTTCCATAAATTGTTTTTACACGCAATACTGCAATGATAAGTCTGTGTATATACAAAAATTTAGAGATTTCTAAAGTTGTACAGTTAAACTAAAAGCTAAAATTCCAATGTTTAGAGATTTAGAAAAGAGACAATACAACGTATACTTCTACCTAACCAATATGTATACTCCTGCCTAACCACGATTAAACTTCTGAAATATAAGAAAATACCTTCACATTTCCCTATTAACTAAAGCTAACAAAAACAATACCTTCTCAGACGTTTTTATCTTTCAAATCTTTATTCTGCTATGAATTGTGGAAATGTCAAAACCCAAATCTCCACTTGTGCATCATGATACAAAAACCATGTATATTTGTATATCACCGTGATTTTCACATTCTCCTCTTGTATTACATTCATCTATACTATTTAATTTTCTAATCTAATTAACTGATACGAAAAAGCTACATTCAAACACATTTAAAAATAGGCATCGGTAGAAAATGATGAACTGATAACACGAACACATAACAGGTCTACATCGACTATCTCGTCGGATAGAGTAGTTACTGATACCGATCAATGTTGTTATTCTTTATTACTGAACTTAAAGCGTTGGATATAATTTTTTTTTTAAAACCAAAACCAAAAATTTTACACACAGCGTCTGAACGTTGAGAAAATTTGATGAACTTTCGAACGCAAAAAACATTGCATTGCGTTCTCCTCCCGGCGGCTTTATGATGTCTTCCTTAAGGCACAACACTCCACGATGTAATAAAAACCCGTAAGATGGAGCTAGAGATTCCCCTAATGGGAGATTCCTCATATACTAATACGGAAAAAATAAACATCCATTGACGAACTTCCCGAGATATTTTTCCTAAAGTTTTTTCTTTCAAAGAAAAAAGCAAGATTTAGTATTAGTATAAGAAGATAGTTTGATAAGATAAAATAAGATATATATAGTATATAATACTGTAAAGATAAAATTGTGTATTGATCTATTTTGTCTATTTTTAACAGATGAAAGAATTGGCAGTCGCATGAGAAAATAAAAATGTGAAATCAGATAACTATAATTAATACGATAAAAGTTGTTTTAAGCCCTGGTCATGAGTACTAAGCGAAGAAACAAAAAAACGAGTACAGATTTTGTTTACAGATTTATGTTATAATGAAGTCATTAAAATCGTTTTGTAAATATTTTGTTAAGACATGTGATGGAACTATGCATGGAAATGCATGTTCATAAGACACCGGTCCTCCTTGAAAGCTAATTATCTTATGCAGACACATAAAGTTCCCTTCGTGCTGTACTGTAGACTGCAACTTAACAGGAGTTGAATAGTAAAAATGTTTTACCCAGCTAGTAATCTTATATAATATATAATTACTAGCTGCCCGTGTAAAAACTTTTTACCGATGCAATTCTCGTTCAGTACAGCGCAAAGGGAACTTTGCATGTTCACATAAGATAATTAGCTTTCACGAAGGATCAGTGTTATTTTCATATCCAATTCTATTGCATGTCTAAAACAAACTGCATAGAATACAAAACATTTTAAATTTAAGAATGACTTTATATTTCCATGTAAAGATTCATTTATTCGCAGATGCGTAAAGTTTCTGTCTGCCTGTACTTTACACGGTCATAATAAAAAAGAACTTGTGAATTAAAAACCCTACTATACGTGCCGCTACTTATAGTAATAAATTTATTACTCTGTATCATAAAGACAATCTTTAATTATAAAACTGAAGCAAAAAAAGAAATCATTGTCTATTTGTATGACACACAACTCTTGTACAGTGTTATTTTTAACAACTTTTATCTAATCTAACTTTATCATACATTTCTTCTTTCTTTTTCTTTTTTCTTTGTCAACAAATGTAAACATTTGACCCAATGCAATGGTTTCCCCCTATACTAATACGGATACGGAAACCGTTGCCACATTTGTCTATTAAATAAATTTGACGATTTTTGTTTTTTTCGCTTAAGACTCGCAACCAGGGCTTAAAACGCTTATAGTATTAAATATAGGATTATTAAAGCGTTACAGTTTTTAATCAGGATATATAAATCCAGAGTGTCCTGCTGTTTACAAAATAGGCCATCCGGATTGAAAACATTTCAATCCTATTTCCCCAAATGATTTACCCCATTTATAAACAGGAGCAAGCATTTCAAATTGAGATGGCGTTTACAATCAGGACAGAAAAACTATCAGGGGAGAAGCTGTCATCGGAGGGGAAAGTCACATTGGTAGGTTGTATAGTTTGTGAGTTCTATTTTTCTGCAAATGTGATATCATCCATCATGCTTTGAAGACGTTTTTAGAGTTTTATAGGTAAAATTTTATCTTATTATTAATAATACAGGATGAACATTTTGCTGTCTGGCTATACATTAGGAATTATATTCAATTTCTGATTTAAATGTATATAATGATTATCATTATTATATTATATTCAGGAATTACAAATTCACAGACAATTCTATGCCTGTTTGAATTGCTTGTAGAATTTTAGTGGACTGTTTCAAGGCTTCCATTTTCCAGTTTTGTCTTGAGGGAGTCAATGTTGTTCACATGTATATATGACCTCTTTTAGGAAGTTCATTCCAGGTCTTTGTAGAAAGTAGAAAGAGTTGTTTTGCAATCCTCTTACACTGTCTCTAGGTGCTCTCCAAACCTGTTATCGATTTTGAGGTTTGAAAGTCATGGTATATCAGGCTTCTGCATATATATGAAAGACACAGGTGTGTGAAAATTGCACGTCTCACTAGCTCTTGACAAGATTTTCTTTCGGGCTGTGTGGTATTTACAAATTATAATAATGTTTTTTTGTTTTTAAACAACTTAAACCCTTGCATGAAATAGTCACAAAAAAGAGACATCTTGGTGAGAATCGTCTTGATTATGCACGATACAACATAAAAATATAATTATATAGGATATATGGAACACTTGCTTATTCTTACACTGCTGATTCGGGCAATAGTCCCACAGTCTTTTTGGGGGCTACTGAATAAACAAAATACTGTTTTGCATAATTTCTACAAATGATACTGACTGCGAAAGTTTTTGCAATAAAATTTATGGTTATGCTTTTGGGTAGTTATAGGATAGATTGAATAAACATCAATTCCTTGTGAAAGACTTGAGCTGCTCCAGTTTAATCAACAGTAGTAAAATTCTACATAACTCTTTGCTGTGTCAATGCAGATATTACTTCTTCGTACAAAAGAAGATCCTGGAGATAAGTATCATACATTATTACAAAAAGATGGTTTTGTCGTTCATTCAATTCCTGTGCTGAGCTTCAGATATAACAATTTTGGTGAAATTCAAAATGTCTTTGAAAACATATCAAATTACTCTGGATTGATATTTACTAGCAAACGAGCAGTGACATCACTCATAGAAGCGGTTGGGGAAATTAAGCTTGCTGAAGTGGCACAGAAAAATGATCTAACTGTCTATGTTGTTGGTAGGGCTACTGGTTCAAGTTTGCAAAACTTAGGCTTTTCACTTCATGGATGTAATACTGGAAATGCAAAAGAACTGAGTGAACTCATTATAAGAGAACAAAGAAATACTGCAAGACCGTTGATATTCTTGTGTGGAAATCTTGCAAGAGAGACATTGCCAACACAACTGACTGCTATGAGTATTCCATATAAATCACTTTGCTGCTATGAAACCATTTCCAATAATAACTTTGTATCCAACATGGAAATATACTTAAAGGAACATTGGCCTGATGTTATTGTGTTTTTTAGCCCATCCGGAGCTGATTTTTTCTTGGCAAAATTGGCTCAACTTCTGGATGAGTTTAAAAGAACAAAAATTGTTTGCATTGGTAAAACAACTGCTGCTGCCATAGAGGAGTTGAATGTTAATGTTTCAGGTGTTGCAGACAAACCAACACCCACAGCCTTGTTAGAAAAAATAAAGGATGTATTGTCTATTGGATGTTGATTATATAGTTCAGATTTGAAAATCATTATACAGTACAGCACAAAAGAAACTTTCACAATTCACAAAGAAGGGGAATTTTAACAAAGGATTTTTGTGTACAGTTACACAAAGTCGTTACATGAAGTTATAATTAAAATCTTTTGTATTATACGCAGTTTCTTTGACACGCGATTGAACTGAACATGAAAGTGAATTTTAAGTAAAACAAAATACTGAGAGATAAGATCCTTCATGAAAGCTAATAATTTTACGTGGACACATAAAATTTCTTTCGGGATGTACTGTACCTTAAAGGCAGAACTTTTTGAGTAGGAAATTATTCTGGTTGAAAGTTTCCCAAACTGTGAATTTTGTGGAATTTATTTTGTGTTGGGTTATTTATTCTAAATCTCGCAAATCTTAAGTTTTTGAGTGGGTTTTTCATGATGTTTATTGTTTAATAACCACAAAAAATTAAATAAATAAGAAATTTGAAAAGAATTTGCAGATAAAATTTCTATGTGGAATTTGATTTCGCACTTATATATAGGTCAAAATTACATAATCAAAGTTTGCAATAAATTCTGACCATGAAAATTTCTACCCTTTTGGTAGATGGGCTTCTTAGATGTTTTTAAAGTTCTTTATTATAATCTGTTATAAACCAAACAAATGTTAGTTAATTTTGGCTCTTACTTGGCTGAAACATTTTTCTTTGCCAAAATCTAGATGATCCAACTATTGGTAAGTACTTCGTGTATCACTATCCATAAAATTACCCCCTGCTGTTGTTGGTCTAGCTTTGGTCATTCTTTAAAATAGTGATACACAAAGTTGTGGCCCAACTATTGAATGTACAACTTTAATTACACTTTATGCAACTTTTCATGTTTAGGACATGTTTCATTGATCCGATTATGGTCAGCTTTTTCATCAGATTTTCTATTTTTCAGAAATTTGATGAAAGAAAAACTGATCTTGTACAAACACCTTGTGTGTCACCTTTCCCATTTTAATCATTCTAAAAAAGAATAATAAATATCAGAACGAAAAAAGCTGACAAATTTAAACACTTCGAACGTTTTAGAAATTGCAAGAAATAAAACTGATGGAAAATCTAATCATTTAACCACACCTCAAGTTCAATTTTAATTGTGCATCTTTATAGTTGGATCATCTAAGTCATACTTAAATAATGTTGTCTAATGAGTGGCTTTGTTCTTAGTTATAATTCTTAATGGTTTTGATTTTTCTAAAATGGTTGAACTTTCATTTTTGTTAAGTTGGATTTCCATTCAACAAATTTGTGCGAGTGGGTGGGATATACGCACAAAGCAAAAATATGCCGGGTGTTATTTCCGCATTTCCATTCAAGCAGGGCAAAGTTCAAAGCGTTGGCAACAAAGGCAAATATAAATATGTTTCTTTAAACTGATTGGCTAATAATTATGAGTGCAAAAAGAAAGTTAGAATTTTCTAACTTTCTAGAGCGTTCATTTTTGTGCCTATGGCCACTTGGTTTTGAAATGTTTTACTTGACGTTGTTTTTTTCAGCCCACTCTCACAAATTTGTTGAATGGAAACCCAGCTTTAGCCTCTATTTCCGTCGCTGGTATGGTAAATATAGTAACTAAAATAATGTAAGCATCGTTCACATTAATTTTATATTTATTTTACAACAAAAGATTTTCTTGTAGATATTCGTAGTATAGTAGGATACATTCAAAATTATCAATATAGATTTGTTTATCTTATATTCTTTGTATTATAAAGTATTTCTCCTTTGGAACCTTACCACTATCCTCAGTATAAATTGTTAGCTACTGCAGTATTACATAATTAAATGGATTTTTAACTTCGATGTTGTTCATAGAAATAAAAATCAGTTTTTTAATTGATCAGTGTAAACAATTTAAAATTATATCCTGATGCTACTTATATGGTATCATTCGTAGAATCTACATTGTCATGAAAGCACAAACTATAATACTTGTTGTTTTCTAATTGGATTTGACTTGATTGCATCTGAGTGGAATATTGCACTCAAAGAATTATATGTAATAATATGTGGCAAGTTTTTACCAAGCTGCAATGAACTGAATACCTTATTGGCCTCTTTTGCACTTGCCCAAATTTAACACTGGCCCTTTTTACGCTGGTCTTTATTGGCATTAAAACAAAAAAAACAAAACAACAAAAAAATCATTGTATATTCCTAGAGTTATTATACCAAAATTGGCTTTACTTTCGTTATTTAACTTCACAATCAATATAGAATGTTTTTTTTGTTTGTTTGTTTGTTTGTTTGTTTGTTTGTTTTATTTTTTAGATGACTATTTTAATAACAAGTTAACAACAAAAACAGTATGGGAAAGCGAGATGCTGATCACGCCAGAAGTGACATTGATAAATATCGCAAACAGTTAGGTACAATGTTTAATGAAATGCTACTTCTTACAACTGACAGCTAACAAAAATGGCTAGCTTGTTTTCACATTTTAAAGACCCAGAGCATGAAAGCACGAAAATCTTTTTACATTTTAATTTTAGTTTATAAATGAATTTTACCATCGTGATTATTGCTGTCCTCAATATAGTTTCCGTTCAAATGTTTAAAACAGACTTATTAATAAATACTTCAAGGTTGTTATTTTTTCAGGAAAGCAAGAATTTAAAGGGCGGAATAAAAGACACACATTAGCAGCAAAAAATAGAGCACAAGCTAGGAAATCAGATTCTTCATTACAGGTTAGTGGAGCTATTATATTCCTATTGAAAATATCTACAAATTTTTTGTAATATATTATTACAGTCAAACCTTCGATTGAAAGTGTTCCTAATTCCAACTGTACCCTTTCTTTCCAAGCATTGTAGGTTTGCCTAAACAGAATTAAGTATCAACTGAAAGACCAATTTAGTTTCTTGAAAAAAGTTTGATATTTGTCTTCCTTCTTATCCAATAAAATTTAGTGTCATAAATATTGGGAGGTAATTTCACTAGGAAACAGTGATTAATTCTATTGAATAACACTTAATGGTAATAGTTATTAAAACAACAGTATTGGCGCCATTTAACTCTGACAAATAACTTAAGCATTACTTTTAAGCATTATTTGAGTTTATAAATAGCGACAGAGTGAGCATCACTGGGGCTGAAACCAAATTTGATGATGCTTATAAAGAGAGTGTAATTTTTAAATGTACATTTTATCTATGACTTTATTGTTTTGTGGATGTTCCAATTGCTGTTAGAGTTTATTTTATGTTCAGGAAAATGGGAAATGGAAATGAAAATTAGAATCTCAATGCATACAAAATAGAAATTCGAACAAACGCTTGGTTCCATGAATCACAGAAGTACAGTGTAATCCCGATAACTCGAATATTCATTTACCCAAACCACTTAAGCATTCTCCTTGAAGTAATGCTCCTTTCCCTTATGAAGTGCTCTCGATAACTCGAACATTCGGTATCTTGAAGAATGTTCGTCGTTCCCATGGAGGTTCGAGTTAACTGCAGATGCAATGATAGACTGCCTTTTCGGAAGTGACAAATTTTGACTGACCTTATTCCTTTTTTTTCTTTCTAGACTGGGTTGATTGCCGTGGCCATTCTAGTTATTTTGCTAGGGCTAGTTTATTTACTTTTTCTGTATTCACTGGACACAAAGTAGAATTTTTAGCACTGTTTTTTAAATTTTTAAGAGAATATGATATTATGATGCATTACGCCATTCTGTTCCACCACAACTACTAAATTTGATTTTTAAGTTACAAAAAGTTGAAGTTACAAAACGAGTTGATTAACAAATGAAGACATTCTCGACTGCTGATGCGGACTGCTTTCTTTTAAGCCTAGTTCTCACCAGCGAAATTTAAATTTAAATGGACACATGTGTCCTTTCGTTCAGTGAAACATTTCGCTGAAACAAATATCAAACTGTTTTGATATTTGTTTCACTGGAAATCTCACTGAAAATGTCACGGTGAATCAAAAATTTAACGTTCACACCGGTGGTGTTTCCGCCAAGTTTCATACAAAAGTGAGTGAAACTTGGTTTATCTCACTGGTGTGAACCAAGCTTTAGGGACCAACTTTCATTCAATTAGTTGTACAGCAATGCCGAAAGTCGTCATACTTTCCTTGTAAAATGAAATTTTGAATTTAACGCATTGCCTGTTTTATTGCTTTAAGATGAGCTATGAGATCATCTCTAGCTTTGTTTTTCCTGCTTTGGTTAACGAACAATAAAGTATTAGCCTATTAGCCAACGTTCATATAAACACCTTTACTGAATTCTTGTTTATGTTGCGAATTTTGTGTTCTGGTGTTTCAGAACTTTTTTGACTGGAGCCATCAAGAGGACAATCAATGGCTGGAAAGTATACAAGCTTTGTTTTATTTAGTGTGTGCATTGAGAACAACAATCAACTCGAGGCTAACAAAACTAATAGCGTGCGAATGGGGAATTCAGAAGTCATAGCAACAGGATATTTGGAAATAATGACAGCCAAAGTAGCGAGATTTAATTATTACAAAACAATTAGGAACACAGAATTGAATTGTTTCGTTTTTTTGTCCCAAATTACCTAAAATTGTGCCCTTCGATTTGCACTTGGTTGGAATATTACTGAATATTCAGCGTATAATGAAAAGTTGGGTTTCCATTTAAGCTTTCCCCTACAGTGAAATCTTTTTGTTTACGGAAATATTCTTTTTCAAAGTAAAGATAGATATTTCGTTTCTACTTTTACTAATCGATGTGATGTTGAAATTTCCTCCATTGTTTTTTTAATGTGGGAACGTATAATGACTCGACTTGGTATCAACGATTATAGAGATTTCTGGGGATACTGTATTTATAAGTGAACTGCAAAGAATATATATTTACAATATAATAAAATAAAACATTATCAGTTCCCAGTGGGCAAAATGTTCAAAAAGTCCCTGTGTAGGAGTGTTTTTTTAATTGAAACAGTAAGCGATGTTGCTTGTCATTCCTATAGAAAACACTCCTCCACAGACGTTTTGAACATTTTGCCCACTGGGTTTATTACCGTGGCTGATTTGACACTTAGTTGTATTTTGAAATTTTGTAAACAAACTACACGACCGCTTGTTTTGCAGACCATTTTATTTATTACATATATCTGATCTGTAGATTTCCGTATGGATGGCAGTGCTCACACACTGTGTTCAAGGTATAATCTCGCACCGATAAAGTTGACGTTGTAAACCTTGTAGAATTTGTTTGGATGGTTGAGCTTATAAACAACATTTTGCCTCGTTCTTTTAACCAACTTTATAAGAATTTCCAAATGGTGCTCCCGGGAGTGTGTTGGAAAAGAGGCATAGCTTATTTTCAATAGGCATTGGATCAAAATGAAACAAAAAGAAGGCAAAGGCAAGTCTGCAAAATAAAAAACGCGGCTGCGTCTTTTTTACAAGCAAGTTTTAAATTATGAAACATAATTTTTCTAAGATTTATTCTATAATAAAGCGAATAGTTTGCTGATTAATTGAAATCGAGTCATTGGAAATAAAGCACTGCACTTGATCAATGTTTGCTTTTTTGTTTTTGTTTTGTTTTGTGTTTTTACAATTTGGCACCAAACCTCTACAGAAACGTCTGAGCTTTTCGACAAATCCAAAACAGCCTTAATTTATATAAAAGAAGTTCTATATTATATATATCCTAGAGATCATTATAACTAAATTGCATTTTTGCTAAAAGTCATATATTATTACAATAATAATTAATACATTTCCAACTGTACATTCGAAACAAAATATCGGAAGTTTGAGTTCAACTATTTTTTTCGTCAGTCTTGGTAAGGTTAAGCCGATTATTTTCTCTCTCGCGAATTCAGCAACCGAAGCTACTAATTTACTAACGGTTAACGTTCCTCGTTGTATCCATCGTCAAAAGGGACTCACCAAAACTTCAATGCGTTTCCTCATTTTCAGTCATCCTGCATATTTAACGTTTTTCGTACGGTGGAGGTTCTTCGAAGTTGTCTCCAACTAAACATATCAGAAAATTGTTGATATAATAGAATTGTTTGGACTAATGCAAATATGCAGTATTTGGAGTCAAATTCAAGACTCCCTTTCACGGTCTTTTTTACTGATTTCTATCAAAGCAATAACATTAGTCATACAGTGACACCTTTATAGTGACCACGTTTTTCAGGAACAGATGCCTTTTCCTCGTTGAATTCCAAGCCTCTTAAACGTTTTTGGTCCCGATGGTGCCTGTTATAGCGTGATTTGACTGTGTACTTGTTAGGGAAATAAAGAAACAGATAACAGTTCAGAGCTTATCGTTATTTAAAGTGAGGAGAAGCGCATGTTGCTAGTTTTTAAGATGTGGAGGAGTGGTAAACGTATTTATTATGTTACTACCATATTAAATGAAGGTTTTATAAAATCATGGAGGAGCGTTTATTTAACGTGTGGAAGAGTGCAAACGTCATGCTGATTGGTCTCTAGCCATCAGAAAATTCCCTGATCTGGAAGTCTATTATAAAAACTTATTGTCAGTTTTTTCGTCGATCTTTTCCAACAGGGAAACTTTGTTTTGCATACTTTTCCATCACATGACAAAATTCCAACCAATGCGCAGTAATTATTTGCCATCGTGTGTTCAAAAAATGTGCAAAATAATACCAGTTGGAATTAAGTTAAGTTAAAAAATACCGACGACAGAACTTTATAAAAGACTTCTAGACCAGGGAATGTTGTAATAATTATGCTGCCATGTTTTCTTGGCACTTTAACGACCCTTCTTATTTAACCATAAATGTTGGGTCATTTATGTTGTTTTCTTAATCCCTGATCCCTAATAACAAAGAGACTAAATTTTTGCACCTCCAGAGAGAAAGTTTAAAATCTACAAAACTTGGATTATGTAATTTAAATTTACAACAGGAAACTCAAAGATTTAAAGTACATTGCTTTAATGTTTCTAATTGCGTTTTATTTTTTCCTTTCGAAATTATAAAAGGGTTTTCATCGGACACGTTTTGTTGTTGCTTGGCACAGATCCAACAAGTTTCGATAAATTTCTCTATTGTTCTGTTAGAATGAAACGATATAATGTTAATTAAAGTAATCTATAACAGAAACCTATACCTTTGATGTCCAAACCCACAAAATGAGGCATTGATACCATTAGTCGTATTCAAGGTCAGGCAAAAGGTGGAGGAGTCCAACCTTATGATATTTCTTTTCGGTCTTAAGTGTCGATTAGCTTACTTTGTGTTTGAAAAGCTCACTGATTCAAAGAAATAAGACAAGGTTTACACTGCAAAGTTTTGGTAGTCACCAACCTCGAACTCAGGGTCTCTTGTCTTTTCGATATACGGAGCAAGAGACCCTGGGTTTGAGGTCGGGTAGTCGCAAATTAGCAGATAAACTACACGTCGGATTTAAACTGTATGTAAAAGGTTAGTTTACACTTATCAAAAAACTCTCTTCAATTAATTTTAGAGCGGCAATGAGCTAAGTGGGAACATGAAAAAAAAAAAGTCTTCGTATTTTAGCGGAAGACACACACACAATTTAATAGAAGTAATACTACAGCCTGTGTGTCTCCCTCCACTTTTCGTTTGATGGATTACAATTAAATGAAATTTAAAATGATACATGTTTCTATTGTCAGCGTTCCCCCACGGAAATTTCAAAAATGCATTCATTAAACCACGTTCCAAACAGTCTTTATAAAATTTAATAATTTAACTTTTTTTATGAAAGGGACACATTAAATCAACAACTCGAAAACTTTGCTATAGGCAAAACCAACAATTTGAAAGCTTTTGTTCTTTATAGGAAAGTCTATTTCCTTGAAAGTTAAGTTTGGAGAGATGTGCCATTATCCCTCTTTTCAAACTTCATTTATAGAGTTTTGACCGTGAATTTGCAAAGTTCTGTCAAATTGTTAGTGTTACACCTCTATCGAAGAACTTTAAAAACTATTAACAAGCGATAATTACTGGACAACCACATCTGAAAGAAAAAAAAAACAATTCGTTTTTTGTGGTGTTTTCCCTATTTATTTAAAATTTAAAGGAATTTCCCTAAAAAAATTTAAACATAGTTTTTTCCCTCTTTTTTTCTGTACATGATCGCCAAAATATCTGGGTATAGCACAAGTCAGGAAATATTGCCTTCCTCACCCGTTTAGTTTTCCGATATCTTATTTAGTAGATCTGGTAATAATACGTATATATTATGGAGTTAATTTTGTTAACACAGGGGAGGTATTAGGCATAGGTAAGAATAAGGATGAGGGATTCAACATTTCTGAAATAACGCCTCATGATGCTCCACCCTTATTCATTCTTTTCTTTTCCCCCTTTTTACACGATCTCGTGCTCGTGTTCCTGAACTAAAAACAATAGTCTTACCAGAAATGCTTAGGGATTCTTCATAGCTGGGAGGTACACTTGAAACAACAGAGCTGTCCGGCAGATGGTCCATGGAAATCACCGTCGTCAAACTGTGAGTATTGTTCTCAACGACGACGTGACTAAACGTCGACATTTGTATATCTGTTAGTAAATCAAACGTACTCTGTATTTCAATGGGTTTCACTGGGTCTGTGTTTGTTTTCATAACTTTGCTCTTGTAAGTTTTTTCACAAATGAAACCAGTAAATATGAACATGAAACCGACTATCATAAGTATTGGACCACTCGTTTTCATGTAAGCAATGACATCTTCGTTCAATTGTTGCGAATCAATCTGTTGATGTTGATCTTTGCCACTTTGGCACGATAAGCAGGGTTGATCTGCTACATGTCCATATATGGTAAACACAAGTCCAAGTACTATAAGTAACAGTCCAATCGATTTTACAATCGGAGCAAATTTATTCACGAAATGTTTCATGACGAATATTACTTTTTTGTGTGTCTTCTTGAAGTTATTAATTATACAATCTAACAAAAAAAAAAAAAAAGGAATCAACGGTAATTAAGAATATAATCCCGCAACCTCTTCCATTAACGTTCTCCAAGTCAACACACACAATCAAAAAAACAAACTTTTCCTTGCTTTTTATACCAGTTCATTTAAAGCTTGCCAACACTATTTCTTCACATCTTATTGTTTTCAACTGTTGTATTGATGAGCAATAATATCCCTAATGAGCTAATTAGGTGATTTATCATCTTTCCTTTTTCAAACATACCAAGGTGACATAAAGGCTACGATACACTTCACAGTATCAAGGTGTTTTCGTCAGAATAATAAGGCGCTATATACATTTGACAATATCTATAACTGTTTTGCTTGAATAAAGTAATGACAGAGAACGAAGGTACCATATAAAAGTATCTTAAAATTCCCTTTTGGTGGTGGTTACTATAACTGGTAACAAACATACGTATATAAACATAAAGCAAACAGGTTACCATAGGAGAAGTCGTTTTTCTATACAGAAGGAAGTACGTCTTTGTTACTCATCAAACCGCGGATTCAAAAGTGGATACATAATTATCAAAAAAATTCATCAACTCCGATTAAAATGGAAATCATGATGATCCATTATAAGTTCTTAATTTTCAAACACTTAATTACTAAAAAAAACCCAATTTTCTCACACATGAATGCATTTATCAAAGGTCTTTGAAAACATTTTTTATAATAGATCTCGTGTGTTGATACTTAAACGGAGTTATCTGTCACCATTTATGATATGCGTTACCGTGTTCCGTGTTTGAGTGTTACTTCCATATAACTCAGCGATTTCAACGACATTCTGGGCATAGCTGACAGACTATTCTAAGTTCAGTATAAAAGGGTATGAGGCAATTATCAAATTACTTTTTCTATTTACATAAAATCCTTCTGAAAGTCAGTAAATGAAATGACTATAGCAAATGAAGTAAATAAGACACCAAATGCATTTTTAAGAATAAGGAATATCAAAACCTTAGCATAAGAAAGTGAGGATGCTTTTTATATTAATAATAGAAGGGGCGTTTTAAAAAGGAATCACTTTACAACTTTTCACAATCGACAATTGAGGGGGTTGCTTAAAATATTACTAATCGTTGTGAAGTTATTATGTTTCCAATCAGTTCTGTTCAAATTTTTCGACAACATCAACAAGGTTGTCCATACTAAACTTCAAATTTGCCATTTTATAGAAATACACCTGAATGCGAGATGATAACAAGGCAATACACCAATTCTTTCTTTCGATGATCCACATAATAGTGTTCTGAATCTGTCCAAAAAGTGATCAATTGCCAAATGTTTAATGCATATATAATTGATTGAAATGCAAATTGATCAAGTCATATCGGATTTCCCCTCTTCAGTTATTAAAATTTCTGGAAAATCCGCTTCTTCGTATTCACATAATTGGCAGCAACGTAACATTATACATACTAATGTTTTCTAAATCTGATGTATGATTAATGAGCTCGAAACTAATGGGAATTACACCAAAACGTCGTGGAAGAGAGAAGAGAGATGCTGCTTAAAGGGCACTGTTTTGGAACGAAATGAAGCATAAGAGGTCGAATGTTATCGTAAACCTCGAAAATCTGCATGAAATTCCATTTTAAGAGAATTTGACAGTTACAACTCGAATTTGTTGAAATTAGTCAAATTTGTATCGATTGGATGACCCACCCTGTAGCTGGATAATCCAAGGATAACCCAAGGAAAATCGCTGCTTCAGAACTTTCAAAAGAATTCTGATGATTAAACCTTGAATTTGTCTATTTTAGCCTATTATGGACAAATTTGATGACCCAATCTGCGGCAGGATAACCGAGTCTAACAAAACCGCTGACAAAGTTCTGACAATAATTCTTGAAAGTGACAGTTCGATTGCTTCAGGAATACAACTTCTAAGAAAATTTAGACGTTCCTACGCCATCCCGCCATAGAGTTAAAGGGCACCGATCAACATGCACGATCAACGCGTATAGAAACCCTGTTTATATTTATGCTTATCTGCGTTACCAAAGCGTCGCTCTATTTTGTAGAAGCGATGGGTTGTTTGAACGACACTATTTTGGAAGAACACAAACCATACGACTCCGAAGCGTGTTTTAAGACATGTTCTCCTTTTTCATTACTAAAACATTATAGTAATGCAAGGTATTAAACCAACTCCGTAAATGGAGTCGGTAATTAAGGGGTAAGCCCTCTCTGGTTCCAAATTTTTAAACCATAAAAGGTATTTTCCCAATTTCTGTTCAGCAGCAAGTTCTGCCTCGTTTCTATGCAAAGGATGGTTTACTAACAGAGCTTTTCATAAGAAACGCTTGAGCAGCCACGAAGCCTCGTTTTCAAAATAAATAATAATGACGCTTGTGCTGCTTCGGTACTACAGCATAGGTGTATTCAGGGTCAGTCAAAAAAAATGAAAATTACTTTAAATGACAAAACCCTCCTCCACAAATTCTGAAAACAAATTGATCTTGACAAATTGATCTTGACATTGACTCCTCCATTTTATTGGACTGACCTTGAATACGCCTATGTTTCGAAATGTTCTATTGTTTAAAATGGGCTTGAAAATTATTAGCAAATCTACACGTGGTTCACATCTCTGTATTGGTGAAGGATTAATAAACTAATTGATATAATCTAAAAGTAACGTTCATCTCTATAAACATATGCTGCCATATTGGGTAACAGCATTTTTTATTGCTATGGGTGCAAACCGTACTGCTTTTTTGTCACGTAAAAGAACTAAGCAAACATGCCGACTGAACAAACAAGAATACAATTAGGTTGTATGTTGTATACAGTCACAATGCCATAATACAGCGTTTAAACAGAAAATGATATATTGTGGCCTATTATTTTTTAGAGCGAAAAATTTTCAAGTTTAACAAAAAACCAAACCGGGAGATATCTTTCTCGAAGATAAAAAAATGCGATTATGTATTTTATGACCATTTTTTTTTTTTTTTTTTTTTTTTTTTTTTTTTTTTTTTTTTTTTGCCTGGAACGAAAAGGCGAAATTTTAGAATACATGTGTGTATTTTAACAAAGCAAATATGAAATAATAGGAAATGAAATCTTACATCATGAAATCATTTTCATTTCCGAACCTTCAAATATTGATATCTTCAAACATATGTTTTGTTGTCATCGGAACATTTCTTAATTTCAGTGGATGTTTATTTGGCAATAAGCACTTTAGTTATGCCTCTGAAAATCAAGAATATGCAGCATAAATGTTTGCTTTCAGTGTAAATGAGCATTTAAATGATCAAATTCTCAATTCGATGATTTCATCCGACCTTTAATCAGTCAAACCTATCCGATTTAGTTTAAATCTTTCTGTTCATTTCTTTGAATGATTGAAGTGAGTGACGTCAAACACGTCAAGTTTTTTCCTCCGTTTTCTGAATAATAAAAATTGGTTGAATGGAGCGCCCCTCTCGATTAAACAAAAGTGTAGTTTGTTTCATTCTAGGTTGCTTTCCTCTGTGAAATGCATTGATGTGTTTTGAAGGTGATAGAAAAAGATTCATCATTATGTTGCAAACCTTATTGACGAGAAAACTAGATAACTTATACCTTTCATATAATAGAACTTTGTTTTATTCAATTACATTCTTATTTTTGAGTTCTTCATGTTGAATCTTGTACTTTCACCATAAACATAGTCAAACACATCTCCATGTAAGGCAAAATTCACGTAAGATAATGTAAGCTCCAGAAATCAAACAGTTCTTGATTAAAACGAATCTTTAATTCTAAGCCCAGGAGGTGAATACCTCTATAAGGATCTTCTTATCCAGATTCATTAAATGCAAGGTTAGAAAGAAAGAGCATTACGTTAACCAGCTTTTCTGTTATCCTTTAATGTTATCCTTTCTTAGCTTCGAGTATAACAAAAAGTCTTACTAATGAAATCTTCTTTCTCAGCGCACGTTTACCAATTTAATCTGACCTATTACTTATGGAAAAGTCATAAGTCTTTGCGCACTGAGATATAACAGAACGCTGCCTTTACAAAGAAAGTTCTGCTTTTAAATTCTGCCAACCAGCAAGATTTCAACCAATGAAATGTGGTGTATTCGAATGAACTTTTGGAATCCGACCTTTTTTAAATGACTAATACAATTACATTTACCTAGTAATGAACATTGCGGTCGATGTATAAAATCATTCTATATTATATAATTACTATATTTGCAATCTCTTGCACATGTCGTAATGGTTTCAATATCTAAAATTAGTGACGTCCTCGCATGCTACGGTGGTATCCCGCAAATAGGAAAATCTTTTGATACCAACGGAAATTGTCCCACTTCACACATTCCAATGTAGGTAGATATCAATGGTTCTCCATATTCTTTGACTTGCATGGTCAGTAAAGAGGGGGAGGGGGGATTCAATTTCAGTTTACAAACATGGAGGAGTTCTGGCTCAAAATTTCATTTAATATGTTTTAGCGTTGGTTTATTCATACCTGTCATCCAATCACATTCAATCAGCTCTCTTACACAAGTTTTAACTTACGGTAGGATCGTTAACCTCCGACATCATTAGTGATCTGTTTGAAGACTCTACCAAGGAGGAGAATGGGAACATTATTCATGTAATGGAGGCATTGTTTGACCCCTGCAATGTTTGTGGCTTGGCATTTGTATTTCCGATATTGCATTAAAGTAATAGAAAACGTGTTCTTGTGTTGGCGCTATTTAATTGGGAAGCTTTTGTTCTTAATTAATTATTTCACACGATTTAAATAATTTATTAATATCCTAACAATTGATTTTGAATAAATGCGAGTACAGCTGAGTACAGTAGAGTCTTGTCCGCTCTTCACGCTTCATTAATAAGCACCAACGTTTTTAGAAGCACCGGGGGGTCAAAGTTAATAAACAAATTAGCACCATCTAAGCACCATCTTAGGCTCAAAATCGTAGCGAAGAAAATAAATTTTCCCCCTGCCCCTTATACTTTCTTTCGTTCAACGTTAACACAAATAACCTAATAACGTTACCTGTTTCTCTCTGAATAAAAAAAATATAGGTCGGTGGTTTTGGAAGTTTTAAGTGCATATATTTTTGTTTTCTTGTTATGGCCGCAATACACACAAGAATACACCTTTCCCGAATTTCTGTTTAAACCCTGAGAGAGTCAGTACATCCAACCTCGTTTTTATGAAATTTATTTTTTCAATAATGTTTTAACTTTATTACTTAGTAATTATCTCTATTACTAAAACTCCCAGTAGAATGATTAGAGGCCATTTTGATATCTGAAACGAGGTTGGATGTGCTAACTTATAATTTTCTTGTATTATTCTTCTGTGTATAGAGAACAAGAATTTGTCAAAATTATAAAAAAAAATCTATTGTTTGGATATTCATTTCAACTAAAATATTAAAACAATAGAAAGTAATTATGTTTCAAAATCATATATCAAACAGACATCCATAAATTTCGCCTAGGTTCTGGATCCGCCTCTATGTGAACATCCATACTTAATATATACGATCACGTATTGGTCCATTTTTTATACAACAACGCTAACGAAACAGGTTCAAAATAATACTTGAATGATGGCTGCTAAACTTCCACCAGCATTATGTCTATGAACCCGTGAATAAGCGTTCTTCCCTTTCGTTCCTTCATTAAGTTCATATAATCAATGACTCCTAATATTGAAAACTTCTTCAAAGAAGTATTGTTACATTGTGCTTAAATATAGATTTGATTTAAATTTACATCGCAGCTTGTTAATTATTTACTCGTGACAAAACTATTGATCAAAAGTTGTTTTATGACCTAAATTTAGATCATGATAATTTTAAATAATTCTGCTAACGAATTCTAATTTAAAAAACCGTCACGTCTTAACCATATGGTACCTCCCTTCCATGTCTAGGAATTTGAGAGTCATCTGTTAAAATAAATTAACAGTTTTTTACCTCAGAGGAATGGAGGGACGTTATTCTTTTATGTTTTCAAGTTCTGCCAACTTCTTGACTGATTCCTAATGCAATTCAAAATTCATATTGTTTTTTAAGATTCACTTTAAGATCTACTTGTTAAACGAGTTATGTTAAATTTTCCATTGCAGACATTTTCTGCCCCTTATCATCATCGATTGATGGATTAGAAAACTCTTACTTAAAGACTTTTTTATCTGACGTAAATATTTAGAGCATTAGGACCTCTAATTGATGCAGTAATGATTGTAACAATTACCAGTGAAATGATATTAAAATAAAGAGAATTTACTAAATTGTTAAAAGGTAGTCATTCATGTTCAAACTTGCAGAATTTTTCAGAGTTGCAGTATTAACATTTTCTAAAGTAGCTACAAAATTATTTTCTTTCTTTTTACCATATTTTCTACTGTTTTGACCGAGAAACACTGAAGATTATACGTTGTACGATGCGACTGTAGTCCCTAGGCATGTGCGAGTCAATCATCTATAAAAAAACCTGAAGATGTACTGGTACATCTTAAATGAACTTTCGACTTTCTTAGAGCAGATCCATTACGTTCTCCACATAGTGTACGGACACATAGGTTTCATTAGCTGAACAAAACAAAACAAAAACTCTTCACCAACCTTTTTGTATACTGTGTAACCAAAAAATTGACTTTGGCGGATCTAGCGTTAGTCAAAGAAAGTGGAGGAGTACAGAGTCATGAATGTTCTGTAAAAACATAAGTGTTGACTCTCCTCCATAAATTTCGACTAGTTTCTAGATCCGCCTCTGATGTAATTATGATAGATCATGCCGTCATGCAATACTAACTTAAGTGTAGCGCCTGATTCATACAATGCTGTAAGTGTAGCGCCCGATTCCAACATCATTTTGACAAATGATATATACAATGATATGTTTGCCATATACACCGGCATAGCGCCCATCTACATGTATGGTAAAACAAATGGCGTTGACATATTAACGACCACCATAGACCAATCTGTCAGAGCTCAAAGTAAGAAAAATACGTACAAAGCTGGAACCAGCAATTCTTTCAAGTAAGAGATCGGTATAACCATAGTGTAACAAAAAATCAATCGCTAATTTCCTGCGCATTGGACTGCACGCACGCATTAAATGCATACCGAACTACCCAGGGTATCACTTATTTTGAGTTCGAAGACTCAGGGAAAGTCACCGCGTGTTACATGCTTTTCAATTAAGCGGACCAGAATTTTTATTATTTTGAACTTATAATAGTTATTACTCGCACCTACATTAATTCACTGACCGCGGAAGGTTAGCTGGCCTGTATATTATTCTGACAATTCTTCATTGTTTTCAAAGCAAAACAACATGGAAAGAAAAAAAAAGAAGAATCACGATAATATTCGATGCACAGACACAGTTTAGTGCAACGAAGATAATAAAAATAGATTCTTTAATATTTCCAGTTATATGTAATTCTTCAAAACTTTTCTTGGTCTATTTTTTTTAGTAATCGTCACAGACACTCCGGTAAACCTTTACCAGAAGTTTCTCTGCTAAATGATTAAACATAACACCTTTATTGTATAGTTATAAACATTATTGTAATGCTTTAGAAGAAAATTTACACTTGAATATTACATTAATGGTGAAAACAGGTTAGTACTTTCTGTTGGTAGATTCTCTTGCTTAAATTTTAATTTCGTGGGACCCACTAAATTAAAAATTATGTATGACTTTGAGATCATGTTCAGCGAATAGATTTTGTCCGCAGAGAAAAGACCAGAAAAGAGGGATCTGAACATTTTAAACCAATACACCTTCCCGGTTGTTTTTTTTTAATGTCGATATTTTGCCAAACTATCCTACCCCGCCTCGTTTAGATGTGATGAAAATTGTTGAAAATAAACACAAATTGTCCCGCAATGATTAGCAATTTAATCAAAATACATTATCAAGTAACAAATCAAAACGAGGCAAGGTAGGATAGTTTAAGAAAATATTGGCGTGTAAACTGAAACTCGGGAAATGTCTATTTCTACAAGAAAATATCTAAGTGGAAATCGGCCTTTATACCAATTTAAAAAGTGCAACAAATCAATTGTCATTGATCGTTCTAGACCAAGATTAATTAACAAACAACATGGCGATTACGAAACAATTATGATGGAGACTCCCAGAAAAAAGACAATTTCCCGAATCGTTTTTCAAATGTCTGCTATCACCATAATTCACGGCATTTTCTTTCTTTCATTGATTCCCAACAATTCTAAGTTCGAATTTCCATTAACACTGTTTTAAAATAATTTGAGCAATGTGGGTTTGTATGTTTTATGTATAGACATATACTATCGATATTATTTAAATAACCGTACGACTTTTAAAAATCTCAATGTGCGTATTCAAATAACGTCACAGGGGAGCAGTAAGCAGCAGAGAAATTTTCTTCACTTACACTGGATTCGATTATTTTTTATAAGTGCATCAACACTGAATGCAAGACATGTTTAAAAGATAATTTTTTAACGATCGATGAAAATTACGGGTAATTTTCACAATTTTACAATAAATGATAATTTAAAAATGATCGTGTACATCCTTAAGGATGTCTTGTGAAGAAAAATAAAACAACAGTGTAACAAAATTGCCATAAAAATTTCTCCCCTTTGAAGTCACAGTTCTAACAATAATGTAAGGGCGGTGTTATCTTATCATTGTGCACGTGATGATAACATTATGATATATGGTAGCAATGGAGTTTTACTGGTTTACTCTTTGCAATCTTTTTTCATTTACATTTTATTTATTCTTTGTTATTCCTGTTATTTAGACTTCTGTCAATTTACAAACGTGTTTTTTAAGGAAGCAGTTCTTTTTTAACAGAGGAGGAAACTTATTATGTAAACAAATCAAAGTTGACTTGATTCTTGTTTATTGTACTCAGACTATTAAAAGTGATTGTAGTAACAAATATTAATATTCGATGTTTTTACTGTCAACCCCCTTGTGCGTTACTTGTGTTATCATGAGAGAACACCTATTGCACTATAAATGGCAAGCTGTCATTTTTGATAATTTCATACAATTTTCATACAACTAGTTCTTGTCCAGTTAGAACAAGTGTGACATTTTTAAGAGGTGTTTGACAACTTGTTTGTATAATATCAGGATGCTCCCTGTTAAAAGGTGTTAAAGTCAATTTGAGGCACTTAAAAACAATGTAAAGTACAATACAATGTGACAGAGGAGTATTATGAAAATAAAAATGGAAAGCATTCTTAATGTTATCAGGAGACTTTTTCATAGAGGCAGGTGATGAGGGATATTCTCAATGTATATGGAAGGCTTTTTTTATTTATCCATTAAGGTCACCTTGTTGAATAGATGGATTAACAGAAAACATTGATTCTGTTGGGGTATTATGTACTGTGTAGAGAATTTCATGATAAGAAACCCACTATTTGATTTCTGTCAAAACAGCTTTAGTTCTACTGATAAAAGTTAGAAGATAATAATCTGGTAATAATCAAGATAATAATCAAGTGGACGGTTTACAGAGGTGTAACCAGAGCTCAGACAAAATTTGTGGAGGAGAGTTCAGTCATTTAAAATAGAAAAGAAAAACGTGCAAGTGACCTAATCGACACTTAAGATTGAAAAGAAATATCATAACGTTGAACTCCTCCACATTTGTTTGACTGACCTTGAATACGCCTATGGCTTAGTAAAGTTTCCCAATATTAATACATATATCACGACACAATAATGTACACATAATTGTATGCAGTGTGTATCACCGTAATTGAGTTTCAATAATTGAATCAGATAAATCACATCTTCAAAAAGGGGCAGCAAAGTTTCTAAAGGCCTTTGCAATTTGTGGTCATTTTTTATCAGTCCGTAAAATTCTAACTATAAAGGAGTGTCGTTTTTAAAACTCCAGAACATTTCAACCCCCACCCCCTTACTAAGTCCTGATAGGAACATGCTATCAACATGACATTTGGTACAAATGTGCCCTTCCAAGGTACAGATAAAATGGTGGCAAAAAAATTTCAAAATGGCTTATGCCGAATTCTTGCGAAAATTTGCTAAAATAGTGCTTATTTTCAAATTACCATAAAATGAGTTAGGACTTTAATTTTAACTTTAATTTCTGTTTTCCTTTCGTACAAGTTAAAAGGAAACATAATATGAATATATCAAAGTTTTATTTTTAGGAAACTTAAAAAACTAACAAGTTGACAAAAATATTGAATATGTGGGTGGTGGCCTGCGACAAACATGCCGGTGTGACCGAAATTTTAGTGAATTTGAAATTTGATCAGATGAATGATTATGTTGATCAAAAAATCCTCAACTAACGAAGGGACGTAATGACAAAGAAACAGGAAGAATAAGTGGATTGCTTCCTCGAATTATCATACTTCTGGGTGTAAAGCGTTGTTTAAGATACCGCTATGTTGATACAAATGGAGCAAGTATACTTTCCTCTTACACTCCCAAGTTAAGGAGATAGAAGTTGGCTTTCTGATATTCAGAGAATATCCGTTGTTGAAAATTCTGCAACTGGAAACCCTTGTTAAAACCAATGAAAAGAGGTCCACACATGACGAAATCATTTATTATGACCATTACGTCATAATAAAAAAACATATACTATGCTAAATTTGCCTACAAATGGATTTAGGGATTTACATTAGTAATCGATACACTTGCGGTAGTACTTTCTACTGCTCCCTTATAAGTAATTTTAACGAAGGTTGGAGGGTAAAGGAAAGAGTAGCTGAAAAAGGGACAACATGGCGATGTGAAATCCATCCTTTGGAATCCAGATTTTGTATTCAGCTTTTGTGTTCTATTGTCCGTAGTTTTACCTTGATGACGTCAAGGACTAAAATGCAGTACAATTTTTTCCATCAAGTTGTTCATAAAGTTGTTCCACAATTGTAATAAGGTTCATGATTAAAACATGAAAATGGTGGAAGTTACGAAGGCGAATTTTTTCCATATTTAAAGTTCAGAATTATCCAACATTCGAAGTTGGTGTTTTTCCCAACTTCGAATATTAAATGTGATGCTTAAAAAGCGTTACGCTGACATGAGCCTCGTATGCTTCCAATTTATAAAGAATACAATGTATTTTTTGTACACAAAAAAACTTACAGCAGATTAACAAACTTACAGCGAAAAGATCAGTTGTTCATGGTGAAGTTTCAATCGAAGACGTCCACTCATTGTTGGATGTCCTTAATAAACTGCTACGAACTTCTAAACTCTATTCACAGCTTTAAAAACAACAGACTTCTGTCACAAGAAGCTGGATATTGCCATGTTTTCCTGAACTCCCACTTCCGACAAAAATCTATTTTCTTCTTCACTGAGATCACTTTTAATACCATTACAATTACCTTGTTTTGTGGTTGTTCAAATGATACACATTTGAACTTTATTAAAATAGCAAGGTCAATATAGAGGTTAATGTTTTTGTTTTTAGCGACGACAACATGTTTGAGGAGGAGTACCATAGGTCAATCTTTAAGGTTAAACTTTGTAGCTTCACCAGAATTCGATCAGAGTTAATTAACACCATGAAACTATCTTGTTTTTTTAGCAAATTTACGCATTTAATTTGGTCCACATATATTTCATTCGCACTTATTGCTATACAGGTGGTTGCTGTATTTCATGCAACATAGTAACACCTGTTACCTGTTTTTAAACTGTAATTCCTCTAAGTAATATCGTTTTAAAACCCAATATGTTCTAAAAGACAATAACACATTTATCAGAGGAATCTAACAATTAGTGGAAAACTAATGATGGGGGAGGCAGAGGTGGTTGATTGTGCAAAACGAATGAATTTCCCATCAAACGTCAAAGTTGACGCCTTATATATGCTTTGTTTAATGATTTTGTTTGTTCCATCCTCATATACAGTTTTTCAATGGTTCCAGTGTTTACTGTCATACTCTAGACTGATGACCGGTCGTGCAATGTAACAAAGGAGGGAATGCTACGTGGATTTGTAGCAGAATCTTCCAACAGTTAAAGTATGGCTATCTTCAGTAAAGAAATACAGATAAATGTTTACATCGCTAAAACAGAATAAGGTCGATATCGTTTATATATTACAAGTCACTAGACTTGTTTCTTTGATAATTGATACTGAGTTTTGATGTTTCAAGCTGTTGGGTTAGGAAGGGAGACCACCATGGACTGTTTATTTATAAGGACACGAGCCTAAAATTTCCATAAAAATAAGAACAAGTTAAAGGCACCTGTGGTTCAATTGAAATAGGAAAGTATAAACAATATTTTTTAGTCAAGATTACTGAAAACACATACACATACAATGAACATAAATTACCCACGTTTTTTTTGGTTTTCTTAATTGCATAGACGAAATTAGAAAAGCAACCAAAACTATTCCAATATTAAGAACAAGGAATGTTCTTTTATATGAATGGTTGACAAGAACAATATTAAGAACAAAGTGAACCTCGAAGAGCTTATAAGAAATAAGAAATAACTGATTGCCACAACGGCACATTTATTGGCTTATATAAAAGATAGTATTCTTTGGTCACGAATGCCCAGTGATCTCCTCTTTTCTTCTTTCTCTTCTAGTGACTTGATAATATCAGAACAAAAATTATTAATGGAATTCCTGTTTAACTAAGAAATGAAAAAGGAAAAGGATCCTAAAAAACGATTTAAATGATTTTCTTTTTCTCTCTGACCTATAAAGAATTGAAAAGCTACATAGGAACTTTTCTTACAAAAGTTTAAATCAATCCATTTTGCTCGATTTTTATTATTATGAAACACCTTTCACACTTTTGATTAATGGATAAAAAGTTTGAAAATTTAGCGATTCAAAGGGAGATATGCTTTGACTTTCTCTTGTTTGTAAAAACTTATATCGTTTTTGTTGGTTGCTTTTTATTGCTCTCACACCTGCCGTTTGATGCAATGTTACTACTGGATCAGAAGAGCTCAAGATTACTTTTTTGGTGATTGAACGACAATTAAAAATACGAGGATGAAACATTATCTCCATGTATGTCTTGTTATACTCAGCATAGCATCGAGTGTAACTTCTCTTGGTAAGTAACTTTTAAGGGAGTTATACAAGCTCTTGTTGGGCTGTTGTTTAGCATTGCTTCGAATTTTTGGAAAATTTGAACATAACGTTGCTTATAAAAGATTGCTTATAAAATATTGCTTATAAAAAACCCCGTAAGATCAACGTTGATTCGCGACGCGGTTACTTAAAAAGTGCATGCTTTTTATAAGCACCTGTAAATATCGATTAGCTTCTTTCGTTTTTATTTTTTTGCCATTTTGAACTTACTCTGGTCCTTGAGTGGTGCTACTTTGATAAGCCAGAAAAACAGAAATAGTATGTACTCAAAAATTTCAAAACCACCTACACTTTCACTTTAGAAGGACTTTGAGAAGGATAGAGGGAGTTTTTTCTTCTTCGCTATGACTTTGAGCCCTTGTGGATTCTTAGGTGGTGCTAATAAAATAAGCCTGTTAACTGCAGTTCATTAAAGGAATATTCTTAATCATATTTTTTATCGTAGCATACCAATCATAGCTATTGTGCATTTCTCCATAGATTTGTATCCTTACGGACCATCTCATGGTGACGAGGTACTTCCATCTACACAGAGCTATGCAGCTATGACGCTTAAAATGCAACTTAAAATATTTTCGATCAATGTAAACAGAATCTTTGTAAGTAATTGTTCTTAATTAATAATTGAAGGTCAATCAGTGACTGACCAATCCCTTGTACTCATAGGTATTTTTGTGAATAGTTAAATAGTAATTTATAATTATATCTTCCAATTCTTCTAATAGACTGTTTCAATAATAGCTCTAGTACTATATATAGTGATAGCCTCGTTTCTGATATCAATGATTATCAGACGAAAACACAAACTCGAACCCTGGTCTCGGCTGCTCAAAATCAACAGATACAGTGTTGAGTTTTGGCTCCATAAGTCCTACATTTTCAAAATTCTTTTTTGAAATAAGCAAGTCCGGCATGTATTATGCGAGAAATATAGCCTTAGCCAAATTAGTAAGTAACAAGAACCAAATGGTGCAAAACGGTAGCGGCATTTCAAACAAGGTGTAAACATAAAGTGTAAACAAGGTTTATACTTTATGAAGTGTAAACAGGGTTTAATAAAGAAACAGCATTGTTTAAAACAAATGAAATATACATTTGTGAGCTGTAACCATGGATACTTATCTTATTTTAAAATATCTTTTATTTTTAAAAAATGTGTAAGAGCCAAAAGAAAAAAAGAAAAGAAAAAGGAAACAAAAATAAACAAAAACGTTCAAATAACAAACAAGAATACTTATAAGAAGGTCGTTAAATAGAGTTAAAGCAACAACTGCTTCTTATGAAGCTTTTCATCATGAACTGTAGTAGTAGTAGTAGTAGTAGTAGTAGTAGTCCAAGGGTGTTTTAAATCGATATTCGCTTTCGCTGCTACCGAATAAAGAATTCATAATAGGAAAAACACCAAAGGGTCTTTAAACAAAGATTTCATTGTGTAAGTAAAATGTTTTTAAATAGCAAATGTAAACATGATATAAATCTATTTCATCACATTCACAGCGAAGTGAAAAATTATTTTCAATTCGTGTTGTTATTCAAGAAATCGCAATCCGATGAAATTACAGAATGAAACAGCCGGGAACCATCGCTGTCGTCCGTATATAGAAAAGGCAAGAGACCCTGGGTTCGAGGTTGACGATAACATCAGTCTGTGAAATAATTTCCCCATTGTGAAATTCAATTTCTATTGTGAATGAAGCAAATATATCAGTATTATTAAACTTACCCTATTTCCCAGTTTTGAAGCTCTCATCGGTTTTAAGACGATAGCCTTTTAAATGGGCCTATTTACAGTGATTGGGAAAAAGCAGTTGTGAGCCTTTTTCCAAATAGTCTTGAATTCCCGAAATGCCCTTTTTCTGGAGTGATACTGGTCACGGTACAGTCCAGGAACTTCAATTCTATTCCTTCTCGAATTTTGCCTTTTACCAAAATAGGGTAAAACCTATTTTTCGAAACGATCTATTCCACCATTGCTTGTTAGGCTTGTAAACTCAGCGACAGAACCAGCCAAAAATCTAATTTAATTTTAGATTATTGTAAATTAGATAGTTTCAATGTAGTCGTGAAAATTGTTCTCTGTACTGTTGATAAATGGGACCGAAGAAACAATAGGTCAGATCATTTTTATCGATGAAGTAAAAATAATCTGTACATGTAGATTCTGCACAAGCACGCACTTTACATGATAATTATTGTTAGATCATTATTATCAACTTCAATAGGAAGGAAAAACCTTTCCTTTCCTAATTAGAATACCATATTTACTAACTTTTTTTAAAAAAAAATATGCGGATTCAGAAGTTAGCTAATTTATGGATAATGAATCATAGATTTTCTTGGACATTTGCAGATAATCTTCTTTTCCTTTAGTTTACAGCTTAACTCATTACAATGCAATGTAATTAAAATCTCCATAATTTGAAAATCTTCGTAGTTCGAGTAATTTTGAAGGCCTAGAAATTGGTGAAAAATAATTTTTCTGTACTCATTCTTTTTTGAAAACATGATGTCCTCCTGAACCAAACAAATATAACTCAAATATGAACAAGGGGAAAACTGGACAAAAGAAAAATAACAAAGTTTCTTTAACAATCCCCGCTCCTTCTACCAAAATTTTTCTTTTTTCTTACTTTGAACAAAGTTAAAATCATAATAATGGTGATCATTCAAGTTAGGATGTTATATCACCATGTTATCACCATTTAATCAAAAACATTACTGGTGTGGTTGACTTTGACTGTTTCCTTCATTTTCCTTACATTCTGATAATTTGCACAAAATTTGGACCAGAATTTTTTAAAATAAGTCAACTTTCTATGATTCAAAATACTCTCTCGCGGGAAATGATAAATTTCTCTTTCCAAATAAAGCCTTTACGGTGGGCATGCACGTTTATATGGAAGGAACGTTTATTTAAGTCAAATTTTGTAGCGATGATTAATTTCATGCTCCATAGGTTGGGCGTGTATTCGAGCATGGGTATTTATTTGATCATGGGCGTTTATTGGCATCATCTAGGCGTTACTCCGGACTCTTTTTTGGGAGTGGTCATTCAGTATTCAAAACTATTTCTTTTCTTTCTCTTGAGATTCGAATTAAAGAGATTTCTGTGATTATATATGTCGTCGTGTTATTTTAGATGTTGACTCGTTACAGAAGTGTATTCGTTTTAGATGATTACTCGTTACAGAAGTGTATTCGTTTTAGATGATTACTCGTTACAGAAGTGTATTCGTTTTAGATGATTACTCGTTACAGAAGTGTGTTCGTTTTGGATGATTACTCGTTACAGAAGTGTATTCGTTTTGGATGATTACTCGTTACAGAAGTGTATTCGTTTTAGATGATTACTCGTTACAGAAGTGTATTCGTTTTAGATGATTACTCGTTACAGAAGTGTGTTCGTTTTAGATGATTACTCGTTAAGAAGTGTATTCGTTTTAGATGATTACTCGTTAATCAAATGAAGGCGTTTTAGAAGTTTGATCGTTTTAAACGTTGATCCGTTCTACAAAATTATTCAAATTTCGTGAATTGTGTACTCAGAATCACAATATTCGTGAGTTATTGATATCAGACTTTTGAAAATATATAAGGTGTCAGTAAGCAATCTTTTCAAGTTCACAGTTATAATTGGCTTTTCTAATTTTTTGGTCAACTACACTATACTGATGCTAGCACTACATCCTCACGAAACTACTTTTAAATTTTAAATTTACCAAAGAGCTCTGTGGATATTGTCAGAAAATAATTATTTTTCGTATAGATAAAAGAAAGTGTATATTCTTCCTACAACAGAGATAATAAATATGAAAAAAGAAAAAGAACTTAACTCCTAGCTATTGATAACACGAAAAGAAAATTCGGGAATCACTCAGGGTGAAAACTCAGTGCTATCATAATGGTTCCACGAGAGACACCACGCAATAAAATTCGTAAACTTCATGTGAATGCAACACGAAAATCTGTTGTTTTTTTGTAACAAAGAGGACACAAAATCAGCAATCTGGTAACAAAGTTGCAACGGCTCATCTTCCGGACCGCTTAAACATATATCAAACAGCTAATCTTCCGATGCGTCCTGAGTTAATCTATGACGATTTCTTATGTCGTGTAAAATCACCTACGACCAATTTTGGATGTTTTCTACACATCTGACAAGAGAATAAACAAGAGAATAAATTTTCATCTAACGAATATCTAAAATGAGATATTTTCTAAAACGCTTATATTTGATTACCCACTAAAAACAGCTAAAACGACACGACGATTTGAGACTTTTTATTATTATTGTTATTATTATTATTATTGTTATTATTATTATTATTATTACTATTATTATTATTATTACTATTAATATTATTATTATTATTATTATTATTATTATTATTATTATTATTATTATTATTATTATTATTATTATTATTATTATTATTATTATTATTATTATTATTATTATTATTATTATTATTACTCGCTTACTTACTTAGCATACTTACCCAGGATAGTCTCTTCAGTTCTGATAGAACTGTTATCGATTATTACCCTCGTACTGCCTAGGAGGTCCTAGAACATTCATACCCAGACACACGACATTTTTTAACACGTCCATACAGACGTGTTAAAGACGTCCATATAACGTTCTAACGACATCGTGTTTCTGGTGGGCAAGAATTTTCTTATCACTAGGGTTTCATGAGAACAATAGTTGAAAGTTCCATTGTAGATTGGATATCAGGGAATCATATCATTCGAAAAAGCTGTCTCTAGCCCTCAAGTACTGTTTCCAGCTCAAGAGAAGATTTTATCAATATACAATTTGCCGTATGACCGAGCAAATCTGAATTTTAAAGTCTTTTATCGTGAGACCACTAATCTTTCCATCATGACCCGATCTTCGCGTGATGTGGAAAAGTCAATAAACGGCATGCTTTTATTTACACACGCTGTCATAGTTACTTACGAGGCGATTGGTCAGAAACCGGGACGCAATAACACTTTCCAGGTCGTATTAGCAGGAAACCCATCGTTGACATATGCCATATTATCGTACGATGTTCTGGACGAAACAAATGCAATAGCTGGTTACAGTGACCGGAGTTGTCACGTTAAACTTTTCACATCGACTACTTTCAGTATTCAGATGAGCAGAACGAGCAATATCAATGAAGTTGGGCGCCATGTTCATTATATAGGTGATTTGGGGCGTTGTGGAAATTCAGGTATTTTCAGATATTGTTACGCAACATAGTGGGAGGATTGGTAGTGAATACGCCTTTTCCTAAATTCACAATTTAAACGCCAATCTTTTGTCAAACTATCATACCCTGCCTAGTTTTAAAGCGAAGTATTGTTTCACGGAATTACTTAAATATATATTTTTTGCTTAACTGCAAATCACTATGCAATTTGTAGCGAATGATTTTCATCCAAATTAAAGCTAAGCGGGATAATTTGACAATTGGCGTTTCAACTGAAATTCGGAGAAGGTGTATTCTGAGTTTATGAAATACAGTCCATGTACCGTTCAAACCAATTAAGTTCGTGGTGTAAAACTTGTTAAATTTATCTGGGTAAGTAAGCATAAGATTCAGGTATACCTCACTCTTTCAGACGATTTTAAGAAGCTTTTAACCAAGAAGGTTAGAAATCGGTAGATGTATACACTCTTTGGATATTCAAATAGCCGATGAAAAAGGTTTGGAATGTACCAGTGGGTAAAAGCTTCAAAAAGCCTTTGAGGAGGAGTGTTTTCTATAGAAATGGCAAGTAATATCGCCTGCTGTTTCAACGTTCCTCCACAGAGACTGTTTGAAGATTTTGGCCGATGGGTTTGAAAACATATCTCCCTCACTCACCACAAAGGGTCTATTGTGACCATCGACCTCCAGCCCCGAATCCTTTCTCACCATTTCATCTGCTTTGATTCGTTGTTATTTTTGATGAAATTGGTATCGAAATCTTGGGAAATTTCAAATTATTTCATGAAACGAAAAATATATAAAAGCTGTATACTGTCCATGTTTCTCATTTAGGTTTGCATGAACACGGTAAAGGGGAATTTGTTTTACCCAAAGGTTCTGGTCAATCACAAAAGCTGGCTCTCTCCAAAAAGATGCCAATATTCATGGACGAAGTAGATTCAACAAATAATAAGAGTCTTTTCGTAAGTTATTAAGGAACTTGAAGTTTGTCATAGAGAAAATAAGAAAACGCGTATTTTATAAGCTTTGACAAAGCGGTCTCTTTATGGCTTTAGTTTTTCTTATTTGTCTTTAAAAGACCCGGCTGTGATGTTTCTTTGTGAAACCGTGTAATTCTTAAGGCCAATAAGGCAATCAACAATGTTGGAATAACGGTGGTAGATCTACTATGCAGGTACATTACTTTTTTTTCAAAATAGGTTAATACTAATGGAGCCGTATCATATTTGGAACCTTATAACTTCGAGGAGAAGGTTGGAACTCTATCTGTCTACTCCCTACAATTATCCACAGCGACAGGAAGTTCCGTATCTTATGAAGAGACATTTGATCCAAACATTTTGCTGACCTCAACAATAGATGTACAAACATTTGATGCAACTTATAGCAACTTTACAGCTAATCATGCTGTCATGGTTACCTACCTGGATGTGCCAGCAATCGAAGACGAAACAAAAAAGCACACATTTCAGATGGTAATTGTAAGTGATGGAACGAATACATTTCTTATTGTGCAATACGTACGACTCGATAAAGAGGCGGCAGTCAATGCCTATTTTGATAAAGATAAATGCGTTTATGACAGATTTAGTTCATTCAGTCAGAGTAGAGAATTGGCACATAATACAAACACTGGAATTAAAGGAAAATTCATATTTTTGTTGACCCCACCGAACTGTAGAACGCAACGTAAGTACTGTTATTGAAACCTTCTCCTTTAGTCATCTAACGAGGTTATGAAATGTTTGATAGAAAAACGACAGGGTTCGAAAACTCTTTTAACAAATCAATGAAGTTCCCATTTCATATGGAAATGTGCTATTTCGATAGATCTGGACGTGACACAATTTTGTCAAAATTCTTTGGAAGTATTTCATCAAAACTTTTGTCTGGTCCAAATTTTAAGTTAACGTAAACAAAGTAAGTTTTGCTCACTGACCAGGTTAGAGTCATTCGATGGATACGCTGCTTTTAAAGAGCCTAAAGTGTATTGGGGCATTAGAGGGCGGTATCAGCCCCAGTTTCCCTGGCTATGTTGACGTGCAAGTAGGAAGCGCAAAATGTTATGGTGAAATCGATATTTTATTTTACAGTGTTCTATAAAGATTCGTACAATTCTGAAAGAGTATATTCCACATCAAAGCGATTCCTTTTGAAGACATCTGTACCACTGCCGAAGACATTTTACAAAGCAGTTCATGTAAGGAATATTCTACAGATTTTTCATAATTTCTATTTTCCTGCTAACTTACCACATAAGTTATTTGTAATCTCGCTGTAATAACTAATATTAAACTGTACTGTATAGAGGCGTAGCTAGAGCTCAGTCAATATTTGTGGAGGAGAGTTTAGTCATTTAAAGCAGAAAAGGAAAACGTGCAAGTAACCTAATCGACTCAAACGTTGGACTCCTCCACATTTTTTGACTTTCATTGAATATGCTTATGCTGTATTTTTAAATACACAGATTTCATTGAAATAAACCTGGCAAGCTGAACCAACTCAGTTCAAAAGGTTTGATAGATAATACATATGTCATAGCACTACCATTCGAAAAGAAACATTAAAACAGAAACAAATATAGATTTCTGTTATTTTTCTTTATGGTGTTTAACCGTTTAGTGTCCAAGTTCTTTCGATAACAACCAGAAATTTCGTCTCGTCTTCTCAATATTCGAAAGCTTGCATAGAGCGCTTTGCCATCTTTACGTCTAAAAATTTGGATTTTTGGGTAGAGTAGAGAATACTTAAAGCACTAACACTAGTGCAGGACGTGATTCCGAACAGTATCAGCAGGTAAACAATAACGTTTGAAAGATACGTGGACGTCTTTACAACGTCTAACGTTGTCTGTGTGCCTGCTGGGGCCGTGACGACTTTTGGACAACCGGGGGAATAAAGGATAAAATGAAAATCGAAACTTAACAGGACAGATATTTTGTTGAGTGGTGAATATTGAATATATTTACAGGTACATCCATACGGGGACTTAACTGGAAGCAGTAGTTTGCCTCCCGTTATAAATAAAGACTCCAGTCCGCCAGCGTCCACAACTGTTTTACCGTATCAAGCATCAAGGGAAGGAGGAAACGCAAACATATTTTTTTCAGAATTATACGATAATGAACAATTTTTAAAAGCAAATACAGATATAGAAGCCTTTACCGGTCGACCCTACAACACGACACAGCTCCTGATTTTTACTTATTTGGACATGGAAGGATTCGCTCCTTATACCAGAAGTTCTTTCCAACTTGTTCTGGCTACAGATGAAAAAGTCACTTACGCTATATTGAACTATCATCGTCTTGATGAAATGGACGCTAATGTTGGCTACGCTGCTGCAATGTGTGATTGGCACATTTTTGTACCACGAAATGAAAGTAGAATGCTAGCTTACACTTCAAATATTGGTATTAAAGGAAGGCATGTTTGGCTTTTGAAGGATGACTGTATTGTTGATGGTAATCCTTTATTTCACATTTTTAAGAAATATTACAATGGTAAAGAATAATCATTTTTAAGTAATAATACCATGGTAAGCTTACAAATATGTTGCTTTTGGCAATCAATTTGATTATAAAGATGTAAGAAAGAAGCTTCATAGAGACCCTATTTTAACATTCTGTAACTTTTACTTTTCATTTAACTGAGGATGAAAACTGGACGGTTGTCGAAACATTTTAAAAATTTAATAAATCTACTTTAAATAAATAAAGAAATGAAACTTCTTTTATACATTTTTATAAACAATGGTAAGGAATAACCATTTGACGAACGCGGCTATTTATTTGATTTTTATTCATAAATACATTTGATGTTTGGCATTTTGGAAAGAGTATTTATTCCTTCACAATTTATTAATAAAAGAATATTTTTTGTTTTGTTTTGGCCTAAAAGACGTTGCGCTCCACTTTCAAATTATTATCAGAAAAACAATATTTGATTGAGTCGCCCGCACCAAATATGTTTTAGAAATTCGTTCTCGTGCTATTCAGTTTTGGTCTGTGAGTTGACACGATCACTACTCCCTAAATGAAATGAAATTGTTAAAACATTGTTGGAACTAGAGTTGTTTTCTCATTCCTTTAGCCATGTATCGTTACGGAGAAGAGTTTGGTGATCGTCAAGGCATTCCTATAGACGAAGGAACTGATGTAAAAATTGAGCTTCAAAGTGACATGCCATTATTTTCTGGAGGAGTCGCCGCGTTACATGTAAATACCGTCATTAAATTGCCATATAAATCATATAAAGTATTTCAAATCAACTGCTGATGTTTTTGTTCACATTACAGTGAACCTTATTTAGATGATTCTTGGGGGATCTTTTTGTACCACTTTTTGTTAAAATGCCATATTCAAGGTAGAAAGGTTTCAGGATTGTAAGACAAAAGTTAATGGTACTTTATCAATGTCAGTGCATAAAACTGTGAAAAAGGCTATTTAATAAAACTATAATTTCATTAGCTTTGCGACATTCTCATTTGATAATCCCATACAGATACTTCTTACCCCTATCTGCAATTTTTTCCCGATTTTCTTCAAGGCAAAACGTTTTTGGTATTTTTCTGATTCTATTTAAGTTTGTTTTTGCCAGGATTTCCGTTTAAGCTAAAACGATTCATTTTTTGGTAAAAATAGCAATTGAAACAATGGGAAATAAATCTTAAATGCTGCATTTTAAATTCTATTCAGATTCAACTGCTCTGTGCACCTGTTTAAACCATGCCATTCTGGTACTATTTAGATAAGCACCTTCGGTTACATATCTACTAAAGCAAATTTATATCAGGGTCACTTTTCATTACCTTTTAACGATGATATTATTGCTGTTTATAATCGTGCATCCCAATTCAACAAGATTCTTATCCGTCCTACAACAAATGGATTGATATTGGGAACGGCAACTGATGATGTGCGAAGAGCTTACAGAAACACGGACTTTACTGCTATAAGAGCACTTGTTATAACTTTCATCGACAACAGAGCAGATGGTCCAAAAAATACGGTTCAATTGGTTCTGGTATCTGATAATATTAACACTTTTGGAATATTTATATATCATCGACTTGATCAAAACGAAGGTACAGCCGGCTTTACGAAGAAAATGTGTAATTGGGACTTATTAAAGGACGAGCAAACGGCGTACGAGTTAGTTTCTAATCACCATCTTTCAAATACTGGTGTTACAGGCAGACATGTGCGTTTGTTAAATAGCAAAGAATGCAAGTTTCACAGTGAGTTGCTAGTTGTTGTGTTTTTGCCGCTGTTAGCAAATCTACGTCTTAGGTTATTTTCTATAACGGTATATAGCTGTCTCGACATTTGCAAGCCAACGTTTATCTAACGTTTATCCAACGTTTATATTAACTTCTAACTACTTCAAGCCTCATGGGCTCTTCGTTGTTGAAGGAGTTATTCCAAAATAAATGCTCCAGCCGATTTTCCTAATTGCCTACTTAATTGGGCGTCGAATATCGGAGGAATATCTTCAATGTCGGATCTAGAGGGTATGTCGGAATTGGTGGAGGAGAATGTTCGTCTTTTTTAATGTTTTGAAGTAAAAAAATTCTTATTCTGGAAATTTTTGAAACAGCAACAAGATGGAGTGATAGAAAGATTAAAGGCATGCCCACATGAAATAGTGAGAGTTATTGTCAACGATGGATCATAAGCTTCCTCTGTTTTTGTTCATACTCTCCTGTTCAGGTGAAAACTGGAATATCTTATACTGTCGCTATACATAACAAGATTCGCAGGAGATGCCACTACATTTCCCCATTTTTGGTTTCTGTTTTCGAAAAAATCTGAACAGCAGTAGAAACACAGCTATGACGGTACTGACAATGTCATTACCCTTGAGACCACATACTTGGTCAATAAACTGGTATTTCATAATTACTTTAACTACTGCACCGGGGAATTGCAAGAAGAAATAGTGAAATCGTTAAAACAATAAATAATTATTTAGTATTTGAATTTCAAACTAACCCCGTGGAAGTTCACGGAATAAAGAGATAGAAACACAATTTAATATCGATAAAATCTATATTATTTAAATATGGCAATGATTCTAAAGCCGGTTTTCCACTAGACGGAATATTAAGTGCGGAGTGGCTATTATTTTCTCCACGTGATCACTAGTTGGGCCATTTGATTGACTTGTGAAATAGTCCACAGCGGAAATGTTGAACTTGATCCTACTTTTCTGCGACGCTTTTATGGAATTTATTAAAAACTCTAAAGCGACTAGACTGCAAGCGGAATATTCCGCCTAGCGGAAAACTGACTTAAATTCTACCCAGTTAAATAAAATTGGCTTACGGCAGTTCTTCTAGCATTTTTTCGAAAAACCTAACAATGTCCACAAAATAAACTCTGCACAAAAGATAGAACAAATCGAAAAATAAGGTGTTTGCAATGATTCGATGAGTAGTTTTTACATTCCCATGTAGTTAGATCAACACCAAATTAGACAAACTTTGGTAATTTATTCGACAAAATTTGGTGGACAAAAATTTGCCAAACATCGTTTTGTCTAATAAGGTAGTCGACTAAATCCGTGCAAAATAGGAGAAACTTTTCTCAAAAAATGTTGCAAATGCCGAAGTAATGTTACCGGCACATCAAAGGTAGTGGTATAATTTTTGCATGAATTTGATGTCGTGAACTACTGATATCTACTATCAGCATAGAACAATGAATTGTGGTAACTAAAATCAATAATCACTTTTGTGCTGCAATCCTGAAATAGAAACAGTCGCTTCTTCTTGCTTGATATGAAGACTATTACTACTCGAATAAACGCGGACTTCCAATAAACGTCGAATATATAAAAAGGACACGCAAAATTTCTAAATTATACAATAAATTTTTGCATCTATCAAGGAAATATGATAGTCCTCAAACTGGAGTGATTAAACAAAAACCATTACAAATTCTCCATTCTCAGCATGGACAGCTTATTTCAGAATATTTTGTTTTACAATCACAGTTGCGCACAGTCTCGTATATTTCTTTACACTTTTGAAAAAGTATAAATAAACTCTGCAGCCTTAACACAACATTTTGGTCTTAAAATATTTTTTTTATTAATGAAAACATTTTAACGTTCCATCTATCCAGGTTATGTCGGGTGTGTAAATAATAGCTCTTACCTAAACTGATAAACAGTTCGACAAGATCAACAACAACACTTTCAAAATCTTGCTCTGATTTATTGGCAAATTGCTAGTATCTTTATGCATAACCAGTAAACAGATGAAAAATCAAAACTAAATTCAGTAAAACAGGGCTCTTCCAACAGAAACGTTTAAAAAAATAGTGTATACCAACAACACGCTACTTCACAGAACACCACCCCCTGTTTCAACCTCAAAGCTTTGATGGACAAGCTCTATTGCGGAACTCCGGCTATAAAAGTGAACGGAGAAAAAGGAACAGGAGAAGGAAAGCGTTGGTTTTCACATATATTTCGTCCTACGGGGAAATACATAATAATGTTCAATCAAAAGACGAGAAACGTTTTTGAACTGATAGTACATGTTAAAGTTTTCGTACATTGTTTTCCCTTTCCCAGTGGGCAAAATCTTCAGAAAGTATCCGCGGAGGAGTGTTTTCTATAGGAATGGCAAGCAATATCGCTTGCTGTTTCAATAAAAAACATTCCTCTGCAGAGATTTTGAAGATTTTGCCACAGGGTTAATTACCCGTGCATAGATTTTATTCTATGTGTATGTGCTACAGTTAAACAATAATATATACTGCCCTTCATTTTCTTGTTCTAATGTTCATCTGAACTTTAATTTTCAGATCTTTATGGATACGGTACACAGTTTGATGATATTGTAGTACCTGTGAGTTATGCCAATTTCCCTGTGGCAATTAAAACACGGCAGCCTATGAAGATGTTTGGTGAATCCGAAACTTCATTCTATGTAAGTAATTTACATCAAATATATCAGAAAGGGTTTTCAAGGCATTTATAAATTAATGGAACCGTTCCTGTGTACTCTTACCTTGCTAATCAACGCCTCTTTGTTTATTTGATTTGAAAGTTTTTTCTGCCAGTTATTTTTAACCCACAGCGTCCACCATCGTAGTTCTCGTCACCAACCTTCGAACCTAGGGCGACATGAAAAGGCTTGGCATCACAGGTCGAAATTGACTTTTTTAGGGAAACCATAAATTTCAATTTTACTTAATACGAATTGAACGGGGGGTCTCGAAAGAAGACCTCATGTTATGTAAATTTCTTGTCATATTTTTTTCTTTTGTTTTGTTACAGAAACTGTAGCAGTATCTATAAATGTTTCTTTTTTGTATCCTCTTTTCAGATTTATAACAATGGCTTTATATCCATTGGTAGTGATATAGTTCAAGATGTGTCAAGTTTAGAAAGATTGCAGGAACTTACAGGCATTGCGATATACTTTCAACAGGACGGAAAAACATATTTACACAGTGGCACAATCTACTACGCACACTTTCCCATTGGTGCTTCAAAATTAACAGACGATATCGAAACTAACATTCGTGACTATACAAAAGCCAGTTTTCGCGCTAGTTACATACTAATGATCACCTACAAGAACTTGAAAACTTCTGCTTCCTCATCAGTAAATACATTTCAAATACTGATTACATCGAATGGCACTACTTCATATGCTGTATTGAATTTCGTAAAGTTAGACTCAACCTCTGCATACGTAGGTATTGCAAATCCAAAATGTTCTAAAAGTATGATTGAACTCAAAAGTCGTCAAGAGCTTTTAGAATTCAACAATAATGGCAACATGGGTCAGCATGTAATCAAACTGGAATGTCAAGGTACTTTTTAGTTCATTTTTTAACTTTACTACAAAACCCCATAGGTGCATTCAGGGTCAGTCAAAAAAAGTGGAGGAGTCCAACGTAATGATAATTCTTTTCAGTCGTAAGTGTCGATTAAGTTACTTGCACGTTTTCTTTTATTAATTTAAACGACTAAACTCTTATCCACAAATTTTGACTGAGCTCTAGCCACGCCTCTGAACCCCTATAAGAAAATACCGGTTTCATTAGAAGATTCCATAGAGGAAGAATTGTTGAAGTTATAACGTAAAACCGACAACAATAAAAACGAATACCATCCTCGTCTGATAAGTGCTTATTTCGAGACGGTGGTTGGCGTTTTTTTAGATGGCAGACCTTATTTCAAACGTTTTTACTTTAAGACTATGCGTTGTTATAAATATCGCCGGAGGTACCACCTCATGCTGACACCATCATTACCGATGCAAACCTTTCAGTTACTTCTATAAAAGTCATCATTAGAAGCAACAAAAATAGTAGTTCATATTTATGACCAACGATAATTCACGTGCTTCTTTTCTGAAGATCAAACAATACAACAATTCCTTTTCTAATGTCTCTCTGTTGTTATTGTTCATGCTCGTGTGCTGAGATCATCATGATGTCAGATTTTACCATATTTATAACAACATATTTTTTTAAAATATAATCCAAGTAGCAAGATATGATATAAAAAAACAGAATTTTTCATGTTTTACATAGAGCACGCTGACATAGTGTTTGCAGTTGTTATAATGTTTCTTTAATCTACTCAAAACCAGCTTTTCATATCCTCGCTATTATATCCAATCTAAAGAGACGTGAAACTTTATAAATATTAGAGGAAATAAGACATAACCAGATGGCTAGATTGTACACAGGAACGCATCTATCCCTTTTTATGTAGGATTTATTGAAAGGCTTTAGAAATCTTACAATGTTTACATTTTTCTGCTTTAGTCTTTTTTGATCATAATTAATATGTTGCTGTTCCACGTGCAAAGCCTCCATATTGTTCCTTATTAGCTCTAACAGTGCAATGTATCTTTGAGAAAAGAACTAATCAACATTTATATATGCTTTAGCTTCAGACAAAGAAGATAAAACAGATGATGAAAAAGGTATATTTGTCTCGGCTCTTCTGTTAGAACTAGTTATCTCATGGACGTGAGTGCAATTTACAGTTTAATTGATGAGTAGTAAGCAAAAATTGTGAAATTTTAACAAGTGCGGAGGACTCGTTAAAATTTATTTTTTACTTTCTATTCGCAGTATTTCTACAACATAAAACAATATGTTTTAGCAGATTTTCTTTTCTCTCAATGATGTATTTTGATTTTGAATTCAACAGTTTTATTTGTTTTTAGAGAGTGCAGTAATTGGAGGAGTATCTGGTGCCGGAGCACTTTTGTTGATTCTTCTGGCTTTTGCTGTTACGAGGATGAGAAAAAAGCAGGATAATCCACAGAATGAGAATGTTGAGATAGAAGACGTAAAAAGTTCTTAAAATGTTTCAAAGAAATGTTGCTTGGCAAAAACGCACTTGGCTTGTGATAGCTGGGTCAAGCAATGCTATGTGTTAAAATTTCAATCAAGACTGTTTATTAAATTTAATTTTTGACGCACGCGTTCTAAATAACTTGAATAAATAACTGGTTTGGAAAATATGGCAAATCAGCTGCTGATGTTTTTTTGACTTCATTTGAAATCTTTTATACTTTCTCATCTGGGCTTAAAGCTTTTTATAAGCATCAAAGTACTAAAACATATTTCAAGGTAATAGTAATTAGGTAATAGCAGTGCACAAAACTGAAATAAAGGCGGAATATCTTATTGTTGTCTTTGCTATTTTCCTAATTAGTTTCTTACTGTAAACTTTTCTGTCTTCAGAAATTTGTAAATATGTATACCTTAAACGTTTCTTTCTTTAAATGTACCACTGCTTTCTAAGACTGCACATTGTTGTAACGATCGTGAACGAATAAATAAATACTTATTGTACTAGTATACTTTAAACGAATCCTTTTTGTGGATTAAAATCTCTCTCTCGGCGTAATTACAGAGAACTTCTTTAAGGTACGATTTGTTCCATTTCGTTGAAGATTTAATTTTTAATAGAGTACGCCAAAAATGAATTAACAAAACATCAATGCTGCATATTGTTTTCCTTTAAAGTTTATAAATAAATATTTGGTTAAGAAAGAATTTCAAATCAGCTGTATCTAATGACGTTCGCATGAAAATATCGGTGCACAAAACTGAGAAAAAGACTTATTAAACATTTTAAACGCTTTAATTTTGCTGTCGATGTTGAAATCCTAACAAGTTCTTTATTCTTGTTTCTGTAGATCCTCCTCGGCTACGGTGACGGCAGGGACAATAATGTTTTTAATCGAAAACAACTCATCATTCAATGATACTGTAGAATTAAAAAACTTCAAGAAATATATTCCATGTTGATTTACATTACATATTAAGAGCTTAAAAAATCATTCTTTCATCCTTCCCATGCAAACCTGTTACATATACAACCGCCAGGCTTGTTACATCGCGATGCCTTGTTTCTCAACTTGCACCAGTTGTATTTTGTGCATTTCCACGTACAGCTCCAACTTATGCGACGCCACCATCCCCATGCACGACGTTTTTCACGACTGGGAAAGTCATCGTCGTCGTCTTCATCGTTTTCCAATTCGATTTCATCTAAATGTTTTGATATAAAATTTTAATTTGTTGTATGTTCTAGGGACTAACCCTATACTAACTGGTTATAAGGGCATTACCGGAGAATATTGACTGACGTCATAGTAAAGTTCGAACTTGCAAGGGCAGTACGTGACGGAAGTCAATATTCGAAGGTAATGCCCGAAATAAACAGTTAGTATATGGGTTATTACCAGTGTTTGTGTTTCTTCAAAATTGTACTTCGCTTCCTACACCAATAAAAAATGTAAACAAACTTTTCTTTCTCATTTTTGTGTGACATTCGATTTGTTATTAAAAATAAAAAAAAGTTCCTAAACTGTTTCAGTTATTATTTGTCCTTATAATGTCATTTCTATCTATGTATCTATGTTTTCCTGTATTTGTTTACATTCATGCCTCTTATTTTATAAAAAATATTGTTCCCATGACACTTCAGCGGGCTGTACCGGTGAGTACAGAACGGAGTGACGTCACATTGAAGCGTTATTGACCAATAGGATCGCGCGAATTGTTTTTATCGAATACAGCCCTGCTACGAAGTAGAATGCATAGAAGTCGTTACGCGAGAACCACGAAGATAAAAGATAAAAAACAACTGGAAAGAAGTACTGAGGTTTAGGCTTTGAGTAAAATTCATACCGTTATTTGCAATCTCATCATAAAATTGTTGTTTTATGAAATCTTCCATTTCTTTTTCGGCAATTTGACGGCCATCTTTGTTATGTTGGACTGAAAAAATAAATAAAAGCACTTTAAATATAAAAAGGACAAAACTCTTGAAATATACTACAGTTCAGTTCTCTACACATAGAAATGAATGTCATCTTGAACGATAATAACAGGTTATGTTTACCTGTTAATGCTATGAAGCCAATCACCAATGTTGAAAACAGAAGCCACTTCATCTTGATTTATCTTTGTCTGCACAAAATCTGCTGAAGAGATTGCTCTTCATTGGCCTCTACTTTTACATATATATCTATTTTCAGATAGCTAACTTCGTGACCAGGTCTGCATTAAGTCTACACTAAAAGAGACAAATCAAGAAAACTGAGTTCTAGGCTTCCAGATTTCACAATCGAAATGTACATAAGTTGCTCTTCAAACTGAATGAGGCTATCTTTTTACTTCCGTTTCGATTCATGTTTTAAATTGTCTTCCATGAATTGCACGTTTTGTTCGATGTGGCAGATGGAAACCTCGTTTCAATGAATGTCATCGAAACCTATTATTTTTAGAAATAATAGGTTCAGATAAAATGGCATCGAAGCATTTAAAATAACTTTTATATGCCCGCAATCGGTTTGCGTACAGAAGCCATAATGGTTTAACGGCTGTTTTTTAAAGGAATGATCTTAAAATAATGGCCGATTTGAAAAAAAATAAAAAAAATGCCCATTTGTTATCACTTTTTAAAATCAAGTCAATAATCTAAACTTGAAACAAAAGATAAGTGATAATGTAGCCGTTCGGTTGGATATATTTTTTATTTATATCAACCCAGCAGTAGTCAATCGATAGCTATTTGGGTTTATATGCTGCTTTTAAAGCGCATCAGAGTGAAGTATTGAAAAACCACTAAGGCCCTCATTATCTGGGGAAAGAAATAGTGTAACTAAAAAAATAGTCTAAAAATTAATTTTTACGCAGGTAACACAGCTTAAGTCTTAAGTTACATTCACTTTCTCAATTGTTGCATTTTACACCATATTATCAGATCGGTAACTCATAACGACATAACAAAAAGTCAATGAAAGAGAAAGTAAACAAATTTGTGGCACACAAGTATTTGTGTATTGCAAAATAAATCGGAAGATATTTTTCGTATTGTAGGAACCGGTTTTTGGTATTTTATACAAGCTTGAATTTAAAATTGAAATCGAAACGGAAGTAAAAAGATCAAGTGTTGAATGGACACTTGAGCAGATTTGGTATGTGAAATCTGGAAGCCTAGAACTCAGTTTCCTTTGTATATCTCTTTTAGTCCAGAATTAATGAATTTATGTAAACAAACTTTTGGCACACAATTGTGTATTCCAAAATAAATCGGAAGATATTCGAAAGTTATCATATATCATTGAAACTATGATATGAAACTGAATACTAGCTGGTATAATATGCATTTCCTGAGGTAAAACTTAATTTGAAGTTAAGACCATTTCTCAATCACAGGTGGACCTTGATAACCATATTTTCCAGTACCCAGGATTTTTTGTATTTTATACAAGCTTGAATTTAAAACATGAATCAAAACGGAAGTAAAAAGATAGCATCATTCAGTTTGAAGAGCCACTTATGTACATTTCGATTGTGAAATCTGGAAGTCTAAAACTCAGTTTTCTTGATTTGTCTCTTTTAGTGTAGACTTAATGCAGACCTGGTCCGAGTTATTACTGACCTGCCCCGGAATATACAACAAATTGAAAAATTTAAATGAAAACATTTAGATGAAGTAAAATTGGAAAACGATGAAGACGACGACGATGACATTCCCAGTCGTGAAAAACGTCGCGCATGGGGATGGTGGCGTTGCATAAGTTGGAGCTGTACGTGGAAATGCACAAAATACAACTGGTGCAAGTTGAGAAACAAGGCATCGCGATGTAACAAGCCTGGCGGTTGTATATGTAACAGGTTTGCATGGGAAGGATGAAAGAATGATTTTTTAAGCTCTTGATATGTAATGTAAATCAATATGGAATATATTTCTTAAAGTGTTTTTTAACATAACACGCAAGTATCGTTAAATGATGAGTTGTTTTCGATTATAAACATAATTGTCTCTGTAGTCATCGTAGCCGACGAGGCTCAGAATCTCCCCTTTAAAGGGTAAACAAAATTCGCAGAATGAAAAAACGTTTAACCAGTCTTTATCTCTATTGTGCACCGATATTGTCACACCACCTGAACTACTTTGATTGTTTTGGGAGTTCTTGAATACCCTTTCTTTCATCAATTGATAAATAATATAAATGATTTCAAAATAATCGGTTGGCCAGTGTTAACGGTAATGTGAACAAAATCATCAATAACAATACTTTATAAACCAGTTTTTATCTATGAACCATGATGAAAAGCAAAAGAAATCATCCTAGAAATGATGAAGAAATATTCTCAGTTCCACTTCTAAAAGATTACATAATGACTTTTAAAGTTTCCGTTTTTTGCGATGCTAGGAGTGTTTTCCCCTCTCATTGTCTTAATGCTAGAAAGAGAAAAAACGGTCTTGGATTTAAGTTTGAAACTACTGAATCTTATATACGCCGATTGAAAGGAACTTTAAAGTTATGGAAACGAGTTGAGAAAAAATATGCGTTTTTCCATTATCTTTAACAGCATGGTTATCCGAAGCATATTTTTAGTTGACGTTAAATTTCATCAGTCAGTAGAGAATTTAACGGATACAACTAACAATGAAACTTTGTTTGGAAACCGTTCAAAGGGAGAATGGAATACGTGGCATCAGCTTTCTAATCCACAAACAGGATTGCTTTAAAAGATATTTGTTGCTCAACCTAATATTTTATCGTTCACGTTCGTTACAATTTATGTCTAGAAAACACTGGTGCATTTAAAATAAGAGTCAGAACTAGTAAAATTACGTTTAAGGTAGCTATATAAATTTACACTAGTGTAGCATGTAAAAACATTTTACAGTTTTTCTCAATAAATTGATTTTTACACGCGATACCGCCATGATAAGTCTGTTTATATACAAAAATTGTTGTGTTTCTCCATGTGGGAATTATATCATATTTAACACAAATATTTTGGATCGATCATTCAAAGAATGCTATTATCCTTATTTTTCAGTGCTATTTGGCCTATTTAGAGATTTCTAAAGTTGTAAAGTTAAACTAAAAGCTAAAAATTCCAATGTTCAGAGATTTAGAAAAGAGGCAATACAACGTATACTCCTACCTAACCAATGTATACTCCTATTTAACCACTATAAAACTTCTGATATATAAGAAAATACTTTCCCTATTAACTAAAGCTAACAAAAACAATACCTTCTCAGACGTTTTTATCTTTCAAATCTTTATTCTGCTATCAATTGTGGAAACGTCAAAACCCAAAACTCCACTTGTGCATGATGATACAAAAAGCATGTAAATATGTATGTAATCACTCTCTTCTTGCATTACAATCATTTATACTATTCAATTTTATAATCTATAAAAAAAGATATCATTCAAATACTATCAAAACAATATAATAATGATCTTGCTACCTTCGTTTACCTTAATAATAACAATCCACACACTACAATAAAATACCAAATAAACTGCTAGCTACACATTTCGGCATAGTAGTCAAAACTAACTGATACGAAAAAGCTACGTTCAAACACATCAAAAAAATAGACATCGGTAGAAAATGATAAACTGATAACACATAATAACAGGTCTACATCGTCTATCTCGTCGGATAGAATAGTTACTGATACCGATCAATATTGTTATTCTTTATTTCTGAACTTAAAGCGTAAAAATATTAAATAAAAAATTAAAACAACAACAAAAAATTTAACCTCCCTATACTAATACGGAAAACATACATCCATTGACGAACTTCCCGAGAAATTTTACCTAACATTCTTTCTTTAAAAGTTAGGTAAGAAAAAAGCAAGATTGCGTATTAGTATAAGAAGACTAGTATCCCGGGTAAAAACAGTTTACAGGTTCATCTTCCTCCTCAAATTAGTTCACCCCACCCTTGCTCTTCCTCTCAATATTCCCCTGACAAAAAATAAAATCACGCAATCCAATAGAATACACAAACTGATCCAAAAAATGTATGGGATCGTCGGTGTACGTCGAACCGTTACGGAGATATCGTCGATCAAAGATTCTAATGACGTCACACATGTCCCCAAAAAGTTTAAGACCCAAATTTTTCGACACCCCACTGCCAATATCGCGCACCCAAAGTGACGTCAGTTATTCCCATTGGTTCTCGAAATATTTGCCCTCAGATATCGTGTTCTATTTAAGGTGCAATGCAATGTGTCCACTGACGTCACGCTACTCCTATAATACTAATCGCCATTAAAGTCACAACTCAGTTACGCACGATCTAAAATTTTAATTATAACAGTCCATACGAACGTTTCGTTCCCAGTCCTTTTATTTACACTGACCAAACTAAAAAGTGGATGCACACCTCGCTATTAATAAAGAAGATATTTTTGAAGACAAAATTGTTTACAAAATAAACAATAGAATAGCAAAGACAACAAAATAAAGTACTTTCGGTGTTAAATAAACCTTTATTTTGAATAAGCATCTTAACCAAGCCCACGTGTAAGTTAATTGCAAGCTTGTTCCCTGTGCAAACTTGTAATAAAATAACATTCGTGGGAAAGGTTGATAACTGGCTATTGAAAAAATATTTTATATTCATTTATGATCGCTCAGAAGAGACGAAGAAACGGAACGTGTACAAAGTATATAGACAGCATTTAAATTACTAACCAAGATGGGTGTACATGTTGGTAGACAATGACGTCATTAAGTAAATAATATAGCAAAGAACACGAATATAAACATATATTAAATGGGCCACTTGGAAAGTCATGAAAGTCATGTATACGGAGAAACTGAATTGGATAGTTATTGTTATTTCAACTCGGCTAGACGATATATCGGTCTCTATTTCATTTCTCTTGAAATATAACTTAACTGTTTATATGACGATATCCCCTAACTGTGAATCGTTTCTGAACAGCAGATACATCAGCTGGGTTGAGGAGTATCCAAGGCAAATGTCGGTCACTTAAGAAACATAAGAAAGCGCAGAAAATAAGAGAAATTGGGCCGGTAATACATTCGCGGTTGATGAGAAATTGAGGGATGATATACCCGCGTGAATAATGGATGATAAAACAATAAAAGTCAAAATTCCATTTCAGCACAGAACCTTTCTCTTTTATTAATTTTATAACCAATTAGGATATCGTATCTAACTGAAAAGAAAAACATTTCTCCTTTGTTCGTTTAACCTATTGTTTCCTTAGTTGTTTTGAAAGGCCACTGCGCCAGTATCACCCAGTGTTTGTGATTTTTTATCAAAAGATATTATATTAAAAAAATTGTTCAAATGTTGCAGGTGTTATTTTTTATATTTGTTATTTTCCCCAAATGTTTTCTGTTTTCCTACACAACGTATTTGCAAAACTAGGATTGCTGTTTGGAATCGCTGTTTGCAGTTATCTATATAATGTTGTTCAAGTTTGCTCTCTTATTGGCGCTATTAAATATTGTTGCCTCCTTAGGTAAATATATCTATTCCTTATATCATTCAATTAACTGCGTTCATTAGAAAATACCTTGCTCTGGAAACCTGTTATAATAACTTATAGACTCCAGCGGCGGATCTAGACGGTATGTGGAAATTTGTGGAGGAGGATGTTAGCAAGTTAACCATAAAAGAAAAATGTGCAAATAATCCCATTGCAGATACAGACTGAAAACAGAAATGTTAATGTGCTCCATAATTTTCGACACCCTGGATCTTATTCCGCTGAATCTTATTCCAAATTCTTTATTTTATGACACCGTTTAGACATAGTTATCAGTACAGAACTCGTTTCTGTGTTGATAATTACTTAAAATTAAGATGCTTCTTTATTCAACTTTCATGACCATTATCTTGTTTATACATTCTGATTAGAAAACTGTAAGTAAGTGAGTGACTAAAGGCGTGCAACATTGGAATTATTTTTTTCTTCACGAAATTCACGAAATTCACTTTTTTGACTAATTCAAAAAACCTTCCAATGTTGCAGGATTTTTTCGTTTGAGTGTTTTTGATCTGTACAGATGCCAGTGCATTGCGTAAACTATGTCTGGGAAAACAAGTTCAACACACAAAAAAGTTAATTTCGTGAAAAAACTAATCCCAATGTTGTAGAAATAGTTAGCTTTTTTAACTTTTTAAACTTTTTTCGCTCCAATGTTGCAGAAATTCAAGATTTTTAGTTAAAAAATTTAAAATAGTGAATGTAGTGTCCAATGTTGCACGCCTTAAGACGAGTATTCCTTAACCCGCTTTAAATTCAATATTCAGTTGTTTCAGTCATCTCTGTTTGTCAATATAGATTTGTACCCTTTTGGAAACTCACAAAACGATTCATCGTTCCATGTACAACATTCAGGAGCGACGTTAAGGCTTACGAAGCCCATGGAACTATTTTCTACATCTACCTCTAACATATATGTAAGTCAAATCAGTTATCATCCAAAGGCAGCTATTGATGTAATCATCAATTGTACAAAAAATACACGGATCTGATTGGCATTTAAAGAGTACAACAATGTAATGACTTCTGGCCATTTTAATTGCTAAGCTTATGTGTGTCAATAAAAAGAAACCATTTTAGTGCTAAGCTCTATTTTGTTTCTGTATTATTGTTGGTTTCAACCCACAACAACAGCATTAGCTTTATTGATAACCCGTAAGTCCGTAAAATTAATAAACGATTTATCCTTGTTCCTCGTGATTAATCATTAAATGTATTCCAAACATGCAATTACTAGTAAAAATCGTATTATGGTTTATTACAGAACTGTTTAAACTTGGAATGATAACAGGGGCGATTAACCTATAGCTGTAATAAGCCCTCTTACCTGTAAGCGGACCTGATATAATGCGAACAGAAGATAGTAACAAAGTTTGAAGATTCGAAGATTTTAGATTCGAACGTTATCTTCGTGATTTGGAATTGTGATCGTAGAATAAAAAAACAACTGATGAAAATAGAATAGACAGAACTAATTACTAACATAACTAACATAAGGATAACAAAATATAACTAGGCGCTTAACTTACTGCGTTCGGACTAATTTTGAAAACCGTCAGAAAGAAACTGGGGCTATTATTCCAAATTGCACTGCAATTATGTTATAGAGGAGACATCTTGCAATACAATTAAATGCTTCAGAGAAGAAAATAATACAAACACTCTGCACGTTTGGCGACTGTTCGCAAATATTATGCTCTTTAGCTATTTTACTGGTTGCTCTCAGGTCCGTTTTTACGAATCAACTATAATATTATATTTAGATTGGCAATCACGGGGTTTTATCCATAAACCCCAAAATCAACGAACGGAGGATTAAAGTACCGTCCACACAAAAACTGTTGGCTGTCTACAACATGGAATACATCACAACTTATCCTGGATCTGAACACGTCCTAACATATTACCGCGAAGCGTTTGATGATTATACTTTAAATCGTGCCACGGGAGATGTCCAGAAATTCACTAAGGACTCTTTTGAAGCCAGACATACGGTCATTGTGACATGGTATTCATTGTTTGAGGAATCAAAGAATAACAACACATTTCAAATTGTTCTGGCTTCAAACGGTTCTACAACGTACGGTATTGCATCTTACGATCGACTGGATAGTAGCAATGCCATATCTGGTTACTTTGATGCATATTGTCACGTGCGACATTTTTCTTCGCCATCATTCAGTCTGCAATTAAATAGAACTTCGAACATAAATGACACCGGTCGACACGTGATGTTATTAAATGATAAAAGCGAATGCAGCTATAACAGTAAGTAGCATATAGGATTACTGGTATGTTACCTTGTTGGCTTCTAAACTAAATATTCACACACAAATTAACAGCGCTGGCCTTTTTAACGTCAGGTCATCATTCTGAATGAGCCAAAACATTTTAAAGTTTTGAGGAACACATCTCATTCAAAAATCTTCGAAGTGAAAATAAGCCCTTTTATAGTTACTCGCCCCTGCAAATAGTAGAAGATGATAAGATATTCATGCAACCAAATCGTCAAATGACATAGTAAAAGTGAGTACGTTATGCGTGATAACACACCTGCACGCATTTTGGATGACTTGTATATGTCCTTAATGGACACCCTCTTGTATATATTAAAGAGACGAATGTAATGGATGTTTTAGTATATTTGCCATGTTGCTCAATATTCATTTATTTATAAGCACAATCTGATCATTCATCTTTACTTTTTCTAACAGCCTTCTACACGCATGCATCACGTAATAACCTGCAGAACGGAGAAAGTAAACAACTGAATCTTTCCAAAAGTATTCCTCTTTTCAATTCCAATAAAGATGTCCTTTATGTGAGTAGGTTTTCGTCAGTATCCATTCCAATTTATTAGGTTTAACGTCTGATCTCAGGCGTGAAATAGGTGTGATATGTTGCTCAACTATCTTTGGATAAAAAAAGATAGAAAATGTATTAATTATGGTGGCCTGAGAAGTGCACCAAAAACATCTTGAATGTATCGATGAACCTTGGATGTAACTTATAATTTTGATACAAAAAAAAATCTTAAACGGGTTTTCCACTTCACTATTTTGATACGCGTATCAGCACAAAATATGGTACAGTAACGTAAATATGGTATGTTCGATGCAATACGCGTATCGCAATATCCATTCAAAAAATGTGTTTATATTTTTTTACAGAATATTGATGCAAAAATGCAGTCGTTGCAAAATTTTAGTAGTTTGGTTAGTTAAGGTCAGTTTCCATTCACCGATATCGTCCGAGTGAGCGACCGTTTGTCACCGATCGTACATCAATCAAGCGTATATTTTAATTTCCATTCAATTTTCAAATCGTGCGCATTAAAATATCTTTCAATGTCTTTTCAAAAATCTCTCCTCTTGTCAAAACAAAGAGAAGTTAATAATTTCAGAAATAAATTAATTATTACAGAGTTTTAAATTTGATTGGTTGATATAGACAGGCGGAAAAAACGAAATCAAAAATTTTAGATGTGCACGAGCGTTGATTTTTCCAGCTCCATTGCGCATGCGCTGACGTCAGTAGCGTTGTTTTTATCGAGCGAGCGAGCGAAACTGCTGAATGGAAACTCACCTTTAACTTTTTCAGTGATACACGTATTGTAAAAAAAAGTTGAATCGAATTCAACTTTATTTTTTAGGACGCGAAGAGAATTATTGATATTTATTGATTTTGTCCGGATAGACAAAGCTTGCTTTATTTCATATTGGTGTTGTTTCACATAAAAACTACACAAAAACTTGAGGGCAAAAACTACATATCTTATCACACAAGCAACTAATTTCTTGGATTTTTTCCCATTTTCCGCGTGGATTTGCAATCAATTGTTTAAAACATTTTTTGAGTAGTTTACCCTATTAGGCCGAGGGTTTTTAGGGGCTGTTCAGGACTCAATAACTTCTAAAATAATAATTGATATCATATAAAACTTACCACTGTAATACATCACTTTTTTACAAATTGAATGGAACAAAAATATTTGTGCTGACGTTATCAATTTCACGATGACGTCATCATAAATGAACTTCTATGAATAAAGGTGCTGTGTTCAATTAGTTATTAAATTGTCATATTTTCTTGTAAACGACTCAAATTTTCCATGTTTTAGTGATATAATGGTGATATAATTTCCGTTTCAAAGATATATAATATCAGCATTTCTAAAAATATTAAAAAAATATTAAAAAAAGTCTTGGAGACCTATACTCTAATAATAGTTTAACCTCTATTAATTATTTTTGTGTGTATTATTTGATTTTTTTTTTGTATATATGAGGTTTTTCTTGAAATCGATACATCCAAGATTTTTTCTGTGCACTTCTCGTTAGCCATAGCAATGCGAGTCTATATAATAATGCTACATTTCAGATACATAAAAATGGATATATTTCAACCAGCGATGAAGAGTTTCAGTTAAGTGGAATCATCAGCCCATACTTTCAAGACTTTACTATGGACAATGCAGGCAGTTCAGTACACTACATCGAAAGCTTTGAAAAGAAACTGCTGGAAATAGCAACAAATGATATCCGTGGTTTCAGCTTTGATTTTCAAACATTCACTGCAAACCATCTGGTTATCGTGTCATATTTTAATATGGTGGCAGATAAAGATAAAGAACACACATTTCAGATGGTATTAGTTAGCGATGGCATAATCACGTTCTTCATTGCTATATATTTCAAATTGGAATACCAATCTTCTTATACTGGATATCAAGATAAAAATAAATGTGTTTCAGAGTTAATATCTGAATTTCCGACAAGCATGAATTTAGTACATGGATCGAATACTGGAACAACTGGGAAATACATATTTCTATTGACACCTGCAAATTGTCAATCTCAATGTCAGGTTTTCCTCTTTATAATGTCTCTTTTGACAATCCTTAACATTATTAGTAACGAAAGGTAACTGCCAGGTCAAACAGACAAAATTTAAAAACATATCTTAGGTGGAATGCTTTCACATAAACTCCCCATTTAGTTAGCCTTAATTTACTCAGTCAACGGTTCAGGAATTTGAAAAAACAAACAAACAAAAAAAGCATTATTATTGTATTTTATCATTCCACTGAAGTGAAAGTTATGTAAAATCTTAATTTTCAGAACTAACTCACATTGCATAATTGTATTGTAGAAATCTTCCTGACTAGGACGAAGGCTGGGCTTTCTAATTTGCCATACACCTTTCCCGAAGTACTGTTCATATGTCCTTTTTTGACTTGGTCGTTCCAACAGACTTCGTTTTAAACATTCCTGTTATGGTTTACTTCGTGTTAAACATTATTTCAAATTGGGTCCCCAATGTTTTTCAGTTAGGCAAAATATAACACTGATTATAAATAATCACTTTGTCTTTCAATTTTAACAATTTTATTTTTTTGTTGGGTTAAAGACAATAAAAATAGTCTAAAGATCTGAAGATGTTTCGACAAAGCTCGAAGAGAATATGTATCAAAAAATAAATACATTTTTATTGTCTTTAAAGAACCAAAACATAAAGTTGTTGTAATACTGATTAATTAATCAACAATATAAAGACTTGTCAGGACAGTTTGACAAAATAACTTTAGACAGAAATTTCAAAAAGGTACATTAATTGTGATATTTAGCTCATTTCCTTGAACATATGATAGATGGTATTTTTTATTATAGTATTTTATCCAGAATCCAGCAGTGGAAGCCCAATACAGACAATGGGAGCCGAAAACAAGCAAACAGGTTTTTTGACTCACGATTTGTTTGTAATCAGTTCACCGATACCTTTCCCAAGAAGACAAATGAAGCGAATATTTGTAAGTCGTATCTGTTTATAAGCCATATACCCATATAACCACATGGTTTATAAACCATAAGAGTCTCAGGTATTATGAAAAGTCTGTTCCAACCGTCGATGAAACATTTATACATAATCTTTATTCAAAATAGTGATTTTTAATCAAATTTCACTTGTTTACTTGAAACAGTAACCACGGATAAGTGCAATGTAGGTTCAATTCCCCTTGCAAAGGAATTAATAGCCGAAACGAACTGTATCGTTGTTTAGTCACTAAACATATTTTTGAATTTTAGCTAACTGAAAGAGGCATTATCTCAGCCGGAGGAGCCGATAGTGGCACATATCTTGCAAGTGAAGTGATATATCCCGTCGTAGCAGTTTACGGCATCAAAGTTAACCTTCATCATGTAAATTATACCGAGTCAAGTTCCATAGAACTGTTATCACAAGCTAATAAAGATATCGAACGATTTTCTGGACATACTTTTAACGCCACCAGAATTTTTTTATTCACATATTGGAACATTGATACACTATTTTTGACCATGTCAAGAAATTCCTTTCAACTTGTTCTGGCTACAGATGAAAAAGTCACCTACGCCATATTGAATTATCATCGTCTTGATGGAATGGACGCTAATGTGGGCTTTGCTGCTGCAACATGTGATTATGAAAGGTTTATTTTACGCAGAAATAGTAGGTTGTTAGTGCACACCTCAAATGTTGGTGTTAAAGGAAGACACGTTTTGCTTTTAACTGACAAATGTTACAAAAGTGGTAAGGATATTTATTAACTAATATTTCTTAAGCATTATTATGCTTCGGAGTATAAACTAAGGAAAATGTTTGTACTTCAATTATTGATATCATTTCTATTGCATCGTACAACTTTTAGCTATGTATCCGTTTGGAACTAATCAAGGCGACATGGAAATTTCAAGTTCTACTAAAAACACAATAATTAACCTTCCTGATGCAATGCCTGTATTTTCCGGGAAGCATAAGAAGTTATACGTAAGTTATAATGCGAACACTGAATGTCAATAAAATCTTTATCTGTGTTGATATCAGATTTATATGAAATATAGTAAATATTTCTAGGTTGATAATTCATTAATAACCATTGTGACATTGAGGCCAAATAACAAAGAGTTACTCACAAACACATGAGATGCCAATCTGTAAGATGAGATATTTGTTAGAGAATACAATTCCATAAAACCAAATAATCAACGCGTTTTGTAATACCTGTCGCGTTTTGTAATAAAATTGCCTCGTTTTGTAATACCTGTCGCGTTTTGTAATAGAATTGCCGCGTTTTGTAACAAAATTTTACCGCGTTTTGTAATAAATTCTCCGTATTGCTTACTTTCGTACTACAGATAGTATAATGGAATTCTATGCCTTTTTCTTCCTTGCATATTTTTAAGATTTGTTTTTTTTATATGAATATTTTTAAGATTTCTTTTTCATTTTTAAGATTCTTTATCGTATATGTTTTTTTTCAAAATAATTTTATATTCAGAATAACTTTTTTTCGACATTTTTGAGATTTATCATTAGATGAAACACCTATACTCATAAAATAGAACATGTAAACAGGTGAAAAAGACGAAACACAATACCGCTCTTTGGGAAGTTGAACTACAAGTAAAATATGGAAAACTTGTTAGTACAGTGAACGATTGAAGTTATTGTCGGAGTTTTGTAGCACAACAACAGCCCAAAATTATTCACGTGAAATCTTAATTTTTATTCGGAACTTCTTCTCCAAGGTTTCCCAATATGTGCCATTGTTCTAGCGTTTAGCAATCTGAAATGTTTGACTAAATAAGTTTCTTAAGAGGAAATAGAGGTAAGAAACAATACAGAAGAGTTTATTACAAAAGGGGTCCAAATCTTATTACAAAACGCAGCAGGTATTACAAAACGCAGCAGGTATTACAAAACGAGGCATAAGCAATATCTTTGCGATAATTCGTTGATAGACCACAAAATCGCTGACAGCTTTCGGCTTCATGACATTGCGCAGATAGATCGTTGAATACATGCGGGGTTATAAATTCAAAGGTGATGTTAATCGTTGTGCTACATTGAATGGATAAGCCAGATGTGGTGTTTGAGCGAAGATTTCACGTGTTTTTTGTCGTATATTAAGTTTCAGATAACTTCACCAGTTGGGATCGTTGATTGCTTTATAAGCCATTTTACAAATGATGGATTCCATTGGTTTCCTTTACTAGTAGCCAGTTCAGTTTCAATATTCCTTCTTTGGTGGTAAAACATCTATTTTCATAATCCTAGTTTAATAATGTCCTCATAATCCAGCTTGCTAAGTGCCAGAGCTTCAGCAAGATTTTTTCGTGCGTGATCTGGGGTAAATCTCTGAATGAACTTTAAGGACTTTAAAGTGAGGTAGGCCTTTGTATTGTTTTGTTGATATGATCAACTCCGTTGTTCGTTGAAGGTTATTCCCAGGACTTTCAGTAATTTGACTCGCTGTAGAGATACATCATGTGACTTAAATATTGTAAATATCGTTTTGGGGGTCAAACACGTGACTCATCTGAGCATCGGAAAAGAAAATATAGGGAATATTATTTATCTAAGACTTGAAATCGCTGATAAGTGATTGTTGTAGGACTTTACTGAAAAAACGTTTTGTTATTCCATATATTAGGTAAATAATGTCGGACTTTTATCCAATGAACCGATTCGTGTCGAGCATCATATATCGCTACCATTCAGAGAGAACATTATCGCCATTTATAACAATCACATTGGTAAAGGCAGCTACTTTTATCGCTCCACGACCGACAAAGACATATTAGTAGAAGCAACAAGAGACGTGCAACATGAAGTAAATAAAACATTTAATGCTACCAGAGCTGTTGTTATCAGTTTCCACTACGATGTTGACAACACCAAAGGCAAAAAGAATATCTTCCAACTTGTCTTAGTTACTGATGATTGGAGCACGTATGGTATATTCATTTATGATCGATTAGACGGAAACGAGGCGGGCACATCTGGTTACACTATAAAAGGGTGCTCATGGCAACTAATTAGGGAAGAACAGAATATGTTTGAGATGGCTATTCGTCGTGATTTATCAAATACTGGTGTTATTGGAAGACATGTACGTTTAGTTAACTCAAGAAAATGCACCGGTCCAACTAGTAAGTTGTAGATTAAACTTTAGTATCCTGAAAATGATACCTCCAAAAATGATAATCGCGCGAATCAAGGTGGTAAGGCGTCAAAATTCGCTCTTGAAATGCTGAAGCGTTTATCATTTTTTGAAAATATTCGAGGGTGCTTATTGTAGGGAAGTTCTTTTAAAGAAATTATTTTAAAAATCGCCAAAAGATATAGTTAAAATGGCTAAGGAAGCTGAATGGAATGGGACATTGTATATGCTCATTCCAGATAAAAATGAAAACTGTGGATGCTTTAAGATATTTGTAGAGAGAGAGAGGAGATGAATTACTGATTTGGAGAGTAGTGAGAGGTAGATAGGACATGGACGACCATTGGAAGATTTAAGAAATCGATTAAATGCATCCAAAGTAAAAACTTCTTACATCTACTAGCATCAAGCAGACTGGTTCATGTTTTCCTTGTCGTTATTTCAGCTTTCTATCAGTATGGTGACCACGTTAATCATAAGGTTGCCTCAGAACTGGAGAAGACCCCGGTACAAACAATCAAATTAGAACAACCAATCTTCATATTTGGTGAATCAACGAAATCCTTGAATGTGAGTTTGCAAATTACCAATGATCTATTTTGTCATAAAAGCATTTCCACGTTGCTTTTCTGTCTTAATATGGGAGAAAAGAAGAGGCAGTTATCCAACTGGGTATACAATTTAATAATGGAAAGTAAAACCTGAAATCTCATGTTTTGGAGATTTTATACGTTGTAATGACCATCATCAGATTATCCTTTGACCTGAGGAACGTATGGCTGAATACATGCTTTTTTATAAGAAACTCTCCATAATTTGAAGATTCTTGTTTTTCTATTCATATTAACTATAAGAGCAAACAAGGAAACTCTGCTGGGGTATACTTAATTAAAATACTAGATAAACTAGATTTTCTATCTAGGTTAATTGAAATCAAGGCTGGCCAATGTCTTGTTCTTTTCTTTTACACAGCTTGTACGTCATGGCCTGATTTCTATTGGTTCCAAGGTGACTTCGTCCAACCCCATCATATTGAAACGTTATAGGTTTATTGCTCCATACGTCGCTCAAAACGGATTCCATCCATTTTATGGTGGGAATATTTACTACGGAAGCTATTACGGCACCAATGATTTCCTGGACGAAGTGGCTGCTGATATCAATGAGCATACCAAGTTGAATTTTGCCCCAAACGTAGCATTTATTCTTACCTACGCTGCTGTTGCCAATCTGTTTCAAAGATATGCGAAAAGCACGTTTCAGGTTATATTAGCTTCGGATGGTATGGAAACATATGCTGTAATGAATTTTCTTCGAATTGATAAAACGAACGGTCAAACAGGATTCAATATTCCATCGTGTTGGAAGACAATGTTTAGGAAATGGACACACGAAGAACTGATGCAGACAAGTAACACAGGAAATATGGGACAACATGTTTTCAAGTTAGAATGTCCAGGTGAGCATATTTTGTAAATACAGTGTAACTACAGTTTCATCTTGTTTCGATAAATTTCAGCAATTTATATCAGAATAAACTAAGACAAACACAATTTACCACTGACTGCCTTATTTGAGAATCTCGTAAACTATCAAACGCTAGATATGGAAAATCGGTGTGGGTAATTGCTTCCAGATATGTATTCAATGATCTTGATTATGGCGATCATGTGCCTAAAAAAATAGTCACCTCTATGCTTCAGTTGTTTGATGACACAGGAATATATGTTATTAACCAAGTGTCCGCTATTATACTTTAGGATAGAAAATTGTGTCCATTATAACCTGTCCACTATAAAGAGCTTCCGTTTTATTAAGTTTCCACAGGACTTTTAATGTTTGTTGAAATTCGCTGTGAATCAATAATTGACTTACGAGCAATTGTTTCATTTTTTACAGACATTTTCATGTTTACTTTATGCGTTAAGTTTGACGACACTGGTAAATATAAAGGTCCTTTTTCACATAGAACCCAAACTAACAACTACAACAACGACGGCAGAGACTGCAACAAACCTTGAGAGCACAACATGGAAAGGTAATTGTCTAACCTATATAAAAAGGATTTTACATTCTTATACATCAGAGTAAAAAAGTATAATCATAAGCGCGCTATTAAGAAAACAAGTCTTGCAGTAGTCTTTAGACCTGCAGTAGTCTTTAGTCAGTGTTTGATATCTGTTAAATATCACGTTGGGCACAGACATAAATGCGTTAGTTTGAGTTGTTTCATGTTTCTTCGTGTGTCAATCTTATAGTGACCTCAACATCAACTCCGTCTTCTCCTTACTACACTACACGTTCATTACAGAATTCAAATACAACAACTTCAGGTAAGAGTGTCCATGATATTCTTATCAAAACTTGACCAGTTTTGTTCTAAGAGAGGGAAGTAGATATTTTTGTATATCCATGGTGCCGTTGATTGTTCGGTTGAGAGCATTCGTGAGGTCTGTGAACAAGCCACCATGTCATATCTCGATACTAACTCTGATGGTCTTTAAAAATAACGTATTAGCTAGTTTAAGGCCCATCGACTGACTGGCTTTTATGCAAGCAAGAGTAATGCTATACGCATCTCTGGCGGTAACCTCCGAGTTGTAAATGTGCGGGTGGAAGAAACAACCGTCCAGGCTTTCCAAGGGCTTTACTCCCAGGTACTCACTTAATTACTATTTGAGAAATTAAATATTCGTTTTCTAGATGGTTCGTCACACAGAAATATAATGATTGTGATCATATTCAATCTCCTCGTTCACAATGCAATTCTAAAGACCATTACATTGGAAAAAGGTTAAAAAAGGATGACAGTTCAACTATACTTAAAGAAGATGGTTAATCTAATTTCAAGGAGGGCTACTTGAAAAGATTCAGTTAGTTTGTCGATTTGAAGACATCATTATGACGAGTCCACTAATCACCGCAGAATTTTTTATCCTCTACGAAGCATATCTGTGTATTTCATCATTATGTATGTTATTATCTATGCACGTTAAAAAAGCGCACTTTATTATTAATAAGATTTTGTTTGTCAGGTAATTTAAGGCCATCAAACGTTCCGGTGAAAAGGCTTTGAGCAAAACATAATCGGAGCAAAATGCTCAAATTTGGCAGATAAACAGTATACTAACGAGTATCTGTTAAAGTTTGCCATTGTCATATTTGTTGATAGGGGAAAGTGGGGCTTAATGAAACATGGGGTAGAATAAAACATCGAGGATTCTTTTCCAAGGTCAATATAATTAATATAAGTGTTAAATAACTGCATTTCTTAACTTTCTTTTTCTAAAGTTGGTGAACGAATATGCAACCAAGACATTTCTATCTTCAAAAATCTGTTTTTGACACACTAAAGTAATTTTGTAATTTTTTGGAAAAAATGAAAAATAAGTGGATATATGTAATGATACCATGTGATTATATATGTTCATTTCTAGGTTTATTTATCACTTCTCCGATATATGTCAAAAAAATGTTCGATACACCATAAATACTTATTTATAAAAATATTTGACAACAACTAATTGAAACAGAGGATCTTTGCGCTAGACTGAAAATGAAATCGTCAGCAACATAGAATGCTACATGTGGTTTTCAATAACCCACTCAATCTAGCCAAGATCGTTCAAGAATAGATATATTTCAATGAATACAACAAAAACAGAGAGTGACCAGTGATTCAGTGTAGACATTTTCTTCGGAAAATTAAGTGCAAGAACTGTAAATGAACTAACATAAGTGATATTTGGGTTTACAAATTACTTTTTCTTTAAATTAGTGGCTGTTTAGAGACGTGTTAAAGCTATGCAATGAGCATTTCACCTGTTTCATGTTGCCCCATAATTTTTGATGTTGGGCCAAATGAAACACATTCTTTTATATAAAAAAAGGTTTTTCGTTGCCCATGCTCATTGTGCTACAAAAAACAAAAAGTGTTTCATTAAGTTCCACTCTCCTATTATAACCAAAACTTTGATGATAAAACATGCGCAAACATAACTGTTGGCTTTATTTCTTCCTCACCATCCTTCACTTTCACAATGTTTCTCCAGCAAATTTGTAACATTAAAACGTTAGCAATAATGGAATTTATACAGCCTCCAGAAGGTATTTCGATTTTCCAAGGCATGTATTATAGTTAAACAAAAAACCGGGAAAAATTAATCCAATTTGAATTTTAAATGGTCAGAAATCCCCAAATTTAGTTTCTTTTTCTTTCTTTTCCCCAATAAGATATATCATTCAATACAATATATTGGCGCGATATTATTTACGCTTGGCTAATAAAAAGCATTCAAATTTTAACATTGGAAAAAGATTCTTGTCTCCTCCTATGCTTGTTATGGATATAGAATATAAATTTAAATCATGATACTAATGAATAGATTGATTGCTTGATTTCTAGTAGTACCACCTATTTTCTTCAAACAACTAATTATTGTTTAATATCCGTTATTACGATCGTGTGGTTTTCCTTTAATATAGCGATTATTTTCTGTTTGATATCTTAAAAAATGATTTTGTTGCATAATGAAAACTTGCACATTTCTTTTTGAATTAAGGTGTTGTTATAAATAAACACAGCTCAGTGGGCAAAATCTTCAAAAAGTCTCTGTGGCGGAGTGTTTTTTAATGAAACAGCAGATGATATTGCTTACCATTCCTATAGAAAACACTCCTCCACAGAGATTTTTGAAGATTCTACCCACTGGGAGATTCCTTTCAAGTGTATAACCACTAAGATAACAACTGGTTGTATCATTTTACAGAAGTACATGTTATGAAGTTAAGGCAGTATAAATAAGCAAGAAAAATAATAGTGGAAAATAAAAAAAAAAAAAAAATAACCAACTCAATCAAATACCGTCTTTTTATTTCTATTTTCAATATGGTCGGGTGTTGACTTTATTTAAATAATCAATAATTTTAGTATAAATGAAAAGTACCTTCGTAAAGGCACTTGTTGTCGAACAATTTCAGGAAATGTGTTAAAGTTATTTCAATATAAAAGAACATGCCTCCGAATCCTAGTCTACCCACCATAAATATTCAAAATCACTCAGTCTAGGTGTTGATGTTTTTCTATGCTTTTTTTTATTTTTTTATTTGAATATTATAATTTTTGTTGTTGTTGTTGTTATTGTTGTTGTTGTTGTTGTTGCCTCAATGCTATTTTAAGGGATAAAAAGTAATTATAAAACATGGATAAGTCCAAAATAAATCCTTGTTATTATTTACTATAACTACACAAGCCATTTATAAGTTCAATTAAAAATGCCATGTTATTGATCTTCTTCTCGTCGTTCTATCTTCAGGCAATTCGATTTTCGTCTTCTTCTTTAGAAGTTTTCCATATTTCCCCTTCCACTGTTTTATAACCTCTTCTTGCATATCACTATGTTGGGTTGCTATTTTCAAATCTCTTTTCAGTTCCTCAATGTTGGCTTTAAGAGTTTTGTTTTCAATCATCAACACACGTTGTCCATCAATTAGAACTTTCGAGATCTTTTCAACTTTGGATAATGTCTTGTTCTTTTCCAACAACTTTTGTTTATAGTCGCTTATTTTCAACTGTGCCATGCTCATTTGATTTTCAAGCTCTGTTTTATCTATCTTCAACTTATTTACTGCGTATTGGATAGTTGAAACAGGTGTCAAATAGGAAAAACTATTGGGCTCTTTTTCACGTGATGGATAGGATGAGCTGATGTCAAAGTTTTTACGGTTACAGCGTCGATCCATTGCATTTCGATCTGTACATCACCAAAATTATATTAACAGTTTAAATGTTTTATGTTTCAATAGTGCCTAGGGGTGCAATTGAGATTTAAAAAGATATTGCATGCAACAACGCAACATTTTTTTTTTATTAATGACTTTATTTTCTTAAGACAATATAAATAATTGAATGATATTAATCAACCGAATTTCCTTATTTAAACCACGTCGATGAAAATCTTCTTATTTTTATCGATCATTATCGCATCACTAGCTGTATTGATTTACCAGTTTAGTTAGGTGCTACTGGGATTTGCACATACTGCTTATATTAACAAAATTATCCACCCGCTGATATCAGGGGCGGATCGAGGATATTTGGACACCTAGTCAGAACTTTCGGCTTATCCGTTTTCCCCGATATAAAATTGGATTCCCCGAAACAATAAGGGATAGATTATAGACCTTTCTTACCGACTGGTGGCCTTGTGGTAAAGTGCTCGCCTTCAGTGCAGGAGGTCAGGGTTGAAATCCTGGCCGAGTCATGCCAGCGACTATAAGAGTGGGAATCGATCCACTCAGCTTAGCACTCAGCTTGAGAGCTGGATTGATATCTAAGGCACCATAGCTGTATTGATTAGCACCATAGCGTGTGTTGATTAATAACATTAATAATAATAAGAAGAAGTGTAGTAACACCTGCAGTTAAAAGAAAAACAATTTTTACAATAATGAATGTGGCTATAAAATCAAATGATGTTACTAACATTAAGTGTATAGTAGCTTTTGAAGATGCATCTGTGTGTCTTTAAATGTCTTTAAATGCATAAACAATAGCTACATAAAATTCATCAAAGACATCCATCCCCTTGTTCGTCTCTACGCACCTGGTACGAAAAACATTACGAAAAAGATTACCTTTAAATGTTAGCTTTCAAAATTCCTGCCTTGGTTCAGATAAATTAAAGAAGTAAGAAATGTCTTTAATCTATTCCATCACATCCTTAACTGCTTGAATAGTACATGCTGTGAAGATACTTTAGTTAAGTCGGTGACAAAACTGAGAACGCAGGCTGAAATGGGGGGCGAGAGACGCCACCTTGGCCGCTAGTCTTTTATTATTACTTCAACAACTGAACTGGCCTTGTGATCTGTGATCATCCACATGGAATTTAAAAATAACTTTACTCGAGTTAACCGAGTATCGTAAAGTTCTAAAGTACCTAACAGAGTCAGAATTTTCGTGGAAGTTGTCATTTAGATGTCATTTAGATCTCATATTCTCATGTCATTTAAATCTCGTATTATATTTTTATTAGAAATTCCCGTATGTACTTAATTGTAAATTCCAAGTATTTTTTAAGGGTTTTCTTTTATTCCTTTTTTTATTCCTTTTATTCCTTTTTCGTGGAAGTTTAAATTTGCGAGACTTTCATTTCATGTGCCAATAGTTATTTCTGTTCTTTCAGCGTGTGAATTTTTATCAACGAATTTAGAAATTCCCACTTCAGTATATAACTTATGTTAAGCTAATCATTGTCATTAGAAAGTTCCATGGTCTGGAAACCTTGTATAGAATCTTATTTTCCGTTTTTCTTTGATCTTTTCAATAGGTTGGTATAGACTAGGTTTTTTAGGAGCTATGTGTAAAACCAACGTTGAATAAAGATGATTTGATTTGAGGTTATGTTAATGTGGTACTTACTTTGTTCACTTGACAAATTACAACCAATAATTCAATTATTTTACCAGCATGTGATCAAAATGAGTATAATAAAATACATTTCATGTTAAAAATACCGACAATAGGACTTGACAACAGGATTCGAGGTCTTTTCAACTTTGGATAATGTTCTTTTCCAACAACTTTTGATTTGATTTTTAAAAGCTCTGTTTTATCTGTCTTCAACTTATTTACTGCGTATTGGACATCTGAAACAGGTGTCAAATAGGAAAAAGTATTGCGCTCTTTTCCACATGACGTGTTGTCCATACGGACTTCGTTTCTGTCTTGAAAATTAACGAAAATGGTCCCACTGCGATGCTAATGAGCAAAATGTATAACTAAATAATTACCGTGAAACAATATAACACATCAAAACGAGGTCCGTATGGACAGGATGCAACATATAAACATGAATTCGGGAATGGTGTATACATGCATCACGACCATCAGAAACATCTTGGTCTTCCTTGGTTTAATTCAGGGTATGGTTTGGGTTTAGCTTTGGGTTTAGATTCTTACACAACTTATTTTAACCGACGTCCTTGAGTAACATTTCAAAATATCTTACCAAAATACTGGAACGGTGCCGTTAAAGGTATTCTACGTCCATATCCTATGCATATTCCATATTAGGCAAAAATCGTTGTTGTTTATCACGTTGCTATGACGCCAAAATAAGTTCTTTTTCATACCTATTTAAAAGCAACCAACATGGGTCGTTTCTAAACAACAAAATTTGAGTGTTTAAGTTTTGGAGACACCATGCAAATAAACAGACGAGTTTTATAGATAAGCACTTCCGTCTATAAAATAGATTGTTTCGATACAGACAATTAAATCACGTTTATGATATAATGGTGTACAGGCCAGTCACGTCTGTCAATATAGCGAATGTTAATTACCCACTAAAGAAATGATCATATATGTGTGTGTCAAACTCTACTATCACAGTCAAAACTTTATTAATAAAGTTTAAACAAACAAGAGCATTTTCCCAAAACCATCTTCTTTCACCAAACAAAATAGAGAGACTTTCTGATTAAAGAGCGAGTCCTTCCATAGTCGTACCTCTAGCAGAACTCATTAAAATGCTATAATATAATTTATTTGCACGTTACTTGCACTCATAACATATTCCAGTTTGTTAGTTGCTCTTGTTGTCTAATCGTCAGTAGTAGTGTCATATTTGTGTTAATGTTGATTTTCGTTCGATCACTCAATGTGGTTGCTTTTCAGCTATCAAGTACTAGAATATAATTTCCTCCATCCACCATCACCATGATTCATCTGTTTCATATAATTTTTGACGTTTTTCATTTATCCATCTCCTATACGTTCTTTCAACGGATCATCTTCTACAGTTCGAACTCATCTTCCACTGGGAGCAGCTTTCACGAGAGTTCTCATCATGAATATTGAATCATGCAATGGGAGGTCGGAGGTCGGCGGCTTTAAATACAATCCAACATTCAAGTTCTTTTATAAAATCCCTTCCAAAAAATGTTCTATTACTCAAATATTGTGCGGCGGTTGATAGTGAAAAGAATTATTACTACAAACTCCAATCCTAGGATGCCCGGAAGGCAATGAACAGATATATTCGACGAAAACCCAAAATGATGCCTACTACGTAAGCATAAAAAAACATTTAAAAACAAAATACATCTAATAATATAGAGCCTAAATATAAATTAGAATCGTTTCACTAAAGTTTTCATATCATAAACGGCGCGAAAAAAATGTTTGCAATATTGGAAAAATTAGAGATTTTTCGGAAAATTGTGACGTCACACGTTCTATTGATGATGTCATAGTTTCCAAAAACATTTCTTGGCATGTTTAGAATAATCTCCTACAGAGTTATGATGCATATTAGGGTTATAATCAGTACAACGTGCCTCGGATTTTCAAGTAGTTCGTTTTTGGTGAAAATTGGTGAAAAATAGTGCTGATATAAGCAAAAGCTTGAGAATTTTTTTTTTTTTAATAAAAATCCTAATCGCTACTAAATTCGAGGAAAAGTCATGAAATATGAAGTTAACACCATTAACGGATCCGGAGAAATCGAATTTGATAGAATTCCGTGGGGTACTAGATCCCCCCCCCCCCCCCCCCCCCCCGGGGCTGATAGGGTTAAGTGGGACCCTTACATTATTTGCCTTAAATCAGTTGACTTTAAGAATTTGCATCATAAAGCTGATATTAGACTTGTTAATATCAGATATCTGCTGCGCCGTCGTCAGATATTTCTTGTCTCGACGGATTTAATCTCGATATCATTTCGATGTTGTTTTGTCGAATATCTGCTTAAGATCTTCTAGGTAATTTGTGATACTATTTTCGGCGTGGTTTGAGAGTGATGTTACCGTCAGTCATCAGCATAACGGGCCGGCATTGTCTCGGCTCCTCTATTCTTCCAGAAAATGAACTCTATGTAAGATCATTGGGATGGTTGCAATCGCGTAAATTATCACGGCTACGGGATCACCTTTTGAGTTGTTTCTCTCAGATTTGATGATTTAAATTCAACTCCACCAATGACTAAAAGTCTTGACTCAGCTTGATAGAAATTTTCAACGTGTTATTCCGTTTTAAACCTTAAATCCAACGTAATATCGATAACAAAAACTCTTAACGGCAAATAGGTCAAATGTGCCAACACGATCGTTCCCGAGTAATCTATTCTTAAGGGATGGACGATGAAGTAAAATATATAGTTGGAGTAAAGAAAGATATGGAGTGAAACAAGACTTTACTAATACGTTCAAAATATACAAAAAATCAATTGTTTCCCTCAATTTGAATTTTAGCCTCGAGAGTTTTAATCTACATGCTCTTATTTCAATTAGTGCCAGTAAAAATCGTCCAGGCTTATTGACACTTATTGTTTTTGCCATTTTGAGCTTACTGTGGTGTCTATTTGATGTCTTAAGACACCAGAGTATAAGCCCTTAAAACATCAAGAAATCCTGTATGTCTCTTTATTCCTGTTTGTTATTTTTAAAATAAACTACAAACATTGTTTATTTCCAATCTTTGCTTACTCATATTTACCACGTAAACAAGCTTAATGTTTCTTTCCCTTTGTAAACAGGTTTTTGATGATAAACAGATATTGCATTCCCCAATTCTGGTGGTGGTGAGGTGTGCGGGATTACGTTATAGAGTTAACCAGAAGATTGGCATATAATTAAGCGTTTTTGTTTATCTATATTGATAGATTTGTCGATGATTCATTTTAAAATTCATTTTAACAGTTGATTTCAATACGATAGTAAAGGCCGGATAATTATGTTGAATTAAGATATTTAGCATCTGCCTCAAGAGAATTTTTTTAAGTATATTTAAAGATAATGAACTGTTATAAGTAGAAATGAGGGTTGCAGTGTGCTGATGTCAGCTGCTAAAATCCCTCATTTGAACAATAACAAATGGGTCTGGAAGGAGCAGCTGATTGAAAAACGTGTAAAGCGGGATTTCCACTTCAAATAATAATACGTGGATCAGCACGAACCGTTCATTGAGCATGCGCATTGGTTGTAATTTGGAATTACGCATATCAATAATTCTCTTCGCGTACCAAAACAGAAAGTTAAATTGTATTCAACTATTTTTTTTGCAATACGCGTATCACTGAAAAAGCGTACCAACCAAACTACTAAAAGTTTGCAACGTCTGCAGTTTTGCATGAATATTCTATAAAAAAATACAAACACGTTTTTTGAATGGATATTAATACGGGTATTGCATCGAACATGCCGTACCGTATTTTGTGCTGACACGCGTATCAAAAAAGTGAAGTGGAAATCCCGCTTAAGGCAATAGTCATCTGGTTATTCTTAACCGCCTATTGACAGAAGGAGATAGCAAGCGACAAATTTAGTAACTTTAATAACATCTATCATTCTCCCTTCCTCACCGGGTAAAGAAAAATGTTAAATATTTTTCTTACTATTATTCTCAATTTGTGTTACCATAGAATGTGAGATTGTTATGTGGGCTTACATAACAATTTCTATCCGATTCAGTTTCTTCATTTTGGTTTTCTAGATGATGTCCAAATTAACAAAACATTGTGGATTGGTAGTAAGTAAAAATTTCATCAAGGAACATCACTTCGTATCGATGTAAACCAGGGTTTACATTATTCGAATAATTAAAACGATTTAAATTTCTACGACAAATCAATTTGTGAAAATCGAAACGATATCAAAAAGTCGATCGAATTCTCTTTTAAAATAAAATCCGTTAATTTATGAAATGATAAACACAGCATAAGAGTTGTTTACCAACTTTAAGGAGTTTTGTGATGTAGAAGGCTCGATAAATCATACAAATTTTTCTAAATGTATTAAAGTAACGTTTAAGTCAATTAATAAAGATATTGTCTGCTTTAAACAGAATCATTTATGTATCGGTCTTTCAAAAAAGACACAAGATCTGATCTTTATTTTGTTTACCTTTGTCTGTTTTCTGTTGACAATGTTTAGGTTATTAGTCTTGTTTTTGTTCCCAAATTCAAAATTTAGAAACGAGGGGCGGCAAGATAGTTTGACAGGGCAGAATAACAAGTGCGGGCTGCGGGAAATCATGGAAAGTAGATGCATCGGGGCCGTGACCCAACATTAATTCTCTTTAACTTGTTTAATCATCTTTCCGCCGCCGCTGCCGCCACACACGTTACTTTTTTTTCAATTCTGTGGCCCGATATTAGCGTCTTCAGAAATTAGTTTAAAGACCAGAACAAGTATCAAAATTGCGTTCCTTACGGACCATCTGTTCCTTACAGAAAATATGATGTATATGTGCAATGTGCTAACCAGGACTTAATTTTCGCCTGGATGATACAACGTGAGGCCAAGCATTAGTTCAATTGCCTTACAACGAAATAACTTATCGTGTGGCGGTTGCACGATGATATAGGCCCCCACCATATAACGCACTGTCACACGATTAATCGCCGGTTGTACGCATAACAAACCAAATCAATCACGGTACATATGAACTTTCATCTTCATAAGACATCACCCTAGTTTACTAATTGTGATGAGTTGTGGTATTAGCCATTTCCTATTTCGATGACAAATACGTTGCTAATGACAACGTATTTTATTTGTTATTGCTAACAACCAAAGGATGCACATCTTTTCCTCATTGAAGGACTAAAGGAAATCGTTCATAATGCATCATGGTAACATTAATGTTATTAATGGAAACATTGAAAACTTTCTTGAGACTATTCGGAAGGAAAGACTTCAATTTTGATATAATTTTCTTTTGATAAGGCCAATTCCATTTCAGTTCGGGTTTTTTTTTCTTTCGTTCTGTTATATTTACAAATATAACAAAGCTTGCTTTGGATCCCACTTTTCTTAAATCATGAAAGGTTGACTAACATGAGTGTAAAGTTGGTCCAATCGTAATGTCAAAACAAGTTTCCCACTAAAAACGATTTGCTTTCTGTTTGCTGTATTTACTGTTATTTTATTTTTTACTGTATTGTCAAGATGGAGGTGGGATTAACAAAAATATTGTGGAATTTCCATCACTTGGTCACATTTTAATTTCATTTTTGATGATCTGAGATGTGGAGTGCACAAACATTCATGAAAAGCTTCGAGCTAAGTATCCGGATGGAGGGAGAAAAGCATCTCGTTATTTCACCTATTCGGTTTTAAAAATATCACGCCGGGACAGAAGCCAGTGGTAAATCATTGTCAGTGATATCCCCGTCAAAAATTAAGCTATTGCAGTGGAATGTGAGATTCTTGTTCGCAAAAGAAATAAGTTTGGAAGCGTTTTTGTATTTTCCTAAATTTCTTTGTGTGGGACAATAAATATATACATTCCATAAAGATTTGACCAAAAAATAATTATTAACAAAACAAATCTTGATATGCCAAGTTATAAAGCAACACTGAAGTTATTTATGAAGTTGGAGATAACAGACCATGTTATGACCTACAGTTATATAATTCATTGTTTTCGTGGGCACTATTACTTAGTCATTGCCATCAATATTCTACTTCATGGTAGAACAGTTAAAAGTAACTTAGATGCTGGAAACGAGGTTAGGTATTTTGACTAGGCTATAATCCAGCAGGGACACGATGTTGTTGGAACACGACGACGACGATGTTTTGACGACGTTACATCGTTTGGACGTTATACTGACGTCGTTACATCGTCAAAACGACGTTGTGTGCCTAACCGATGGTGTTTTCGGGATTTTTTTTTATACAAAGTAAAGGTAATAACATTTAACATGTCATACACCGATAGATCACTAGCTTATGACGGTTAAAAAGTTCTATGTAATAATAAAAAGATATACTAAAAAATAATATTTAAACGAAAAACAAAACAAATAAAAACCAAATAATTGCATATTCCACTTTGTTAATTTATGTTAATTTATGCTATTTGAACGAATACAATTTCTTATGGTTGCACAATACGTGTTTGTGATTTTATTGGAATAATTTTTCAACATTGCGCCATTTTCTAGAAGCAACTGGGCGCATTTGAAATGTCCACCACAAACTGCATAGTGTAAAGCGGGCCATCCAGATCGATCGATTTCGTTCACTTCCACACCAACATCGATCAGGGTTTTTAAGAGTTCATAGTTCCCTTCACCAGCCGCCACGTGTAGTAAAGGCAGTGTTTTATTGTCGGATCGTATGTGCACTCTTCCTTCTGACCATACATCAAAGGAGCAAGCAGGTAATCTACAAATAAAAAAAATAAATTCATTAAAATATGAATATTGCGTAGCTAAAAGTTTTAACATCTAAGAATTACTTGCAAACGAACAAAAATATTGCAATTTATCAAGTCATACACAAGTTACTTCTTCCCTTCTTTTTTCTCAAATGATTTTTATAGAAAGAGGAAGCATGGTGATTAAGTTTATGCTTATTAATGTAAACTGCACTATTGGCCACTTGTCAATGTTAGCTATAAGTAGGTACTGACACATTTCAAGTATCGTGTGTTGTTTTTGCTTACAATTTTCACCAAAACTCATGTTTGTTTACTTAATGTGCTTTTTTCATAATCGAAATTATGTACTAAGATTTTAAAAAAAGATTTATTAGTCAGTATACATGGATTACATTAGAGTTGTGTGTAATGAGTGCATGAGTCAAGGATGCATAAAAATTATTAATACGACATCAGTAAGTCAGTTATAGTGATTGTGGTCTCGTTAAAACATTTGGTGAAATTAACGTTTTTGGCTAATAAATATGTATCCACATTTTACTGCGTGTGTTCTATAAAAAAATCAAGCCTTGATGTTTTGGTAGAATCGATTTTGATGTTAAATAAGTTTCATCAATCTAAAAACAGCATTTTCACTTGAAATTTAATCTATATACGTAATAAAATGCTTAATTATTTTGTCTTGTTCTACAGGAATCGTTTATGTTTTGGTAATCATTGCTAATTTAGCCTCACAGTAATTTTGTCGCGCAATCCTTTTACATTTAATGTTATCAGATTTAATATAACAAGAAATGCAAACAAACAAAGAGAAAAGGATTGTGGACACAGGAAGGTAAAGAGGATGTTCTGTGTTTGAAAAGCTAATGTTACGTTGGTGATACAATAATGGACGGCTTCATTACTGACGTCAGCTAACTTTTATGCAATCACGTTCTATTGATTTTTATTTCAGATAAAAGGTCCAAATATTACTTATGTAATGATACTCAAAGATTGTATCAGTTTACAGCCATTGTAATAGTGCAGTTTCAGAAAGTAATCACCTTTCTTAGTCCCTTAAAAATGACTTAAAAGAGAACTTTCTATAGAATTAGGAAAATAAATGATAATACTTACATCGACTGTTGTTCGACCCCACTATCGTCAAAATCGAAGCTTGTAAAAGAAGAAACAGATCTTCTGTCTTCTTCCGAATATGTTCGTGACCTTAGCCTTTGTTTTGTTATGGAGTCTCCACGAGATTTTCGTAAACTTTCAATTGAGCTTGTACTATCGTTTCGTGACAGAACACGGGCTGATCGTGGACTCTGTTTTGGACTACTATTAATCACCTCTGCTGATAACTTTCGATCTTTTTTGATTTTGTTTTTAAGAATTCCCCAAGTTGTCTTTTTATCGTTTGTGTTATTATTTTCGTCTGGTGAACTTGAGGGATCGGGCGTACTCGTTTTTCGTTCCATTTTCTTTTTCGTTCCAACCACAGCTCGTACAGTATCGCTAAAGCTTAATTTTCGTTCAGATGAGCTGGATCTTCGTTCGTTACTACTTATTTTACGATCGTAAGGTACTGAAAGTTTTCTGTCCTGTAAACTTACTTTTCGCTCTTGATGGCTAGTTTTTCGTTCTTGTGCTTGCAAACTTAACTTTCGTTCTTGCAAGCTCGTTTTACGACCAGAGAGACGTTCTTGGAGACTAATTTTTCGATCCGAACTAGTTTTCTCTTGTAAACTTATTTTACGATCGTATCTGTTAGTGGTTAGATATTGCTCCTGTAAACTCTGCTTCCTGCTGTTCAAATTATTTTCTTGGTAGTTACATTTACGACTTTCTCTTGCATTTGTATTCTGTTGTATACTATCATTTTCTGTATTTCCCCCATTGTTTGGTGATCCATTTTTGTTAAAACTGTTTATAGCAATCTCCATAGACTTTTCCGACGTGTCACTAAATACAGACACCTTTCTTCTCCTTTCCGGGCCTGTATTTCCAGATGAAGTTTTTCTATTTGGTATTGGGGAGGGTTGGACGGTAACTGGCCAATCATTTTCATCGGAAATCTCAAAGTTTTCAGAAAACTGGCTAGCCTCTTTAGTAAAAGATTCCTCAAGTTGAAAACGTACTTTATTGAGGCGTACTTCAACTGAGCTGTTACGTCGACGAAGTGTTTGATGTAGCGCCTCGTCGTCTTGACACGTTTGTTCAAACTGACAATTCATCATTTCAGGAGCTGATATTCTTCGTCCATTGACTGTGTTGTGTGGCAATGAAAGTTCGGGACTATTGGGAGGGCTCTCACTTGCAGTGTAACTATCTGCGCAAGAAGGCAGGCTCTCAGCATCGGATCCAAGGTCTTGCTCTGAAATTCGCATTGCGTCTAAACTGTTTTCTCCAAGTGAAGCACGAGAGGACGGCGATGAGTCTCGACTGATTAATTTATTTCGAAAAGGCAGAAGAGGACCGTCAGATATTTCTTTTCCTTTTTGTTGAAAGGTTAAATGTTGGTCGTGATCTAAAAAATAAAGAAAAACATTTGAAATTAATAAATTAAAAAACATGAAAAAGTCCACACAAAAATCAACAAAAGAAAACAAATATATCCAGCCAAGACGAGAGTCTTTCAACATTTTCTTTTATAAGAATAACGATTTTCCACCTGTTCCAAGCAGACACATGACGTCGTTTTATCGTTGGGACAGCATTCAAACGTTGTAAAGACGTCTATAATGACTATCAAGCGACATCATGTGCCAGCTAGTTGTTTCTTATATAACACTCCGAACAAGATTAAGCTTGTCACTACAATCACGAAAAGGACTAACATTTACCATGCTTTCGATGCTTGACTTTTCTCCCAGGTGCACAAAAGAACACAAGGTTTCTCATTTTCAAATTGCAAAATGATTAGTGCCACAAAAGTTAATATGTGGACGCAGTAAATGATCGACCGATTTGTTACTTAGATAATATTAGACTGTCATTAGAACATGGAATATATATTTTTATCAAAAAAGCTTTTTTATAGTTGTCTTATACGTCATTGTATTAATTTCCTTATAAGGTTAAGTGCCACTTAAGAAAAAAGAAAAAAACTGACTATCCGGGGTTCATACATTCGTAAGGTTGCTATTAAGACATAAATGAGTTTTTTGTCGTGATTAGCGTCGATTGTTCTTGTAAGTGTTTCTCGTAACGGAACAACTTTTATACAATTCATATCCTGATTGAAGACTGATAGTTTTAAATAACAGTATTATTTTATGGCCTCATATCTAAATATGCGTTTTGATGATAGTTACTGGACAGGAAGGGCTTTTCAGTCTCGTTATGTGTTACGCGCACAACACGTACGCATTTTTTGTGTGTTTACTCAGGTAGATCAACACACACACAAAACGTCCAAACGAAATGATTGTGAAGAATTCATTTCTGCAGACGTGCTGAACAGTTTTATGTGTTTGTTTGCTCTGAAGCTGGGAAAATGTTGATAGCGGGACATTTTATGACGTCACTGCACGAGCAAACATATGAAAATAAGTAAAATAAATTATGCAGTTGAACACGAATAAAAAAAGAATCCCCCAAAAATTAGTAGTGATGACAACCGAGACAAATACAAACTGAAAACTTGACCACTTTTTTCTGATATTTTTGAAGATTATGGCCAAATTGTTTATCGAAGCGAGATTATGGAACGGGGCATTGCGTGGGGCTTTATTAAGTAATTATTAATGGACCTTTACTTTGTCTACACCCCTATAAATCGAAGCAATTAATAAATTGGGTTAAATTTAATACTATAGTTTCTACAAATGCTTGTAACTCCTCCCTCCTTATGGATTTTCAATTAACAAAATAGATCCAACTAGGCAAAAGGTAAACTGAAACCATTGCACCCTAAAAACCACGAAGAAGCACGAACTTTCACAAGGAAATTTTTCCTATAATGATAAGCTTTTCCCACTAGATGTTATGATTGCTACAACAAAACACTCAAGAGGAAGAGAAAAAAACTTGAGAAAGTTTATTAATCCGGATCAATTTGTGTATTTTGGACACAAAGAACATCCAGATTTTTGCCAGCCTAACAATGGTGTTCCACCTTGGGAAATGAAAGTGACTTTCTAGAATTTTCACAACGTTAATCCGACAGAAACAAAAATTTTCAGATATATTTAGACGTAATATAATACAGATGCAAAAAAAACATGTGTATAAAATTTAATTGAATCCTCAGAGTTTTGTTTGTCAAAGAAACTCGAGTTGTTTGTTTACACTTCAAAACCGTTTTGTTTATTTAACATGTACATGTTGACACATAAACATGATATACGACTGGCTTGTTTGTATAGATTTACGTATACAGTAGATTCTCTGGTAAATCAAACATCCAAAAGGGAACATACAAAATGGTTCGATATACAGAGCGTTCGAATTAGGGAGGTTCATTTACGTAGAACTCACAGGAAATTAGTTTTAATTATGCAGAGTTTAAAGGTTCGTGCTACAATGATTTGACTGTTTATAATGAATTTTGGAGAAAAATGCTGCCGTCTTTGTCTTGTATTTTTACGTATGAAATGTATGTAATTTAGAACCAAATCACATAAAAAGGAGTGAAAATCTGTTTCCGTTTGATCCAACAGTAACGTAGCCACAGCGATTAAATAGATTTGCAAGTTGATATTTCATGCATAAATGGAAGATATCGTTTCCATTATACTTAGTTAACAGACCCGACTGATCTATATCTAATCCTTTCGCACAATATGGATTTATTGCGAATACAAAATCAGGATTATACTTTTATTCTGGATAGTTTGAAAACGACACAAAGAAGCACGTCGCGTGAGTCATCGTGCCCTTGTTGGTCATATGAGAATACTCTTGCTTGCTACTTAAACCAGTAACAATAAAAACAAAAAAGGACTTTACAGATTATAGAGTGTTGCAATTAAGATCTTAATTCGGATTAACACTGACTTAAGATATAGCCGTTAATATCACTGCATGGTCGAACAAAAAAGATGTAAGCGGTTAAGTGAAGAGGGACACACAAGCTACATGTATATTTTTATAAGAAACTTTCATGTAGCCCGTCAAAAATGTTAAGATGCTATTAGTACTAACCTTTTATGCCTGCGAGAAACTTCCAATCTCAGAGCAAGGTGAAAACATGCTTTTCTGGCAAATTAAAACCAGACAACAGAAACAACGAACTTTGACTTAAATTTTGTTTACATTCGTTTACTTTTAATTGTGACGTTTACAATTATTCCATTTAGAAACTGGATAAGAAACTCTTAAATTTTTTTTGGGGAAAAACAAGATAGTGGAAGAGAATTTAGACAGAGTACACACAAAACCAAAATGTGTAGCAGTAGTAAAAAAACGAAGGAGAAAAACAAAACAGAAGTCTTAATTATGTAGATCATTTCCATTCTCAGAAACAAACCATTAAACGCATCACACCTCAAAGTCTGAATAATAAGGATTAACGTAACTTCAATCAAAATTTTTTAGCAGTGTGGAGGAGTGGAAAAGTGCAGGTTTTGCTAACGTTATCAAAATGTGATAAACGCAAAGAAAAATTGCTAACGTTCGTACTGTCGAAAAATATTTGACGGTACAAAAAGATGGATTGTAGTTGATTGTGACACGGTATGAAAATGGTACATCTAACACTCGTACCTACATGAAATATTAGTGGCGGTATATAAACTGTTTCAAAATTCATATTGTCAGCTATTATTTATAGCAGTATAAAAATATATTTGTTTAATCTGTACTGTATCCTATTTAATATCTACACATCTACACAAATCTCCATAAAGCATACACCCGATAAAGCGGACATCTCCGTATTACGTATTATTACATATACTCCATGTACAGATCTATTGTTTAACAATAATACTCTCATACTCAAAGCCTCTATAAAGGGGACGCCTTTTTTTAATTTTAATTCAACAATGTTGTCCGCTTCATAGAGATTTTACTGTAGTTTGCAGAGACTACGATTGAGTAATTAATCTAACCTTTTTCGGTGTCTCTTAAAAGTAGCGTATTGAGAGACCACATACTGGCCTTTGTGTTCGTGAGATACGTGCTAAATTTATTTTCACATGTGGAACTAAGCTTTGAAAATTAATATTTACTCACAAAAGTACATAATCCTCACAGCAAAAAAAGGTAGGTAATAACAAGCGTTATTATATATTTTACGAGTGCCCTCTTCGTTAAAATGCCTTTCAACCAAACGAACAATAAAAAATGAAATTTAAATCAAATAGTTTGCAAATTTACATAACAGACACATCTTTTTGTCACCTCCTTTTATATAAATAATGGTGAAAAACAACAACGTAGATATGCTACTTCAAATTTTGGTTTAGAACGCAAATCTGTCTGTATTAAACTAAACGATATGAAAATATTTAATACTATAATTCAAACCTTTTATTTATTGTACATACAAAACGATTAGCAGCGGTATAACCTGAAATGATTCTTTCGAAAAGGTAACAAACTGATTTCAATTGAGCCTACAATCATGTACAAGAAGTATCAGTGGTAAAGAAGCTAATACTGCTAATATCAAAAAGTAATTGTCAAATTCAGAAATTACTTATATATTATCACATTATGTTGCTATCAACCAGAGGAAATTGCTTGTAAGGAAAAAAAAAAGATATTGTATACGTCACATTGAGGAAGCTGGTCGACTCCTGCTGTCCAGTAGAATACTTTGATAATATTTTCAGGATTTCATAAAGAATTCTTGAGAAGAAAGATATGCTGTATATTTTAAAGATAATGACCTGATATAAATAGAACTGAGGGTCACAGTGTGCCGATGTTAGCAGTTGAATTCCTTCATTTGGAACAACGAGAGATGGGTTAGCTGCTCCTTATAGACATCAGCATACTGGGTTCTATTTAAAACAGTTCATTATCTTTAAGATTTGTAAGAATTCCACACTCTTCTGGTATTTTTTATATCTATGCCCCTTTTACAATATCCCTTCTTTCTTCGTTCCAAAATATTAGCAGGTTTAATTATAATATCGTTAAGTTGGTTAGGCTAGATGTGTATTCAAGAAATGGATAATAGAAAAGTAATGAATTGATGAATTAATTAGTCCTTCGCCAAAACCTTGAAAGCGATATTCTCTTAACGTGTTACCGTTGAAGTCCAACTGAAAATATAAAACACTTGAAAACGAAACTTTGACAATTGTAATTGAAGTCGGAGCAAAAATTCAATTAACGCTTTTGTCCTCGTAACTATATATGGTTGATGCTACAACTAAATTTTACTTTCCGTTAACAAAAATGATTTATGTAAAAAGAAATAGCAAGAACGCTCTATTCTGAACGAACACCTTGTGTTTTGAATAAGCAAATGAATTATTTGACCTAATTACAAATATTCCCCTTTTACGACTAGAGATATCATTTCAAGAGGTTATTATAAAAACAAGAAAAAAAACGAAGTTGAATTTGTAACTATAATGTATTCTGAGCAGGTGTTGCAACCATCCAAAGCAAATACAAAAACAACTTGAAACTTACATTGGCGAAGCTTGAGTAATCCCTTGCGAAAAACCATTCTCCTTTTTCCTGTACGTAAAACTTATCCAAAGTGTATATCGTTGTCAAATGTTATTTTCACACTGAGTATAAACTTAATTAATGTATCGTATATATGACCACTCATCTAATTGGACAACAATTAGAATTTTAATTAATGTTACGAGGACTGGATACGAACATAGCGAACATGCGCGTTGTGTTGTTTTGTGTAATTTCTCGAGCTGTAAACACGATATGAGCGTAGGCACCATAATCACTATCGGAAACAAATATCCCCAATGTCATTCCTATATTTGTTCAAGTGATACATTTTGTTTACCTAAATTATATTTCATTTGTTTACTTTTGTGTTTATTTACCGTCTGTCATGACAATTGTCAACACAGGAGTTAAGGAAAGATGTTTATGTGAGAGTAGCATTCGAATTTACTTCTAACTTGGACCGAAATGTTGACAGGAAATTCTTGCCATGAAATCAGGATGTGAAAGTCAAATCGAGAAGGTTTCACATGAACATAACCACTATTCTTCCATCCGTTTAAGAATTTCTTCCTTCGGTTAATTTTTATCCATGCTTCTGGAAATTACCAGCACGTGATGTTGGAGTTTCGTTCAGTGCGTTACGCTTCTCACGAAACACATCACCCATTTTTTGTTGTTGTTGTTGTTGTTTTAAGCTCAATCTTCTTTACAACATATAGAACAAGTCAAAAAGAGAGTTCTAGTTTATTGTAAAAGCCATGCATAATAAACTTACGAGAAGAATACAAACGAATACAGGAATAGTCCTAATTTTCCCCAATTTCCCCAATTCAAACCAAGATTTCCCAAATTCACCTAATATTCTTTATGCTTCCAATAGGTCTTAAGTGTTCTTCAAGTAGCTTCTAGAATATGATACATATGTCATTTTCGGAAGTGGCCTTGAATGATTTTTATGCATGACTAGTTCGTAAATCAAGCTCACAAAAACACAAATGCAATAGAAAATTTTAACACAGACTTACGCAAACTGCACCATCTCCAATAACTGGAAAATAATTTGTGAACATACGAACTTTACTTTTTTTTAAAGACGTCCATCCTTACTTGATAATGAATCTCAGGTTTGGTTTTAGTAAGATTGAAATTTGTGCAGATTTCAAGCTGAGTTTTTATATTTTTTTACTCTGTATATACGAATTTGTACAAATTTTTTAAATTACTTTATGACAAAGAAAATTATAGTTGAAATGTACACTGAAAAGAAAAACATGAAATCGTAACAAGAGATTTTCGAGATCTAATCGAAGTATTTGTCGTTAAAGTTTGTATTGTTTTTTTTCCATACAATTCCAGTTGGAAAAGTTTTCATTCTATGATTGCACAGTTATAAGAAAATTTCCAGTTTTTGTGTTTAAATTTTGGATAGGCCAACTACCACGAACCTACTTTTACACTAATGCACAGAATTACAACCAATGCACAGTAATTATTTACTCGAATATTATATCGAATGTATACCAATCAGTTTCAGTGGAGAATACAGACAAAAGCACTTTAAAATGTTTTTTTTTCTTCTAATTTTTGATGGCTGTTGAATATTCAGTATTTCCACGTTTCGATAAGCATTTACAATACACATTCCTTTTCATTTGTCGACGAGGTAAAGGAGCATTGCATTTAAATTTTCTTAAATCTTAAATTGCTAATTTGGTTTCATTTTGTAATTATTACGTGGTTTTGATTCTAAGTAGCCATTTGTATTCGAGTAAGGACCAAACACGCAAAAAAACACTTCAAATCACCAATGAGTTATTAAATGCGACCACAAACGTTATTGTTGAAGTCACTGACGGAAACAGTTATACTGTCATCAAGTGGTTTTACTTATTATGGAAAAACGTCGCGCCATTAAACAGTTATACAACTTATTAAAGATCTAAGTATACTTTTACGAATGGCACCGCCTCTATCACAGATGTTGCAAACTTGTACACTATGCACAACATTTTACACGCCCCACGTCACTTTTGGTAAACTGTGAAAGGGAAATTCAATGTAATTCAAAACTTTTATATGTCATTAAAACCAAAAGACTTGAATTTCTTATAAACTTCCAATCCTGAAAAACACTAGTTGAGGCATTCCTATTATTATGAAGAAAAAAACCTATTGCTGAATGAAAAACAGAAAATGAAAAACTTCTAACAGATCCTACAACATCATACAAGCTTCGAACACGACATTCTTTAGAATGTTCCAATCATAGGCGTGGAGGAGTGGAGGAGTCCAACATTATGATCTTTCTTTTCAGTCTTAAGTGTCGATTAGGTCACTTGCACGTTTTCCTTTTCTACTTTAAATGACTTCACTCTCCCCAACAAATATTGACTGTGCTCTAGCTACGCCTCTGCCAATACACCTTTTTCCGAAATTCTGTTTAAACACCGTGTTTTCAGCGTTTTTATAAGATTTATTGTTTCAATAATGTTTTAACTTTATTACGTTGTAATTGTCTCTATTACTAAAACTCCCAGTAGAATGATTAGGGAAAATTTTAAAATCTGAAAAGAGGTTGGATGTACTAACTCCGCCAAAACACAGCATTTAAACAGAATTCGGGAAGGTGTATAAGTCTTAACAATTTTTGGGGAGATTTTTGGGCGGGTGGTTTTATTTCCAGCGATTAATAAACAGCAAACAAAATGAACAGCTGGTAAATATCATTGCACGGTTTTCACTACGTTTTAAAGGCATTCTATGTCTCTTTTACAGAAGTCTTAAAGGCAACGATTATGTGATTTTTATATTGGTCTACTTTTTCACGTCACCCGTAGTACCACCGCATCTCAAATGTGTAACACAATAAGTTGTTAGATCATATGATTTTTGTAGTACTCCGATTCAGCCCGATTCTGCGTAACAACAAAGCAAACCCATCAAAATTGTAGATGTTAAAAAGCTATATCATTATTAAAAAAACAAGAACGAATAAAAAAGGATTTATTGAGTTGCATTTTGTTACAAAGGCGCCAGACGTTATCTAATTAAAAAAACAGTAACAATTTTCCCTTTTGTAGCTCACTTAATTATCACTGGGTAATGCTGTCAGATCAAAAAGATTGGCTATCAATAAAAATGTAATGTTGAAATTATAACGAAATGGAGCAATCTATTGCAATTTCCATACAATTTAGCTAGTTCATTCATTAGAACGTTGGACAAGAGAAAAATTACTTTAAAAAGTGCATTTTGATTATATTTGATTATTGTGATGCAAAAATTTCATATATGTAACTAATATTGAGTACAACTAATTGTCTGCTTAAAATACTAAGTATGAAAAGATTTCCTTAGCTAATAAAGGCATTCAGCCATTACCCAGCATGCACGCAGCGTCGTTTGAACGTTATTTGGATGTCTTTCAGAGGCGTAGCTAGAGCTCAGTCAAAATTTGTGGAGGAGAGCTCAGTCAAAATTTGTGGAGGAGAGTTTAGTCATTAAGTAACCTAATAAGACCGAAAAGAAATATTATAATCAAGCAAAATAGCGTTTTTGGAGAACAATAATTAAAACATACCTCGCATTAATGGATATAAACAAAATGATGACACTCAATACGCGGAAAACACATTTTGAACATATAAACGATTCATTGAACAAGATTTTAAAAGCTAGGTATCATGTGATCAAATGCCATTCCAAACAATGTATTAAAGAGAACTTTGATGTCGCCATTGGGAAATCATAAATGATTAGTAGAACCGATGACCATTTACTATTGATCAGATAACACAAAGGTATGAGAATCAATCTCGAAACCATGTGTCCATAATGGCATTAAACAAACACACCCCAATAACATTTGCACATCGACACAACAGAACTATATCAATCAAACATTCTTAATGCATTTGACAGGCTAACTTAATAAAATCTGATTGAATTTCAAGCGTATATTTTTGTTATTCTTTATTATTTTTGAAAGAATCCCAGCAGTCACACAACGTCGTTTTAACGTTGTATGGATGTCTTTACAAAGTCTGAATTTATAGTTAGACCTTCGAACTTTGTTTGGGCTTCACTTTGGCGAAAACAATTTTGAAAAATATGTCGAACTGTTTCCATGGCAACCATGTTTTCTAGTTGGGGTGAAAAATTCAGATTTTTTTTTTATTAAACAGCATTGTTAAATGTTTTTAACAGTTAAATGTTGCTTGTTAGTATATAAATGATGTATTTTCAATGTTTTAAAAGTATTATTTTAATACTAAGCAATTATAAATCAGTTATAACTTTTATTGTTCCAAAGTCCGCAGTTTTCACCATCGGCTAAAATGATGAGGTCAGCACAATTTTTTTCTATCAAGTTGTTTATTAAGTCTTCGTTAACAATTGTGGTAAGTTTCATGGTAAAAGCATAAAATTTGTGGAAGTTGCTGAGGAGCCCCCAAAACGCTCGGTATTAATAGTGTTAAAAAGATTATCGTGTGCCTGCTGTAATCATATGGAACATGACAACCTATGAGTGTTATGCAACTTTGATATAAGTTAAATGGACAGATCCTTGTTCAGTGTAGTTTACGTTAAATAATAAATAAATTATATATCGTGTAAACCATGCCATAAGTTATTTTTGTGGAGAAAAGTTAGATGAAACCTGATTGCAGTTTTCCTTTATAAAATAAATGCATGCTTTAGAACGTTTCATTAATCATGCTGCTAAAATCAAGTTATATAGGCAAAGATCTGATTGAAGTCATTAGAAAATTCTCGGGTCTGGAAGTCTATTACAGAGGCATAGCCAGAGCTCAGTCAAAATTTGTGGAGGAGAGTTTAGTCATTTAAAGTAGAAAAGAAAAACGTGCAAGTAACCTAATCGACACTTAAGACTGAAAAGAATTATCATAACGTTAGACTCCTCCACAAATTTTGACTGACTTTGAATACGCCTATTAGTTACAACAAATAAGCATACTTTGTTCCGAACATGTTTTGATCACATGACAACATTGTAACCAATACACAGTAATTATTTGGCCATCATGGGATTAAAAAGTGTGCAATAGATACAGTTAGACTGGTTAAGTAAATAATACACAGACCAGGAAATTCTCTGATGACTATGATCTGAATTAAAGTAATGTCAAAGCAAGAGTCTTCGCGATTTGTGTGTTAAAAGACAGTAAGTGCTACATGCAACTAAGAGTTGATTTCATCGCATTTCAGTGAATTTAATAGGCGTCATACAGCTATCCGAAAACAAACGTTATTTCACTTACGAAAATAAAAAATTTGAGATACATCATTTCCTTTTTTCTCTAAGTTAATACATACACCCTAATCACAGATCTTGTCTCTTACACTAATCAAGTCTGTTTTCTGTGTTAAAATACCCGAAGATCACGCGATGCATGTGGTTTTGAAAAATAAAAAAACAACAGACTAATTGATAGAGCTAATTTGTCACTTTTAAAATATTATCTAAACAAAAAAGACATTTCTATAGATTCTCTATTTTTATTGTCATATACTTTTGAAGCTTTTATCCTCCTTTTGTCTGCTCTTTTTGTGTGCCCCTAATCTGCGATTGTTTTCTAATTTTCAAAGAATAACAACACTTCTATTTCGTAGTGATAAGAGCTGATAAATTCAATGTAATCTGTATTAGTTCATTGTATAATCAGTAACAACAACCACCAAAAGAGATTTATTCTAACGGTTCATTCTAACGATTTTCCGGCCAATGATTGAGCGGAATTATATTTTTCAACACTCCCATGATTTGAGCGTGGAATATACAAGGGTGGTGCATCGGGGGAACTTCACCTCCCCCCTTCCTATACCAGACACAGAATAGAACGTGTTACGTCACAATCTTCCTAAACCTCTCTTATTTTTCCAATATTGCAAAGTTTTTTTCCGTGCCTTTTGTGATATGAACACTTTTGTAAAACGACTATAATTTGTATTTAGACTTTTTATGAAAAGATCTAGATTGTTGTTTTCAAATGGTTTGTGATGGTTATGTAAGCAGTATTTCCTCTGTTGATGTGAGAAACGTTCAAATTTGATAAAATTGGTCCTATCGTTCTGACGTCAGCATATTTCCAACTGCTTTTGCCGAAGTCTGAATATTTACAAACACAAGAAATACGCAAACTATCTTCATAACATAGGAATCTGGCTTACAGGCTTATCAAAAATCATGAAAAATTCGTGAAACTTTGCGTACCCAGTTAGATATGTGTTGACGTCAGCAAAATTCACTCGTAACCATCGTAACAATAGTGGATTAAATGCAGAAAAGGTTGAGCTACATTCCTACCAAGTTTCATTGTTAGCTTTCTCAAAATATATTCTGTTGAAGCTAAACTCAATCTTCGACAGCTATACTCCATTAGAAGGCATTTTTTCTGAATCTCAGGTAGAGAAATCGATCGCATAACAGAACATTTCATTGATATTAAGTCAAATATCACACATATTGAAAGTTACACGGATAAATGGGTTTTTTTTATACAAGAACATTCAAATTTGACGAAGCCTTCAAACGTTCTTAATTTTTCAATTTTAAAGCCTAAAAATGTTCTTAATATGTTCTTAACTTATACGCTATTATACATTATTCAACGGACTTGATTGACATTTCTAAGTTAATGGAGTTAACTTGATACTGTTGTAAACATATCATTTGTTCTTATAAAAAAACGTGTATTCAAAATAGACTGAAAGAAGAAAAAGAATACCGAATGAAAGGGAATTTATAATTACAAATTAACTTATAAAAGGATTACGACAACATTTTTGTTCGGCATGAAATCTCCAACACTTAGATAACTAACCGTTTGCATTGAGCATGGAGAAACGTAGAACAAAACTATATCAATTTATCAGTAAAACATCTTTTTGATATTGACGTTTTTGAATAAGAATTCCAGAATTTTTTATACTCTAAAAGATAAATGCCGACCTTCACGAAGTAGGAAGTGTTGAGTTATTGGAGATTTTTTTGTTTTTTTCGTTGTTATGACAATCAATATGTTTGACGGTCTGCAAATTATTGCAATTTTTTATGATGGAGATTTACGTTGTTTATCACTTCATGATATTTTAAAGTATAATAGAAAAGATATCTTATTTTGTATTTCACCCATAACTGGAAAGGCTCCATTCGCAACTCCAGGCGAAAGCCATATTGCGTCAGAAAAGGTGTTTAGCTACTTAATTTATTGCTTCTAACTAAAACAAAAACAACAACAACAAAAAAAAAACAAAAAAAAAACGAGAATAATCGTAACGAATTAATTAATTGATTGGCAAATTTTTGTGCTTCCCTCAATAACTCCTTTTCATCACACCTTACTTTCAAGTTATTGATTGATTGATTTTTTTGAACCAGAGAAATAGAATTGAACGCTTCCATATAAAAGTCACGTTTGGTTAGAGCTGAACATAATTTCATAACATAATTAACCTTTTGATCACAGATGGGCGTATATTGGCTTTTGCCTTTTTTGTTTTCAAATTTTTGTCAAGATATAAATCAGAAAAAAAATGAGAGCCTGTTACAAAACATGGCATTCCATAAATTCCAAATTCTTTTAATAAAATAAAGGAAAAAAAAAAAATATATTGCAAGATGAAAACAGGAAAGGTGAATATTAGCCAGATGGTATATGAAAGAATGTTAATTATCACAATTGACAAAAATAGTTCCCTTTTGCATCATGATATTCAACTAGAAACAGTACCTACGTGCATGAAAGAATTACTCTCATTATCAACTAAATATTTTAGCAATGAATGTTTGTAGCTACAATTGCAAAAACAGATTTCATAAGAGTAATGAAGCGAAATTACAAGCATGAGAGTTTTCAAAAACATGTTTATTATACCATTAGTTATAAGCAACAATTTGGTTACAAATATAGAACGCGTAGCTGTTTTTGCGTTCCGTTGAATTTTCTAGAACCTTGAAAGTATTATTTTATTTTCACGAATATTTAAATTTATGAAAAATTAATGTTCTTATTCGGATGCAAAATTAAAATGTTACCCATAAACGTCAATAAAACTAAGTTATAACTAAGTTTTTAATTTTTCTCATTTAAAAATCGTTCATGGATTTTGAATTTGTTTTCCGAAAAGCCACCCTTTTTCTGGTAAAAGATACTCAGTCAAGCGAAATCATCATGCATTTCTATTTAAATCTCAAACCACAATTTTTCTAGACTTTTATTCAAAATTGATGCTTATAAAGATAGGCATTTGGCAGTCTATCGCAATGCTAATTTTAAGTTGTTTTTTGCATCAATCATGGCATCAATATTGTAAACATCGTCTGCACAAACAGACATTAACATCATTGCTTTAATCGGACACGATTACTTTTTATTTGTAATGGTTTTATTGAACGTAAACATCATTACATTCCTTTTAAGATTGAGATACAAAACATTATCTTCCAAAGGCCACAAAATGCTATTAAAATAATTTACAAAGGGTTTAATATACGATGCAAATGTAGAGTTTGGCGTATTCGTAGGTATATTTCCCAATGAATGACTCTTAAAGGGAAAATTTAAATACAAATGAAAAAAACAAACTATTTCACATGAATTCTTTCTACTTGGAGATTTAGGGCATCTTTAATTCAGTCACTTATTAAGGACAAACGTAACAAATATAATAGGGAACAATATCTTTCCATTTAAAGATCCTCGTTTATTCCGAACTCCCTTTTTAACTTGTTTAGTACCCATTGTTTGACATTTCCCTTTGCTACAACCTCTTTTCGTTTGTTACTCCAGAGTGGTTTTAAAACAAAGTACCAATTGTACTTTCCTCAAACGTTAGCTATCCATGTGTCGTTTCAGACTAATGTTTTGATGACGCTACAAATGTATACAAAATATTTAATCAAAACATTTCTGAGCCGCCTATTCTGGAGCAAAATTTGAAATATATTTAGAACAGGAAAGCATTGCACGCTTGACTAAACTTGTTGCAATTGTAAATGTTTCTACACAGTCCTCAGTCGCAAAGCTAAAAATTCCAAAATGGACATACATTTAAGGGTATAATTCATGTCCAAAAAGTGTTGTTGTTCCAAAAATGTTTTTTATCAGAATTTACACGGGCCACGGGGTAAGTGGAAATAGGGTAGATTTCCACCTTACCCCTATCCCAATCCCCTTAACTGTTTTTCCCCATCATTTTTTTTTTTTTTTTTTTTTTGCCCAAAAAGCGTTGAGGTTCAAAACGTCCCTGAACACCAGCAACGTTACATCTTCTCAAATGTGAAATTTGCTTCGCGGGCCTCTATTTTAAATCGTTTTATATAAATTTCAGCACTGTCTTTTGGCCTTGTAATTGGTCTTGTAATTTAGTGTCAGTTACAGAATTCCACTCGTAACGGATATTATCTTGTTGTTTTGTTTATGATAAAATTATGATTTATCATTTAAAAGTGATAATTTATCGTTTCCTTTTCCCATTAGTTTTTTTATGAAATATCACGAAACTGTGTGAAAAATCGATGATTTCAGAATAAAAGTAATATGAAGCTTAAAGATATTAGTATTGAAAGAGTAACATCTTTACCACCATTGACAACAACAACAACAACAACATTAACAACAACAACAACAACAACAACATTAACAACAACAAACGTACACTAGACCAATCCTTTAAACACAGTACCTACATGATATATTAAGATAAAAACTGAATGGTTCAATAAATATATTAGTACCGTTGTTGGGCTAAAATTTAGTAGTTAAAAATAAAATATACATTCAGTTTTGTAAGACATTTCACTGGAGAAGTATGCAAAAGATGTGTTGTAATCGTGGTCTTAAATAACATCTTAAAAAACAGCTTTCTTATTGAAACAGTAGTATCACACCCACTCACACATTTTGTTTATACTGCCTCAATCTCTCATCATTCTGTCAACAAACGGAAATAATCTAACATTCTGAAAAAGCACATGGTAATTGTGTATGATTTCGCATGATTACCTGGGCTTTTCCGAATTTCCTGCTAGATTTTCATTTTTTTCGTATCATATTGATAAAATCTCTTGACAATTCATTATGAAAATCTTAATATCCTTTTCTAATTGATTGTTGTGGAAATGACAAAATATCCTAATTACCAAGACAGGACTATTTCAGAGACGCGACTAAGAATCTAGTTTGATTTTAAGAGGAAATCACCAGTTTTACCGGTAACATTAATTATGATAAGAACAATATTTTGTCATTTAGGCACTTTGAATGGACTGAAATAATCTGTGATTACTTATATATTTCCTGCAATGAAATCAGTATATTGCCGAGAATGCTTTTGGACACTCGAAAAACCCTTACCCTCATACCAGTTGCCCCCACTCTCGTGATAATTGTTTTAACTTTAATCAATTTTAAGTGATTCTAAAAAGACGTTCATCGTACTTTCAACTGTCACTAGCGGTATTCAAAATATACAGCTTTACTCAACAAGGAAACTGAAGATTTTAATATTTTCCGTTATCATAATCACCATTTCTATTTTAAAGGCATTCTGAGAATATAAATAAACTTAAAGAGAGACAGAGATAGAGAGAGAAATGGACAATGAATAGTTTCCTTGTAGTTACGACACTAATTACAGTCATTTTTTTGGAATAATTTTACTAACGGATCATTTGTAATTAAATAATAACCGGAAGACTTAATGTCCCCAAGGCTTCCATACCAACTAGTGGATCTAAAAATGTCTCCGAAAATGTTAACCCTTGGCCACCAATACCAATACAGACTACACATTCAGATAAGTATTGTTCTAATTTTACTCAGGCCGATATGCAATCAATAGATGGTTCGAAAAGAACTACAACTGTGTTTACTGGCATAAGGTTCTCTTGAAATGTTTATGAAAAAACTTTTATAAAATTTAAAATGGAGTTTTATATTGATGAGAAATCGTCAGATGGATTTACTCTGGATTAGTACTAAAGAAGCCCAGTGTTTCCCACCCCTGTCCTTACCATGCAGTAACAAATGAAACATTCAGCAATAAGTTATTTGAAACAATGTCATTTAGTAATTACTATTTATTTTTTCTATTTCGAAGAAAAGGAAAAAGAAAGGAAGAAAAGTATGGGTTTTTGGTACTACCTGATAGATATATGACACAGTTTGAAAATTCTTCACTATTCACTGTATGTTATTAGTATGGCAGTCGCAAATGAACCTTTCAATAAAACAATGATAACAAGCCTGATATTCTGTAGCTTATTAAAACTGACCGCACACAATTTCGTGATTTTTTGTTGTTGTTGTTATCGGTTTATAATTCGAAATTGAAACTAGAGTGAGAATATATTCGATATATTTAAAGACGAATTCGAAGATGAATATAAAGATTTACTTTATTCACTTTACCTTGCTTAGCAGATCTTCCAACCCATTCGTTTAAATAATTCACCGACATTCTTTGCTCATTTTTAGCTGCTTGAAACAAATTTTGAATACTAGAACGTACACGCTTCATCTCCTTTCGTTTTTCCTGTTCTCTCTATTCTGTTGGTCCTCGATGTGTCTTTCACAGACGTTTCTCTTTTGTAAATCGTGAAAATAACAATTCGTCCACACAAGAGATAACAACAATTATTAATACAACAAAGATACTGATGGCAATACGTGACGTGAAACAAAATGAGAGAGGAAGAAATTAGAATTAAATAGTTCCGCACAATGTAATGGGAACTTTTGTTTTCACATCCTTACATAAATTACATGGAGGCAAACAAAGAAAATACGCAGGTAACACTTATGACAGTAAAAAAACCTTTTTCTGTTGTTTGTTGAACATAATCTTAACCGTGTTTTCCTTTCATAACAATTTTCTGATGCATTTAACCATTTAAGGGAAATTGCTGCTCTTTACATACGTGCCTGAATACGATTGTTAAATTTAAAGTACATTCTATCGATATGTGCCTTTAAAACCGCCCTTAATACCTAATGTAACCTAGTTAAGGTTTTTAGTTGATATTCAATAACTATGAAAAGCTCATCAACAAAGCAATACTTTTAAATCAAAATTATATGTTGGAAGGTGTTGTTTGTCAGACCAGTATTGTTCATAATAAGTGAAGAGATTTACCATGTCATGGACCTGATGATTTACGTTGGGCTACGTTTCGAGAGAACCTTCTCTCATCATCGGGCAAGTTAAAAATGAGAAGATGTCCCTTTTATACGTTTAAGGTCAAACGTATTAAGTATTAAAGTATTTAGTAATAAATCAAAAGTACGAAGAACCAGTAAAGGCATAACTTCCTGACAAGCGTCTCATAATGTTACATTGAAATTTTTTCTATCATTTATTAGCATAAAGTGGACCCTATGAAATTAAAAGTTTTTATCGGATTACACGAGAAAGTCTCGACCGGGGAAAACCGGGCTACACTAATGTCACCTGAATTGATTATTTGATTATTAGAATTATCCAATGAAGATAACGCCCATACTGAATAAACGCCCACGGAAACATTTCGATTGATGAATAAATCCACAGGGCGTTAAGTAGGACATTTATGGTCAATACAGGTTATTGCTAAGATCTAAATTAAGAATGCGGGTGGCCATTCTTATATAATCTAAAAGAAAGACAAATACTCCAAATATGGGATGATTTGTGATCGGATAATGACCGCTTAATATTATAAACAGACAATCAGGAGACCTTTGGTTATAAACATTGTTCTTTTACGTAAACCTTAACTTTTTCCAAATCTCGAATATTTGTACACTAATTCAAAACATCATGGATTCAATGAAGCTAATTTATTGCTGCGGTCTCGTCAATTTTATATCGATTTTCGTCATGTTTTCAAGAATATCAAAGATTGAATCCAAAAATAACATCGAGGGGTTGAACAATAACACTTCTTATAGCCGCCAGGAAGAAATGATTAGTTAAAGTATAAACTGAAGAAACCGTGTCTATTACATAAAAAGACAGAGAATTATTTTTTAGTTGTGATTTTATCCTCGTTTAAGTTGATTATGTGTTACAGCTTACTGCCACACAAAACTGGAAATAAATAATAATTTTTGAAAATGTTGGAATATTTTTTTGAAAATTTATGAAATATATTCATTACACCTTAGAGTGTCATTTTGTGATTCATTGTATGAGGATTTTCTCTTTGCAGCCTCGTTTTAATATCAGAAATTTAATTTAATGTTAGTTTCAATGTGACAATCAATGTGAAGAAGAGAACAATTCTAAATTCTAATTCACCCGAGAACTACAGTGCATACAAATGTAGTATTGATTGTTTGAAAATGTAGCCAGTGAGATGATTGAGCTCAAGTAAGTCGTTTAAACACGACTTCAAGAATTAAGTGCGGAAGGTATGTTTATATTCCACATATAAATCAAACTTCCGTTCAGATGACCATGTCAAAGAATACATGTTTACTTATAGTGTTTTCTACTGCAATTTTTTTGAGTCAGTGTTTGACAAGCAAACGATTTGGTTTTGATGGCTACTATCAGTATCAGGTCTTTTGAAAAATAATATAAAGCATCATGGCTTAATGAGTGCACGTTTGCATAGCACTAACATCCAACAAATGAAAGTCGGAATAGGCAATTCTGAAAGATACGTCTATTGTGTTGAATGAACAGAAGCTTTCAGGTAAATTATTGTGCCTTTGCCTCGCTACGAAATCCAATGTTATTGTACAAAGCTAATCAATAATATAAGAAAAAGACAATTGTTTACGTTAGATAAGAGTTAGAGCTGGCAATGCAAGTAGCACTTAGAATAACTTCCGAAGAAAAATAAATATGTTCTAAACAAACATTTTATTTTGATTTAAAAAGTGATTAGATCTTCTAAAATAATAAGGAAAGTCCTTGTGATTTAAAACACGCTAATAAATTTTAAAAGGTATTCTTAAGATTTTCCAAAAGGCAAAATAAGGATATAAGAAATTTGTGGAATCTCAACTGATATCGGAAAAAGTGAAAAAAAAAAAGAAGGAGGGCGGGAGAGAGAGAATAGCGTGTACCTGTTTGTTCTTTCATACTAGATTCATCGTCTGTTTCTTCAACTTCCACAATGCTAGCCATACTGCCCGTAGAACTTGAGCGACTTGTCTGCGACAACATCAATGGAGATTTCAGATGTTTTCTTGTTGAATCGTGAACGTTTAACCATCGTCTGTGTTTTTGCCGTCTTGTAAAATCTCCATTTCTGCATTCTGACGTGTTGCCCAACTCTTTCAGATCATCAATGGATCCGGCAGACCGTCTTCTTTTAACAAAACGTGCTGATTTCTCTGTTATAAAACGCTCTTCCTCGTCAAAGTCGAACACATTGTCAACAACAGTAGAATTCATCGAACTGGACATGTTACCAATTGTTCTCTCATATTTAATCAAATCGGGGGATTTCCGACGCTGTTGGCAATTATCAGCTGATGTCAAGCCTATGATAACAGATTTTCGAAAGTCCTCTCCTTGTTTGTTATTCAAATGCATTTTTGCCAAGAACTCTTCATACGATTCACTTAAAACTAGACTTGCATTATTAACACCACGATTAGATGCTATGATGTTATTTGAACTATTTTCAATACCTTGTGGTTTGAAACAATTTAAAACATCCTCTTGTAGGTCTTTTATTTTTGAATGATCGAGGCCTGAAAAACCATTTCTGCTATTGTCCTCGTTGCTATAGAGGCCTGCCTCAATGTTGTTTTTTTTATCGTTTTCGCTGTTCTTGTGTTTGTTTACATTATTGTTATGGCATCTCGGGATTTTGTTCGAGTCTTGATGATTCCTGAGTAGATCATCTTCGTCCGCTTTCTTATTTGACGTACTTAAGGAGTTTATACTATCGTTTAAGCCAATGAAAGTAATTAAATTATTTTTGTGATTGTTCATCCGCTCGCTTCCGATAGCGTTTATGGTCAGACAATTGTTTTGGCAACTTGAACATGCATTCAGACTTCGGATGTCCTTCAAATTCGGGCTTTCAAATAAAGTAATACGTTCCCTTTGTGTTGTCGCAGGTTCATCCGCATAACATGTTCTCGCAGTAAAGGTCATTTCGTCGACATGTGAGTCAGACTCCGCTCCGTATGGACCTTCTCGAACAGCTTCCGTATTCGATACACGGTCTTTGGTGTTCGGTCTGTTCGGTTCTGAATGGATGTGTGAGACATTTTGTTGATAAAATGACTTGGGGAGATCATCGTTTTCTGTTTGTTGATCACTAAACATTTCTATAGAATTCCTTCTAACTTCACGCATTTTCACGGGTATTGTTTTTATTTGCATCATTTCTAAAGGTTTAATCTGGATCACATTCTTGATCTTGACATCACTGTGCTCCTTTGTGACCAAACTATTACGGTCACAGCCTTCAAAATCGTGTTTTTGAAAGCTATCCTCGCTTTCGATGTAACTATAAGGGTTGGTTTTCAGCATTCCCGTCGATTTATAATCCTCATTACATGCACCATTTTTTATTTCCAAAATATCTGTGTTTCGCTTCCAACTAGTTTCATCTTGTCGTTTCGTCGCACAGTTCTTGTTGGCATTTACGTGACCGTTCGAACATTCTACATCATTCTCAGATGAGTTGGTGTTATTTTCAAACACCTTCTTACAAGAGGCAAATTTTGATCGGTTCCAAATGAACGGAGTATACTTAATAGCTGAACTTTTGGTATCGTATAATTTAGATGTGGCAGCTGCACTAACAGATTTCGAACCGGTACTGCAGTCGCTCTCGTCGATCGTGCATTGATATATCTGGCTTTTGTCCTTGCATACAATGTCTTTTTCAATCGCAAATTGACTGAATTTCAATTTAAGTGGATGACTAAGTATACTTTTATTGAACTCTATTGCTTTTAAGTTCATTCGGCTAACAGAGATGTTTGGTTTTGATCTCATTTCACAACCGTTAGAATGATTATTAAAATGATGTTCAGTTTGATCCTGATGATCCGATAAAGTTAAATCCATGTTACTGTGGTGAGTTGCATACCAATGTCTTTCAATACATTGTGAACTCATCTCTTTTCACCGAATTACACATTTAATGAGTTCTTTATTCATTCAAGTAGAAGTGATCTGGTTTCTTTTGTTGAAAATGTTATCAGAATTATGATTTCAACTTTTTCATTCAGAAGCTAAAAAAAAAAAGAACAAAAAAATGTTTTTAACCCTTCCCTAAAAATAACGAATTTAATGTTATGTTTCGGTTAACTATGATTCTTTGAGCAATTCTCTTTCTAATCCCTAAATAAATGTTTCCCCAAAAATAGGAGGGCTCTCTTCCCGAAAAGTCTGTTTAGAACAGGCAAAGAGGTTAAAATAAGAGTTTTAATGAAAATTTAATTAAAACAGTAAAAAAATCTTAACAAACACAAGAAGTCGCATGTAAGAAAAAATTTTTAATCCTACTAAGTATTTCTCATAAGAGGAGGGGGGACCTGGCTAATGCACAAACTCTTCATCCACTTCGTAAGTAATACAAAAAAAGACAGCCGGAGTAAAACTACAACCTGCATTGATACATGAATGTAAAGGGAGACCAGACCGTATTTATGATATATAAGACCCATGAAGGGCAATCATTAACAAGAAAACATGCCTACTAATGGCTTATTAACCTTATTAGAGGTTATGACGTTATGGACCAAACGCAGCTACCGAGGTCAATATTTTCTCAAGTATTGGCAGGCTAATAAGGTTAATAAGCCATTTAGTACCTGGCAACATAATTAAGAGAAGATTTAAAGCCCTGCTTGTTATATGAAATATTTAAAAGATTAACATATCTCCTTCTGTTTTCTTATATTTTCTGTGCCTGCAATGTAGAGCAGAGGCGGATCTAGAGGGTATGTCGAAATTTGTGGAGGAGAATGTTAGCTATTAAACCAACTATAAAAACGTGCAAATGAGCCCATTGGTGATACGGACTGAAAACAGATATTATGTTAACGTACTTCTCCACAATTTTCGACATACCCTAAATCCGCCGCTGTAGAGTCTTCTCCATCATTTTATTTCCTGGTTTACATTTTTATGAAGCCGGTCAATACGGGAAAATATTGACCGGTCGCGTGACATCATTTAACCAATCATAATGATCTGTTGCAAGAAGACTCTACACTGCCAGATATTAAAAACAGATTACACGGAATCTCGTTTAAGATCAAATACTTTGAAATAAATGAATGGAAACTTTTTAACTATCTTCGGAACAAATGGATGAAACAAAAATATTTCATTGCAAATTTTTAATTTTATAAGTGGCATCTGCTTTTGATCAATTGATAAGGCCAGTCTGCTTTTTCGATTACTTCGTTAAAAACAGATAAACATTATTAGGTACATGGTATATTTTTTATTTTATATCGACATGCCTTTACATCATTATGTAACGTAAATATTTAAACTCCCAGTAATGCTCCCAGTAATACCACAATAAATCGGAATGGAACGTCACCATGACATCCCTTTAAGTTTGAGACATTCCTTATTTTTCCCACGTGTCACGTGCTTTTTAACACCCGAACAGACAACAACATACAAATCTGTACCTAGGTTCAGCAAATAAATAAACATTCCATTTACATTACATTCCAAATATAATGATACTATAAAACGGTTTTCTAAGTGTGGAGAAGAAAAAGCAAACACTTCAGTTGAGTGGCAATGAATTTTTCAATCTGGCTAACTACTTCATTACGACATATCACTACCGTTTATAAAGTTATTCTCGAAAACTCCCATCTAACTGCGAAAGGAAATTCCATTATGGATAGTTCAATACACTATACACCAGAACACAAAAGAATCTATAATGAAATAATACAACGTTAGATTTAACAAGACAACATGTGGTACTTAAGAGCAGCAAACAACTGTTCATGTTGCATAGAAATGCAAAGCAGCAATTGAAGTTGGGTGGTGATTTGTTTAAATGTTCATTAAAAGAAAATCACAATGATGTCTGTCATGACGAATTAATTTTATTGAAATTTTGGTTTTGAGAGAATACTTAGCGTTGAGAGTCATAACTTGCGATGTTAAAAAAAATCTTAACTCTCTCTCTATCTTAACTAATATCTCCTATTCTTCACTATGTTATAAAGAGTCGTTTTCCAGTACATCAAAATTGCTTCTGTGTGTATAGACTGACTAAATATTGTTATATATGAACCTTAATACAGGGAAATATGATGAGAATTCATAATTTTGCTGTTAAACTGTAAGAAGGAAATCGATATAAAAACAAGTTATTTACTGAAGGTCTCAATTCCAGATTTTGATACTTCCTCTATTTGTTTTTGAGTAAATAACAACATGTGACCTGACATTAGACAATGAGCAGTTGTGTAGTAAGAGCTTAACTGTAGAAAGAAAAACAGATCTATATTTAGATACGTTTAAAACGCATTAAATCCACTTATGAGAGATAACGTTTTTTATGATTGGATAAGGAAATATATGACAAAAGAACAAACAGAAAAATTGATTTTAGCAAAAAAATGAAATGACGTTTCAAATCACTTGATCAAAAATCTATCAAAACAAAATTGTATTAAAAACAACGTGCCAACATCGAAATGAGAAAAATTTATAAAATGTTTATATAGACATCACCACATTGTTATGGATGAGTGTTAAATATTTGAGAAAAAAAACTTTGTCTGAAGGTTAAAAAAAATTCCCAAAAAATTACAGTCACGTGCTTGAAATTTAGCCAAAAGTGTTAAGTGACAGCAGAACAGGACTGGATGTGCTTATTTTTTCTAAAAGAATTTAAGCTGAAATTGTTCTTATTTGCGTTCTTATGTGAAACCTTAGAAAATGATGGAAAATGTCCAAAATAATTGAGCTGTTTTAAACGATTGGACCCAAAGGAAGTTGTGGATATTGATGATGTGAAAGTTATTTTCCGTTTACATTGTTAGTTCTTTGACTCTTGCGTTTTTGCAAACCTTATTGTCAAAAAAAAGAAAAAAAATATCTTAATTGTTGGACAAATCGTAATCTATATGTTTTTAAAAATACCTCAATGGAATAGTGTTTGAAAATGTGGTACAGGAAAAAAATGTCATTTACGGACATTACGGACGAATTGATCTTTCCCGAATTTCAGTTTAAACGCCAATATTTTGTCAAACTATCCTACCTTGCCTCGTTGTGATGTGAATACATATATATAAATATATATTTTGATTAAATGCAAATCGCTGTGGGCCAATTTGTGAAAATTTTCATCAAATCACCGAATCAAAACGAGGTGGGGTACGATAGTTTGGCTAATATTCGACGTTTAAAAAAAAATCGAGAAAGGACCTTTCATAAATTACGACAGATGTATCCATTGCCTCGTTTTCACCCAGAATATTAACGAGGTTGGGTGGTTTACAAGTGAAAAGATACCTTAATGATATTTCACGTTTTCCTTTTATAAAGGTTAAGTACGGAGTAATTGTAAAGATTAAAATTGATACGATGGATATTGTAATGTAATTTATGAAAAAGTCTATTAGAGCATTGCATTGTGGTAGTTATACGATGCGATGTATAAACCTTTCCCGAGTTTCTGTTTAAACACCATGTTTTGACCTAGTTAGTACATCCAACCTCGTTCTTATGAAATTTATTGTTTCAATAATGTTTTAACTTTATTACTTAGTAATTATCTCTATTACTTAAACTCCCAGTAGAATGATTAGAGGCAATTTCGATAGCTAAAACGAGGCTGTATGTACTTATTAGACAAAAATACGGCGTTTAAACTGAAATTCGGGAAAGTAGTATTAAAGAGGGAACAGAATAAGGGGAACGACAAATTAGAAAATACGGCAGAAGAAGCCTTGGACTTGTAGAAACTCTTTATAATTAATAGCATTATTAGTAAGAAAACTTCGTTAAACATATCCCAGCCGTCTTTAAGACGTCTTTTTATGTCTAGATTTAGTCTGTAGAAAGACGCATACTTTTAGACGCTTTTAAGACGTCTTTAAGACGGCATGAAAAAGTTACAAGTCTAAAACAGGTCTAAAAGACGTCTTCAAAAAGTTTCGATTTATTGGGTTTACAAAGGATGTCTTTCAAACGTCTTCAGAAAGATGTAATTTGGACGTCTTCATCAAGAGACGCCTTTAATACGTCTTTAAAACGCCTTCTTCTAATTCTTCCCGCGCCTTTTACAATTTCTAAATAAAGACGGGGGACAAAAAAAAGCTTTATGTTTAATCATGCAGCAAAATTTCTATTTTATAAATTAAACAATACAAAAGAATGAGCTTGTGTTTATTTTGAAATAAAAAATCTGTTTATGCATGACGTCGTTCTAGACGTCTAAAAGATGTCTAAATGTTTAAAAGACGTTTAAAAAAGATGTTTAAAAAACATCTAATGAAGATGTCCAAAAGACGTCTATGTAAAGATGTTTTCAACCGGACAAATCAGACTACATTTAGACATCTTTTAGACGTCTTTTTGGCGGCTGAGATGTTCAGCTGAGGCATCCTTAAAGTTCTTCACTAAGAATTTTATGAAATACCTCAAAATAGTCCAACCTTAAAATCATAAAGAAGGACATTAACTTGAAATGTCGACGTTTACTAAGAGCAAAACATTAAGCAACTTTAATAAATGTTGTTAACAAGTTGTTGGTAAATATTTGTTATCGCTTTCATTTCTTTCACAAATTTTAAAGTGTTTCTTTATAAAGCTACGAGATATAAAGCTAGTCACTGAAAGTTTAAAATAAAAATTTCGCGAACAAAACTTCATGATTATACTGTGAACAAACTGAACCGGTATCCAGCCGGCACGTAACGTCTTTTTAACTTCCGAACAACATTCGGACGTTGTACAAACGTCCGTGTAACGTTCAAACGACGTTGTTTACCTACTGTGTAATTTCACGAAATGAAAATGAAATGAAATGAAAATGAAAACGAAATGAAAAAAACAATCCTTAATACAAAGCAAATTTATTAAAATTATTAAAAAATCCAGACCAATACTGGAAAAACCTGATTCTGGACAACATAACTCAAGAATGAAATTCCAGTTTTCCGGTTTATTTTCCTTAAAGACAATGTGTTGTTAATAAATAGCAATTTGAGCTTAATTCTGAGTCCTGATTACCGATGCAGAACTTGCTTGGAAGAAATAAAATATTGTCAATCAAAACAATACTTGTATTAGCTTGTCTTTATGACCATGAATAATAGTAATTGCTTTTGTCAGTACTGACATCATGATCAATCAATTTGTTGACATATTCATAGCAAATGATTGTCTTTACATCGTCAGAATCTGTTTTCCTATTCCTCTTACGAAACTGTTACATAACGTTCTGAGGAAACGACACCAATAATTGTCAGTTCGGCTATCAATAAAAGTCACAGAATACAAATATAACTCAACTTGTCATTGTAAAGATAACGGTAATAGTTTTTTTATTAAAACTGTTGAAATAATATTAAACTCTAAAGTGGAAATGGGTTAATTAATTCAATAATAATGGAAAACCTCCTCTGGTTTTGTTTTGGTATTTCGTTCTGTGAGACTGAAATAGGTCAGTCACAAAACAACTCAAATGTTTTATTCTGAAATAACATCAGCGTTACCATTGAATTATTTCCTGCAAAACTGTTACACAAGTTACAAGAAACAAAAGTTGACATTACAAGACATTTTCCTGTTAAGGTGAAAATCGGAAATTAAATGTTATAAAAAAAAAAAAAATCAAAAAATTGACAGCCAACCTTTTTTTTGTTGCCACTGGGAAAAATATGACGTCATTAGCAATGTTACAATAAAAAAACTCACATGTTTTGAATAATTATCTTTAAAATTAAGACTGCCGAAAAAATATAAATACAGTGAAATCTCGATATTACGAACCCTCGATATAACCACGTCTCGCTAATAAGTACACATTCAGCGAAATCTTGAAAAGGCTCTGTGGAGGAGTGTTTTTTATTGAAACTACTGGCGATACCGCTTGCCATTCCTGTAGAAAACACTCCTTCACCGAGATTTTTCCCACTGGGTAAGTGAGTAAGTAACGGGAAGTTTTAACATCCTTGGGGCATATCCATTTATCTCAATGGCTCTTCATCCCCTTCGGCAGTCAACTTATTAGCTAACTTACCGCTTGAGATACGTTAAGTATTGCTCTGTCTTGCGCACTAGACAGAATTCGGTCAGTCGATGGCTCCTAATGGGCTGAATATGCTGCTTTCACAGCGCATCGGAGTGGGGTATCGATTCCAGTTTCCGCAGCAAAGTTTGAACCCCAACAGCACTGGTGAAAACCGAAGGTGCTTCCGCTACACCACCGGCGCCGTTCTCTTGAACTGGTACTCTTTTCCCTCTCTTAACAAATCCGCCTTAAACTCTCTTAGAATCTCTCGATTTAACGAACTGTCGATATAACAAACTGATTTCCACTTCCCTTCAGCATTTGCTTTATTGAGATTCTACTGTAGCTGCTGTATTTCCTAATTTATGCGTCTTGACGCTTACGATTAATATAAAAAATTAGGACCGATTAGTAGAGCACTTGTAAACAAATCTATTATAAAACCAGTAAATTACACACTGAAAATGAATAAAGAAAATGGTTACGCATTACAATCCAGGCACTTTTAAAAAGACGCTTATAACAGTCTTTTATTTAATTTAATTTGGCTGTACGATAAATTTTAAAGTGCCTTAAAATGTTCTTTGTATGTTTTTCCCTATTACACTGTGAGTATTCATGATTAGGTAACTAAAAATATCATTTTTGCAGGTCAACTGGTGCAACAGTTGGGTTGTGAAGATAAAAAGTCTTCTAATAGTTCTAATAGTATAAAATAGTTTCTTCTAATCCTTGAATGCTCTTAACATGTTTTTAACTTTAATACCTTCGAAACCTATATCATTATTATACCGTTAGTTATTTTAAAAAAAAGTTATAGAATTTATTTTTTGTTTTTCTCTAGATATAATTGTTCTTGGTTTCTGTTCTCAACATTATGTTTGCTTTCGTGCACGTGAAAAAGGTTTCTGTGAAAATAAATCTGTTTTCTGAAACAACAAACACTTTTTTCCAATGTGTCAATAGCAAACATCAACATTTACATTTTTTTCAAAAAAATGAATAAAGAAAAGAAAAGAAAGTAAAAATGAACGCAAGATATATTGTAGATAATGATATGGTGCATAAGTATGCCATCTTCCACTGCAAAATGGTCAGGAGAGGGCATATATCTAAAATGATTAGTAAATGGTTATCTATCGTTATTGTCTAGTACACTTACAGTTCACCACTAATGGGGGCGTGATGGTTCATCACTCCCTCACATTTTTGACTAAGTAGTGACTTCTTTCATGTTTGTTTCCTTGGATTATATACTTAACTATTAAAAGCTGACTAACGCCTCCCCACACTTACCATTTCTTTACCTATGCGTTCAAAATATCCCATAAAATTCAAAAGGTTTTATTGAAGATATCAAAAATCTCAAGTGGAATATTGATAAAAACACAGAAAAGATTGAGCGTGATAACTTAAGCAGGGATCATGGAATCTCCCTTCAGCTAATTATCGGATATTCTAAATTGGACTTATTACCAACCACCAATATGTTTTAATTATCTGGCTTTTTAAAAAAATAATTAAAAGCCCCAGAAGACTAAAAAACTCGCTTATTCGATGTCAGAAACCAAAAAGGAAAAACTGTTAGAGATCATACAAAAAGTTTGCCCTAAACATTTCAAAAATATTATTATATTTGAATAAAAAAGCTTACCTAGAGAACATTTTTTCACTTTTTTTACACTTCCACTGACAACACAAATGATAATATCTATTAAATTAAAATTAAATATTAAAAAGGTTGCAATATGCACCTATTTTGCAAAACCGACACTTAAATGTGTTTAGTCTTTACAAAGGTGACAACAAATATTGATTTTTAAATGCTCAAATTAAAGTTATTTTTTCTCTAGATTCTTGTGAAATTAATAGAACTCTTCGCATGAGATAATTGTTAAAAATATACGGTTTCTACCTTTGCACCATAATAGACAAAACTATGGCTACATGCAATAAAAACAGGCAACTTTAAAATTCCAAATTGCCAAGAAATATTTACGATGACAAATGAATTTTAAGAATAATTACATCTTCCTATAATATATAATTTCTTCTGTTTTTTATTATTATTATTATTTTAATCTTTACATTATGAATTTACCGATTTCTGTTTAAAGAAGTATACCTTAGTCAAGATGGACATGTAATTCATTGTTTTCCCTATTTCACAATTGTATTATTTTATTTTATGCTTTACTATTAATTTATTACATTATTCCAATATTGCTTTCAATAACCAAATTTTTCATTTCAAGTACAGGGTTTTGTGTACAAGGTCATGATGACTTGGTCATAAACAAAATAAACAAAACAAGATTGGCATAGATTAAGAAATGGTTCTTTTAAATGGTTCCTGTCAATTTTCGGTTGAATTCAAGATAATCTGCCTATTGGATTAAAAGAAATTTGAAAAAAAGGAAAGAGAATAAAAACAAAGTTAACGTTATAATGTTAAAAAAATAATTAATCTATCTGTGAAATAGGAGGTACATTTATGTAATGTGAGAGTATAGGACACGTATGTCGTAATAACAAAAATGAAAACTGGCAGGCTAAAGTCTCTGTCAATAATATTTGCACTTATTACAAATATTTTTGACCGCAAATTAATTCGTGAAATTAAATGAATTTATGCTATTTTAAAGTACTCGACAATATCTTTAATTTGATACCTCGTTTATGAAAATCCGATAATTGGATCAGAAATGGCATTCATTTATGAAATAAGTGCAAATATTATTGACACAGCCTTTAGATGCGTTTGTTCTCTATTTGAAGACAAGAGATAATACAGCCGAAATTTGTTTTTGAGAAAAAATTAAGATTTACGAAAATACTTACACACCAAATGGAAATTAAAAATGAATACCATCTGAAAGTTTGTTTCCCCTTTTTATTTGCAAGGAAATCAGCCTCTGCATGAAATAAAAAAAAAATGGGAAAAATTTAGTGGTAAACTTACTACCTTGTTAGTTCTAATTACACCGCTGTCACCGCAAATACTGATTCGCTTAAATAATGACTCACCAGTCATTAGTGAATTAAGACTCAGAGTCACTTAACCTTAGATTATAACGACTCCTCTGCAAAATTCCAATCTATGGGATTTTTGGGTCCATAATTTGCTAGCATCGAGACTATGACGAGCTTACAATTCTTGTGACAAGTACGACAGAAGCTCTATGTTTGAAACTGGTTGTATTTGTTTATAGTATGTTTGATTTTTTTAGAGCATAGTCATTAAAAAATTCCTATTATAAAAACTTATTTACCATCTTTTTCTCTTTTCAATAGGCTTTATATTATATCGGGTTACTTACATTGATCACATGACAAATTACAACCAATAGTTCACTTATTTTACCATCATGTGATCAAAGTGAGTCCACAATATACTTAAGTTAGACAGTTCAATTTAAAAATACCGACAACAGAACTTCATAATAGACTACTAGACCAGGGAATTTCTTTTTTAGATTTCAGTTTCCTTCCTTTCGGCCTTAGTAGTTTGAAATCCTACAAATCACCATAATTTTCATAATTTGGTCATATGGTTTTTCTTATTTTTATTTTTAAACATTTTGCAGTACAATCATTCTTGCGAAATTTGTTTCTATATCACGGGGTTTACTTTCTCAATTTCTTTGAATCGCAAACAAAACCTGCTTGAGTAGATATGTTGTGGAGAATGTCTTATGCAGAAAATATATAGAAAACATTTCATAAGACGTTTGATAACAATACAATCGTTTCAGGGGGTCATTACTTTACATTCCAATCATTTTACCAATTAGCGATTGTTTGTGTCATTACGGAAGATAATATTGAAAGATAATATTGGCTAAAACTAAAACTAAACGACGGTCATTATTCAGTAGACTTTTGTTTTACCTGGAAACGGCATAATGACAGCTTTAAATGTAAACAAAAACACTGTAATTTTAATCATTATTTGTTTATGATTTGTTGATGCCATTTCATTGCTTGCAGTTTGGAATGTAGTGCCGTAACTAATAATTTGAACACAAATAAAAGCATTACGTACTTTTTCTTAAAAAAAAAAACAGTATCTTTTTCCGGCGATTTAGAGTATTTGAAAATCACAAAATTTCTGGTCACAACCGTAGTGACCCATCGGGTAACTTTACATATAATGTGCACACCCACCCACGCAGATTTAAAACTGAAGCTACGGCACTAAAATGTTCAACGTTATGATAAAATCTCAAAACATTGTTTAGTTTGTGTTTTTATGATTTATGAAATGCCTTAAATTTTACAGATTATTATGTTTTAAACTTAGTTTTCTTATTTCTTTTGTTCGTAAGTAACATATTCAGAAATTTTGCGTAAAAGCAATTGGAAATATGACAACGTTAGCACTTGAATGGAACAATGGAACTTCTATCAAATTTGAACGATTTTCACATCGAAATAACGCCTACGTAATCATACAAAATCATTTGAAAACAAAAAATACAAATACAAGTCTAAATACAAATTAGAGTTGTTTCACAAAAGTTTTCATATCATAAACGGCGCGAAAACATGTTTCTTGACATGTCAAAAATAATATTCTGAAAAGTAATGATGCATATAAGGCTTATAATCAGTACAACGTGCCTCGGATTTCCAAGTAGTACGTTTTGGTGGAAACGGGTATTTAAAAGTGCTGACATGAGCAAAAATGCTTGAAAAAATGTTTTTTACGAAGTCAATACCAGTAACGGTTCCGGAGATATCAAATTTGATAGAATGCCGCAAACTACACTTTCCTAAACATTTGTAACTAGATTAATAGAAAAAGTGATTTGAATACCAATCACGAAAAATGAATCAGATGAAGAAAATAAAATTATAAAAGCATCATTCAAACTGGATATTATTTTGGCAAGAAAGGGTCAATTTATTATGAGCACGCATTGAGAAGCTGAAAATGAAAATTATTTATTTATTTGTACGCTATTTATTTGTTTCTCGGTTATTTGATGACTTATTCGAGAAAATTGACAAATTGATTTGATTTGATTTGATTCGCTTTATGTCAATTTGACTAAATCCATAACGCTGTCCAATCAATCAATTGCTAGAGTCAATAGTTTCGATCGTTCTTCAACCACCTCCAAATGCCGTTTAACCGTAGTGCATCAGTTACATTTCATAGCTTATTAAGGAAACTCTCTCATACAGCAAAGAGAAAAGAAACTAAAGGATAATAGTTTATACACATTTTTGTCTTAACTTTCAAATTGGCGATGCTCAATTTTTTCATATCCATTTTAATTTTCAATAATACCTTTCCATCGATACCAAAATAAAATCGGTTGAAAAATAGGTAAATACAATGCAATCAGAAACATTGTGAGCGTAATTTTGAAACGTCTTTACCTTAACAGTTTTTAAAGTCTCAGTTTGAAAAAGTGCATTTGATAAAATTATTTTTAAAATTCTATCTTGGCAACTCCTCAATATATTCAGGAGTTACAAAAGGATTTCGAGAACTTATGTTATATAATAAGATGAGGAACTGACACGAGGAACTATCTGAACTGGCTCTAGTTCGTAATGCACTGGAACTGCTTCGAAATTGTGGCTTATAAATTTTATAAAATTACTATCAGAAACATTATTTTATTTTTTAGCCGCCAATCTTGCAACGATTTGAAAACACGTAGATATCATAAATGCAAGATGGATTACAAGGATGGCTTACATATGATGTCAAACTTAACCGTTCGTTATCATTTTAATAAACCATTAATTGCGAAGAAAAATCTAAAAAGATTTAGAAATACATTTGTTGCACCTTCAGGATTTCTTTAAAAAAATCAAGCTGTATTTTTGAATTATCCATTTGTGAAAGTTAGTCAATACTTATTTCCTTGAATGTTATCCCAAAGGATTCTTACATATCGATCTCTATTTGGACGACTTTGCTCGTGGAATATACCTAGTAACAAATTTCAGTGAGAACTCCAATGAATATTAAAGTCAAAATATCATACTAAGAAGATTTATACTTCGTGTTCCAATGTAAAATACGTACAAATACTATCACCAATCTCATGCATTACAATCCCTATGTGCCAACAGCCACCTGCCAATGAAATTGAGTTTCTTCGAAGTCTTCGGTAACCAACCGGTGATGAACATCTTTATGGTAGACAAGATTTCATATCACAGTTTTTTTGTTATTTACGAGTAGATGATCTTAATGCATTTAACAAAAAACGATTTCCAAAAACTCGAGCTTTAAATGAGCAACTCGCACTTTTAAAGCAACTCGTGGAATTGGTACACCAACTCGTAAAATTATTACAGCAACTCAAAAAATGAATGTACCATCACGTAAATAGCAACTCGTAACTAGTGTTTTAAAAGCAAAAAAGTAACTCGTAACTCGTGATTTTATTGTAGAAACGGGTAACCCGTAACGGGAAACTCGCAACTTGCAACTCGTGACTTATCCATACTTGACAAATCGGGGAAAACTTAAAAATATTCTAATACGTTTCTGATGTGTACATGTTTTCAAGGTAAACATATACATAAACTTTGCAGGCCTTATTGTCATTAATATCATTAATATCAAAGGAAAATAACAACATTTGGTAACAACTAATTTTTAAAGGGAAATGTCTTAAGGATTTTTAGCATTTACATGGTTCATTTATCGGGAAGATACAAAACACTCTTCATTCGAGGTGGAATCTAGCAGTTAAAAATCCTTGCAACAGTTTATCATTGGGCTCATAATAACAAAAGTAGGTCATATAGGTTAAACGTAATGATATGTATTTATTTTCTTTCAAATCATCAACATTGTTTACAAGATGTCTGACAAACACGTAACATATAATTGGGATTGACTTGACATTCACTAGGGTTGCGATTTGCCCATTCTTGACATCTGGAATGACGGTCTTTGCATTCAGCACCTATGAAATTCATTAATGATGATGAGTGCTCTTCAGTACATATAATGCAATACAAAATATGCAGGCGCTATCAAATCATATGAAATTACCCTAAATGTTTCCATGAAGCATTCATTAAAACAATTAGCATAAATGTGAAAACAGAATTTAACAAGTAACCATATGTATAGTATTACTACTTTCCATTGATAATTTTGTATCTGATCCCTAAGGTCGCTTTCAAACACGTCGTGTAAAGAAATTAAGAAATTTCCCAATGTATACCTGAACAAGATTTGCAGCAGTTATCTTTCATCCACTGTTTCTCTTTTGCATCTGTGCACCATCCTGTCGATCCCCAATATCCACAATTTTTATCTTTATCAAAGCATGATGGGGGAAGATTGGATGGAACTGGTCCTGTATTTGGATTTACTGTGGGTGGAATTGGTGGTTTAGTACCTGGGTTTACACCACCTGAACATAGAAAGAACATTAAACTTAACTACCCAGACTTCAAAAATTAAATCATTCATTAAAACAACTGAAGGAATAGCAGATAAGCAAGATAGGTACTTAATTTCTCATTTTATCAAATTGCACGGGTTTAATGTGAGACATTTATTGGAAGGCGTCATTTAACAAAGGACGGCGTTTATTTTGCAGTTATATTTTAAGATGGTATTGGAGGGCAGCTACAGACAAAATTAAATCAAAGATGAAAGCGTTTATGTCACTTAATCATTATTTATTCAAAGGCAGTGTTTAATAGAGGATTGCTGAATGTTGTTTGGCTGAGGAAATACATTAACTCAGAAGGTTCATTTTTCTTACTTTATTGTTCTATTACAAATCCTTTAAAATATTTCCCTAAAAGTTGTTTGTTTGTTGTTGTTATTTTTGATTTATTTATTTTATTTATTCTTTATTGGTTTTATTGAAATCAAACAATCAAAGAACTGAAAAGAGCAAAAGAATTTTAACATATTTTGATGACAACAAGACTGAACTATTGACCTTTCCCCATACAGTAGCGTTGTCAAATGTTATTACAAATGGGTTTAATATATCAACTGGAAAGAATTAATTGAAGAAAGAGAATTTCACAATAATATATAATGGATTTTACCACAATACATCAGGTTGATTTGGTTGATGTCAATTTGACTAAATCCACCTCGCTGTCCAATCAATCGTTGATTGCTAGGGTCAATAGTTTCGATCGTTCTTCGACCACCTCCAAATGCTGTTGCACCGTAGTGCATCATACTTCGGAAATCATAAGGTGTTCCAAGAGAATTAATGGTACCGCTGCTGTGTTTATTAAAATTGAATTTCATACCTATTGAAATAGGAGATTAATGTGAGTATCTAAGTTCTGATTATTAAAAAAACTCCGTTAAAAATGCAGCAAAGAGAAAAGAAACTAAAGTATAATAGCTTATACACATTGTCGTCTTAACTTTCATATTTAGCGATGTTCATTTTTTTCATTTTTATTTTCAAGTTAAGTAATATTGCAAATTTTTGTTTTCAATAATACCTTTCCATCGATACTAAAATTATTAAAATCGGTTGAAAATTGGTTAAATACAATGCAATCAGAAACATTTTGAGAGTAATTTTGAAAGGCCTTTACCTCAACATTTTGGAAGTCTCAGTTTGTAAAAATGTATTTGGTAAAATTATTTTAAAATTCCATCTTGACAACTTCTCAATATGTTTAGGAGTTACAAAAGGATTCCCGGAACGATATTTGATAACAAGAATAATTTATGTTGCATAATAAGATGAGGAGTTGAGACGAGAAACTATCTAAAATGGCTCTAGTTCGGATTGCACTGAAACTGTTTGTAAATTGTGGCTTATATATTTTGTAAAATTATTATCAGATACGGTATTTTTATTTTTAAGCTGCCAATTTTGCAACGATTTGAAAATACACGGATATCATAAAGGCAAAATGGATTACATTGATGGCTTATATATGATTTGTTAAAACTGATACGATTTGTTATATTCAGGATTTGTTAAAAAATATCAAGTTGCATTTTCGAATTATCCATTTGTGAAAGTTAGTCAATACCTACTTCCTTGAATGTTATTCCAAACGATTCTTACATATTGATCTCTATCTGGACGACTTTGCTCGTGGTATATACCTAATAACAAATTTTAGTGAGCATTCCAATTAATATTAAAGTCAAAATATCATATTAAGAAGATTTATACTTCGTGTTCCAATGTAATATGCGTACCAATACTATGGCCAATCTCATGCATTACAGTCCCTTTGTACCAACAGCCACTTGCCAATGAGATTGAGTTTTTTCGACCACTTCGGTAACCAACCGGTGACGAACACCTTTATGGTAGACAAGATTACATATTACAGTTCTTTTGTTATGCAAGAGTAGATGATCTTTCAGCATTCAAGCAAAAACGATTCCCAAAAATAGGCCATGCACAGTATTTTGCATCGTTTCTGATCTTAATTGTTATTACGTTAGGACAATCAGGTTGAAAAAAATCTTTAGGATATATTTTATCCCAATGAGCGAATTATTTATATGTGACATATTTGATGGAACAATGGATGGGATTCATTTTCAAAGGCTGTTATTTAAAGCCAGTAATAACCGAAACGTTTTATGATCAAGAAAACATACCCTCCTCCTCGATAAAAGCTGATGTATGAACTTTCGCGACCTCTTTTGTGAAATCTCAAACAAGTATATTTATGGTAATCTGCAATAGCTTGTGCAATCGCTGTTTTACCTCTGCTTCCTGGAAGAAATGAATTATCAAAGTCGAAAATACAATGAAGTTGAATGAAACATCATTTTAGTGACTAATTGTAATGACAATTTTTACTATGTCTTTATGTTGGAAATAGGTACGTTCTTTGCTTCTTCATTATCATCATCATAAATCAAGTTTTATATTTACATACCTATGGAACTTTGAATATCATATGGAATTTTTGCACCAGGCCATCGTCCACCTTTTATACTTGCATAAGAATTTCCTTTTAACACTCCTTCTTTTTCATCAGGATCCAACTGTATATCTCCTTCAAACATACCAGGATCTACGAATTTTAAAAATGCTTTAACATATATCAGTTTTTGTTGAAGGTTTGAATTTTGTAATTATGGCATTATTTTGGAAAATCGTTAGAACATTTTTTAAAAAAGATAACGTTTGCAAAAACATAGCACTTACTTTCCATTTCATCAACCCATACACATTGTGCAACGACGAAAATCGCCAACAAAAGAATATTCAACTTTATATCAATCATGTTGAACAATTTGATACGTAGAAGTGAAGAGTTTAATTTTGTTCTTAATCCTTATATACTACTGCATGCAAAGTAATTACCCCCGATTGCAACGAAGAAAATGTATCTTGGAACGCCTCCTCCAAACACTCTTAAAAGCTGGATAAATAGCTCCGCCCGAAAATCATTTTGAATTGAAAATAATCTGTCTTTCTTTTGAGTACTTTTGGAGGAGAAGAAAAGTATATATTTTCACAGGATTCTATGAAATATGTATTCAGATGTACAATATCAACTGGATGTCTAGCAAGGAATGATTTGAGGGAGGGGGAGTTATTTGAAACAACATTTTGTTTTTAAGTGAAAATAGATCAGAGATAATTTTGCCTTGTTACGTTAATGTTTTTTTAGAATTCAAAAGTAGCTTTTGAAAACAAGGACTGTGAAACAATTTTTGATATAATGGACTTTATGTAGGTGCTAGCTCACTATCCCTGGTTGTAAAAATAGAAATTAATTTCAATGAAAAGCTTTTGTTATATATTAAGAAAAACCTTTCACGAATAGCCATTTTTGCGAATTTTAGAAAACACAAAGAACAATAGAAAGTGCCAATATTAGTTTTTCTATGTTGTCTTTTGAAGCAATCTTATACTGCAAAACATTATGTAATAAATAATGAACTTTCCATAATGAATATTAAAAAGAGCTCCTGGATAAATACACAGCTTCGTATTTCATGTTTTGGTATTATTGGCCAGCACAAAACAAGCTGGCATTACCGTTTGTATGTCCGTAATTCCAAGATTCCAATTCCAAATACGTCCGTAATTCCAGTTGTCGGCTGATTTCGCATTAAGCTGAATTAAGCTGGCTAGTTTGTTTTTTTTCAACGCTGGTTGCGTTTCAAATCGTGCACTCCTTCATAATTTGAGTGCTTTAATTGGTGTTAGTACAAAAAATACTGAAAAACGTGCATCCAAAAACGTTTTCCCCTTCTCTGCTGTCCTTCCTCCTTTGGCCTTTTCACGGATTTCCTGGTGATAAAAAGTCAATTTTTTGACAAAAGAATTTTATACACAGGTGTCTAAAACATACTGGTACTTACGGTAATTGGATACCATGGCAACACTTCCGCATATTTTCAAAAAACCAAATCAAAGTTAGGAAAATTCACAAAGTTTGAAGGTCTAACTTTAAATATTTTAAAAGTTATGGGAAAACCCGAGAGGGGGATCTGAATCACCGTCCCCTCCCTCCCCGGTATGAAGAGGGTTCCTCAAGTAGTAATACCCACCCCTACCCTCACTCTTCCCTACCAAATGCCTCTAAGTTGTTGAAAGTTTATGGTTAACGGCCCCTTACTAGCTACAGATTATGATCAATAATACCTACAAATCAGGGTTTCATAGAACAATGTGCGTAAAAATAGTCACTGTCTGTCAAAAATATTTATGATTTCGCGAAATTCATGAAATTGAATTCTCCCGAAAAGTTTGTTTTTCCGAAATTCCCCAAATTAAATTTCCGCAAAAATATATTTTTTCCGACTCCCAAAATTAAAATCCCGTAAAAGTATTTTACCTCAGCTGCTAATAGGGATCAGAAACTTTCAGGCATACAATTTTTCAGGAGAAGGCAACCTTACAAGAACAAATATTTAGCAATTTATTTAATTTCACAAATGACAAATCAGTATATCTTCGCAAACACTTTTCGATTGTATGACAAGAGACTGCTAACTTCAAAAGCCACTGATTCTTTGCGAAACCTAATTATCTTATTCGTACATGTAACGTTTTTTCCGGGCTGTACTGTATATTATATTGCACTATTGACCACAAAAACCTTGCAGCAGCCATGCAGACATTTGGTACTTTAATTTATTCATTATATATTATTTCTCGAATGTTTTTTTACAGGATGAAACACTTCAAAAACTAACGTTTCTGTTATCAATGTGTGACATGTATCTGCGTTTTTAACAGTTACTTGGCAGGGGTAGGGATTGTGGCATTACTGTTACAAACCCAGCTTCAAAACAAATAAAATTCTTATTTCTAAATCTAACCGACATTCATTTCACCTTTTGTGCACTTTTTTTCTTTTTCACACAAATGACAATATATTTTTTTGAAAAGAACAGGGAAAATTTGGATTAGCCTTATAATCTTATATATATGTTTTACTGATTTGTCTTTAAGCGAGTTTGAGAATCGAAACAATGTTTATACATTGCCGGAAAAATTTACTTAGTAATTATCTCAGTGAATGGATTGTGACTAATGGTGGTAGTCAATATTTTCAGTCATTGTCACTTTTACTCCAACATTAGACAATCCTTTCTTTCCAAAAACGTAATTTTTGCTGAATAAAACTTTTTTTCTCAAGTTAATAGCATATTTTCCTGTAAAATTATTGAGTAATTCTTCACCTAAATGTAAAAATACATTCCATTTTGCATACAAAATTTGCATTGCACCCTTTTTGATGTAATCTTCAGAATGTAATAATCAGTAAGATTTTAAGTAATTTCAATGTTTTCTATTTTCTTGATATTTATATATATTTTATTAATTTTTTAGGTCAATGGTTGGATATCGGTTTTATCAGATCTATTCAGCCTTATAACAGAGTTTGTTTGTATCAGGACCATCTATTAGTATTTTTTATGATTTTACCAATGTGACCTTAATTTTTTCTTTTTTCGGAAATATAATTTTGAGCTCCTTTGGTATATTGAAACTAATCTTCGACAATTCCAAAATAAAATTATTCAAAGTTCATTTCACCGGCGAAACACGTTAAAAAATAACGAAAAGGTCGTGAAATTACACAAATTAGTCAAGCCTACGGGGCTCTTGTATTAACTTTCGGGAGTGAGCGATTAGATTCCTATTTCCTTTTATCTTTTTTCATCTGTATCTCCTGTTAATGGAGAAATAGATTTTCTGTTTGGGGTTTAGAAAAAATGCAATCAAAGCAAAAAATTTTCTTCTTTAATATTGCTTTGTTGACATTTAGCTTTTGATCTATTATGGTGACTTTTAGAAGTTATTATTTACAAACACTAGCCACAATTTTTGGATGCTCAAAAATATCAACATCGCCCATCACTTTCTTTGAACAGTCTTGTAAATGTTTGTTCAGGTTATTTGAAAATTTACTATAGTGGTCTTAGGTTAGAAACATTTTCATTTTGCAGTGTTTACACGAAAGCAAATTTATATTGGTAATATACCACATATTGTATAAATTCTTGCAGTATGCCATAAGTAATGTTGCTTCATAATCTTACAAGTGGTTAGTTTTTCTTTCTTTAACTTACTCGAGCAGACACAGCTTTTATGTTACAGGCGGCTCAAAATCTTGTGAACTCATCTTCTGATTTCCAGATTTGTTACAGGGACTTTCCATTACCCCAATTTAAATTTTCTCAGGTAAAAAGAATGAAACAGATCAAATTTGATCTCTATTTCATTGGTACCACCATACATATTTAACTTACGGGTAGTGATAAAACTGGTGTTTATTTTGCATAAATAACAGAAGGTTTTGAAATATACATGATAAAGCTAAAAACCTGTCATATCAAATGTTGTTGGAGCATAGTAAAAGATCAAGTAAAAATATACAACAAAAAACAATTTCACTTCCCTTTTGATGTTGTTATTCAGTTTGTAGACGTCATTATCGATTTGTTTACTTGATTTTGTGTTTGATGAGGCTGAAAAAACATACAAATATGAAGATGCAAATAATGTAGCTTCATATATGTTAGTTAGATGTTTTGGTTTTAGTCGATAAATTACCAGCCATTTTAAGGTCTTCCATTGTACCATCATTATTTTCAGGGGCGGACGCAAAGCCATTTTTAGTAAGGAATACCAAATGCAAGGCTAATAAAATTATACATTGCCAAAAGTTTTAAATTACTTAATTATATATATTTTGCTTAACTGCATGTCGCTGTGGGACAATTTATAAAAATTCTTGTCCAATTATCGCATCAAAAGGAGGCAGGGTATGATAGTATAGCGAAACATCGACGTTGAAAATAATTTTGGGAAAAAGTTTATTAAGCGCGCGAGAAACAGTGTTCCGACTTACGTCACTAATTATTTTGAAATAATTAAATCTCGCTACTGACTGTCATGATAGTTTCAAGTATCCTGTTGCTATGACTTTTGAATTCCCCTTTCGCACACTATTAGTTTTGTAAGTTTCGAGGTGATTGTGTTTCACAATGTACACAATAAAATAAAACAAAGCTTGTATATATGAAGTCAATTCGTTTCCAATATTCCGTTTTGCAAGTCGTCAAATGGTTTCAGATGTTTACGTGTGTGATTGTTATAAGTCGTCGAGTGGTTTTACAAGTCGCTTCAGGAGTATACGCGTGCTAATTATGTCAAAAGATTATAGTTATGTTTGAAATGGTTCGTCAAGTCGTCGAATGGATTTTCAAGTTTCAAGTTTCAGGTTAAAATCTATGTCGAAAACTCCGCCATATGAAAAGTCAAAACCAATTCTGCTTATCGTGTGATGAAATATTTGATGTGACGAACACTTATTTCACAAATTTGTTCCTCTACACATGTATCGTCGCAAATTTATCAGACGAACACTGGAAGAAAGCGTCAGTGGAGATTTTGCTAAAATTGTGTTTTTACTCAATATTTTTCTAATGTGTGAAGACAAAAATCAACAGAGGATTATATTGAAATAATCAAAGTTTTAGTTACACCCCAGTTTATATTTTACGCCTTGACAACAGTAGTTCCAAATGTTTGATAACAAAATGGCATTAATTATTTTATTTTAGTTCCTGACCACGTAACATTGCCTTCAACGTATCAATTGTGACATTGTGGAGTTGAGGATAAAGAATGACGCCATCACATCATCACCAATATGAACCATTTATTGTATATTCTTAAGTTGTGTTTACATGACAGCAGAGATGAAATGAAGGCGACATGAAATTTTCGTTACGCATGAAATGGTATTCCGTTTAAATTTAAAACTCATGTCGACCGTATGACGATCCGACAAATTTTCACTACAAATGTTTTTGTTTTTTATTGTAAGCATGCGCAGTTGAACATTAATTAATTCACGGTTGCAGCGCAGTGGAAATCCGTGTTTAAAATAGGCGTTCTCCGACTACTCCTGCGCGAAACGGGAATGTCGCCCATCTTCACTAGAGAGAAATGGTTATAATTTTAATAATTGATAGTTGAATATAATAGATTGTACTGTATCAATCAATTTGTAGTGCTTTGATATTTAATTGATAAAAAAACCCATAAAAACAAAGCAAACTGCCACACACATTTTCGGATGAAATAAACAACAAGTAAGAATGATTATATTATAGTTTCTCTCTAGTGAAAATCGGCCCTTAAAGTTAACTATGTGCATAAAACAATGTATAGATAAACAAATCATTTCATTTTTTTCTGTTTTTTCTTAATTTTCTTAATTCTTGGTTTGTTAGTTTCTTTTGTTTCATACACGTGTTAATGTTTGGTATTTTTGGCAGAAAAACTTTAAGTGCACATGAATTATGCAATGGCACAGACTAGTTATTGCAACCGTGTTCAGCGGTAGATCTAGTAGGTAGTCGAAATTTTTGAAGGAGAATGTTAGCTATTAAAGTATAAAAGAAAAGCTTGCAAATAAGTCCATTGGTGATACAGACTGAAAACAGAAATTATGTTAATGTGCTCCTCCATAAATTGCGACTACCTTCTAGATCCGCCGTGTTCGCGCTTTTCGGCGCTTGTTTAATTTCATGTCGGTTTCGTTTCCCTATAATTTTGACACCGACATAAGATTTCATTTCTGTCTTTTCGACCGACGAGAAAATCAGCCCGACATGAGTTTTATATCACCTCTTTCATTATACGGTTTTAACAAGAAACCTATTTGTGAAAAGTCCCTCGTCATGAAACCTCATGTAAACATCTTCTTTTAAATATCTTTTAAATGTCTCGCACATTTATGCACGCAAGGATTATTGCTTTTAAAGGTTGAAATAAATAAAATCTCGCTCACCTTAATAATTTGTTTATTAGACAGAAGGGGCTTATGAAATTTCTGGAAAGATTAAATCTATCCTTTTGGAGTCCATTTGCAGGCGGTATTTTGTCAAATATATATATATATTTTCAAATTACGTCATATTTGCTCTGTACAGCACTTCCCGTATTGCATCTTTTCTTAATGCATGTGGACTTCAAATATTGTAATGACTTGAAACGGGACAAGTGATGTACAGAACGAAATTACTTCAGTCACCAGAGAAAGGACTTGACAATTCGTGTATTGTCCCAGCTGCGAGGCGTAAGTAGGATAGTTTCTCAAAGAACTGGCGTTTAAAAATTACGGCGGAAATTTGGGATTGAGAAAGTTGGTGAAAAAGAGTCTGTAGTTTTCAATTTGTCACTAATCAACCTCTTCTCCAGTGTTTTTGCCCATTCGATATACTGGATGGTGGCGGCCATTTATTGCTCAAATCTATGTGGTTGTGATATAAGTAGTACGTGTGTTATTTTTATCAATCCATCTATTAAACATTCGGTTCATATTTTCATTCGAACGGGACAAACAACAAACTAATCTTTTGAAAAACATTTGTAAAAGTTTTGTCTTTTCGGTTTAGCGATGAATAAGATCATACCCAGTGGGCAAAACCTTCAAAAAGTCTCTGTGGAGTAGTTTCTTCTATAGGAATGACAAGCATCATCGCCTGGTGTTTCAATAAAAAAAACCGTGCTAATTGATCTTTGATCTAAGGTTTGGAAGAGCATGCATAGTTCTGTTCTGTTGTTATGTTTGTTATAAATTGACAAGTTTCGGGGATCAGGTGCTTCTTCCAATTTTTTCGAGGGATTTAATATGGCAGACTTTTAATCCGTCGTGAAATTTAATCCCATTAAAAGTAAGACCTGGGGAAAATGTAATTAGAAGGGACCTCTTTATGTTAATATGTGGTGATTTTCCAGAATTGTTTTAATTTATGGATATGCTTAGTTAGGATATATTTAATATTTTCAGATAAATTTCATATATAATTGTTCAATGTAGACCTTAGATTATATTTCATGCGGATTTAATCAATTTATTTTTGTGAGTGCAGGAAAATCAACAAGTATTTGCGAGTTAAATTTCAGTAAAATGAATTTGGTGAAGATTTATGAATTTATGATCTCCTTCTACAAATTTTTAAAACTAATTTTTCTCAAGCATTTTTGCTCACGTCTGCACTTTTTTGAGATGTACTCTTGGAAATCTGACGCACGTTGTACTGATTATAACTTTGATATGCCTCATAACTCTCCAGGATACTATTCTTGACATGTCAATAAATATTCCTGGTAAGTATGACGTCATCAATAGAACACGTGTAGTCACAAGTTTCAGAAATATCTCTAATTTTTCCAATATTTCAAACATTTTTTCGCGAACGTGATAAGAGTTTGATGCCGAGTGGATCCATAATACTACAAACAGAATAACCTTTGGGACGAAAAAACTGTAACAGAGATTTTTATATCAAGGATATTGAGATTATTATGACAGATTATTTCATTCCCTAGGAAAGAATGAGTTACTAAAATAAGCACTTTCAGATGGAAAACAATGAAATAAATATTTACGATGAAGTTTTTTAGAATTAACAAAACCTTCAGTCTCCTGGTGTCATTCTACGAACATTTAAAAAAAAACAACGATAATCTGTGATACCATGGCCTATCACGCAGACTCGCAAGTCCAACCCAGTGGGCAATCGACGTTGCTTCGACGTTGAAATAACATCGAATTTTAAGTCGGAAAAACGTTGGACTGATGTTGGAATGGAAATGTTATTTTGTCATTACGTTACGTTGTTGCAGCAACTAACGTCGTAACACCGTGAATAGATGTCAAACGACGTTGCTTCGATGTTGAACAAACGGTTTTAGGACGGAAAGACGTTGATTTAATGTTGAAATGAGAATGATATTTAAATGTTATATCACGTTGAGAAAGAAACAATTAAAACATTGGCTACAAAGGAGGGTTCATCTGCGAGAAAAAAGTTACAACTTCGCTCATACGATAGTTTCCTGCCTCTTTCCTTACGATCGACTTTATCGGGAGCATCACGCAAGACAGATGCGATGACTGCTTTTACTTCGGCTTGTGACGCTCAAAATTCTTGGCTAAAGTGGCATCTAAAAAAAACATCAAGAAGGAAGGTTAATCATTTGTTGTTTCAGATTTTACCTTCATAAGCGAAACATTCATCTTTTTGTCACTAGCACTTCATACCGATATAATAGACATTAACACTATATTATGTTCATCCTTCAAACCTCCATCTAAATATCTGAAGAACACTTGAGCATAACTTACCGATGATAGCATCGTAAACTTTAAATTTTCGGAAACTTTTTTTCTTTGTTAAAACATCCACTGCGTGAAATATGCTTGAATACGAGGAATACAATTTTGTATTCAAATTTGGAATACGGAAGAGAACGAGTGAATAGGAAAAATTCAAAAATACGGATAAATATTTCAGCGTACAGAAATACGAACGTTGGTATATTTATTTATTCAAATACGGGATGCCGTAACGTTTTTTTATGCAAATCCAGTAAGTTGTAAGTGCGTATAACTAACGATATGCAAAAACTTTCCGTATTCTTCAAATACTCTTTCCCTTTGTATATTGGTATTTCGAAATAAAATAAAATTGCGAATTAACCCCCTCTCCAGCCAGCTGTTCGATTCAAAATTAAGTTCCCCGACATGTTCTGAACAGGTTTGTTAAATTTCTAATTTTTCCATTGCAGTTTTCCAAGCTCTAAGGCCTTTGAAATTAACAACGATTTTTAAAATCTTTAAAGATTATTGACCCAATCAGATTGCCAAAAACTTATCCGCTTATTATTTTCAGGCTATTGAAGGTCCATCTTTATATAGCCGCGTAGCAAAAATTAAATTCGAAAAAAGCCTCGATTATACTGAACATTCGGTACATTTAATAAATCTAAACGCTTAAAGTCACATTTCTTAGGCAGGGGATACATGGAAAATTTAATGCGAACATGACAATCGCTTTTGTTTACATTTGTTTTCGTGCTATCAAACCTGAAGACAGGTACAAGTTTCAGATCACATAATTCGTGTAAATGCTTACAAGGAACTCACAGCAGATAGATCCCGGCACGAGTTTTACCATGTAAACATCTACCAAGTAAAAATGTTTGCCACGATATGCCTATTAATTCAGCTAGCTTGAGAGAGTTACGATCGCATGTACAAAGGATGCAAAAGATATATAGCTACGTAACATCTCTATCTTAGTCCCAGTTTTTATTTTTTTATTTATTCTGCAAAGCAAATTGTACGCAGAATTATAGCTAGCAACGTCAATTGTAAAATGAACAAGTTTTAAGAAAAACAATTTCGTGCTAACGTGGGTCGCACGAATGTGTGGATCAATTCTGCAAAGTAGGGGATTCATTTTCAAACTTTTTCAATGGTAGTGAAAAATCGCGATAGCTTAGTACTTAACTTCATCATCACTAAAAACATCTTTTAAATTGCGAAAATGAGAAAAGGCTAAAATACAAGCTCCTGACATGGGGATTGAATAGACAAGAAAGTCGATTTAATCCATAGTTGGTAAAAATATATTGACGAAAATAACAACTACATTTTTGGAAATGGATCTCGAAAACTTTCGATTGATTTTTTATAGATCAATTGAAATCAAGTACAAGAATTCATTAGTACATCGACAGAAAAACTATTAATTTTTACATGGTGTTACTGACAAAGCTCGGACAAAAGAACATATGATTGCAGTATTTGAAACAGCTAATGTTAGTTTTCTTAATAATAGACGAATATAGCATTACTTTTGTCAACAAAGTAAAGCAAAAGGAATGAAGAAAGCCAACTTGAGTGTTAGACACACCCTCTTAAAAGGCAGTCAGTTAAAGTGTCAAGCCAGATAGCAACACCCATTGTTCCACTTCCATTTCCAGAAGATTCGAAATGCCGAGTGAAATGAACCAACAATTAAAACAAACAACGAACAATTTACAATTACAGATAAACAGCAGGTTTCATAAATATTGCTACCAATATTAACAATTTAAATTTTACTGAGTTGAAGTAAAATCGTACCCAGTTCAGGACGACCCTTAGGAGAGTTATTCGTCATTTTACTAGCAATTATGCATAATTTATCTGATTTCATATAACTAGCGATTTTTTGAAAGCAATATCCCAAGGAATAAATATCACTTTTGCAACTTGTCAAGGAACCAGGAATGTTTCTTAATTCGTAACCAAGATGCCTATAAATGGAGTTGTATCTTTGATGTTTTGTGCTCCCAAATTGATGGAATACATCACTGGGTCATCTATCAACGTTACTTTTCCGAAGTCAATCATTTTGACATAATACATATTTCTCACAAGTATGTTTCCCGGATGTAAATCGTTATGAAGGAAACTCGCCTGATGCAAATGATGAAGAACTCGACAGAGATCACTACAAATGTTAACAAAATTCTTTTACTCGAGGTGTCGACTAATAATGTCCCGAAGAGAAGGAGCCGAAACATCATCGCCAATAAATTCAAAAACAAGTTTGTTCGGTTCAATCATTCCAAAAAAATACGGAAAGCTTGGATGTCAAGGCATTTCATGTGATATCATTGCCTCAGCCAAGGTATCTGTGTTAGACATTTTCTCCGACAAGCACTTAACAGCTACTTTCCTGCTTATTGCTAGATAGATACCCTGACATTACAGTCCCATATTCTCCTGACCCTAGCTCTTCACTTTTAAACATCAAATCATTCCTCGTTATTATTTTATGTTTTAATTTTTGCACTGTATCGTAAGACTTGTTTTGGTGGAACTTTATGATAGATGCCGAGAAGTTGATTGGTCCTGCAAGAGCTTTTGAAGGTGCTTTTTTAGTTTGCTTTACGGTTTTCTTCAGTAAGAATTTTCCTTCTCTAGTCTCATCACTTTAATCTCTAATTCACACTTAGCTTGCTTTTCCTTCTCTTGTATCTCAGTCTTCTTTTTCTTTACCACTTCCTTTTCTTTCTATTGCTACGCTTTCGGGCTTCTTTTGATCGTAAATGCTTCGTTGCACAGGCAGTTTCCTCCATTACATTAAATACAGCGTTTAATAAAACAAATCTAAAAATATAGTTACAGCAAAGCCTTCAATTTTACTTACTCTTGACGTAATAATAGAATGAAAGCAAAGTCGAATGCCAGAAATGCCCTCTTAAAAGACAGTCAATTCACTGGCTTTGTCCACCTGAAGTATCATGCCAGATAGCAACCTTCATTGTTTACTTCAATTTACATTTAAAAAGTGTAAGCTGGAAAAGTAAAACAAAAGGAATGAAGAAAGTAAACTTGAGTGTTAGACACGCCCTCTTAATAGGCAGTCAGTTCACTGGCTCCGTCCACCTGAAGTGTCAAGCCAGATAGCAACACTCATTGTTTACTTCAATTTACATTTAAATAGTGTAAGCCGGAAAAGTAAAACAAAAGGAATGAAGAAAGTAAACTTGAGTGTTAGACACGCCCTCTTAATAGGCAGTCAGTTCATTGGCTCCGTCCACCTGAAGTGTCAAGCCAGATAGCAACACTCATTGTTTACTCCAATTTACATTTAAAAAGTGTAAGCCGGAAAAGTAAAACAAAAGGAATGAAAAAAGTAAACTTGAGTGTTAGACACGCCCTCATAATAGGCAGTCAGTTCACTGGGTCCGTCCACCTGAAGTGTCAATCCAGATAGCAACACTCATTGTTCAAATTAAAAAACGATCCTAAGTAAGTAACAACAGTGCCACTTAAGCAGTAATAAGAACTTTTAGCATATATATACAAATAGTATTATAACAAAAAAAGAGTAACAAAGTCATTAATTCTAAAAATCTATAAAAATCCTATTAAAAAACTTCTCTATCATTAAATGGGTAACCAATATCATTTATTTCCCCTACACTTTTAAACGATTGACTTGGATGGTAAAGGAATAACCACATTCACCACATCTGAAAATCTGACAGTTCCCACTTGTTTTACTGCTACTTCTTCCTTGCAACAAACATATCTTCCAACAACAAACTTTAACGGTATGAAACAAGATTGTCCGTTCTCAGTTCACCAAAGTTTGAGATGATTATTAATGGCAAACAAATTTTTATGGTCACAGGGCTTCAGCCAAATATTTAAGCAACCATATGAGGGATAAACAACTCTTTACCATTCCCTTCCATTACAATTATCACTTTCAGTAATTCAGAAATTATAGCTGGTCATTTTTCCATAAAAGTCATTGATATTATTTCCAGGGTAACGTGCAATTACTAAACTGTACGGTAAATTGTTGCCTTTGTATTTATTTGTTGACAATGTTTCATTCAATAACTAAACGCGACTCAATTTTTTGACAAATTGAGAAAGCCTGACAGGACAACTATACAAATTTTGAAACATAGCAGTAATTTCATTGAAATTTTCTTGTGCCAGAGTGCATTTTCAAACCATAGACAAGTTTACTTCACATCTGACCTCCAAGTCGAAGCCACATACTTCCCTTCGCTGATTTAAGGCTATCATCTGTCTTGGTTTTTCATACTCATTTTCTAAATTACTTAAATTCTCATTTGGACAATCAGCAATTGTGGCAAGCTGACTACCAGATACAAACTTTCTCATTATCTGAATCGATATTGAGTGGTTATTTGTATGGTATCTTCCTAGTGTTCCATTATAACGTTCAAAGCTGAAACACCAAAAACCAAACACTAGATGCATATTTGGTACACACTGCTCCTTCCATATTTTGTTTTTGTAATTGCAAAACATTTTCATTAAATCATGTGATTTCTCTGCCTGCTGTACAGTGATTGCCCGTGTGCAGAATAGGGTACACGCATTTACAAAAACACTCCATATATTTAAATCGCGAGGATTCAATATAGCACGAAGACAAAACATTGAGTAAACCAATGTCCAGTGTTTCCACTTATCTGCCGTCATGGGACTTAGAAATTTTGCGAGCCAACCTACCAACATCTGATGGCATAGCTATCATTTCCATTATTTTATCAATAGCAAGCAACTTCTGATCAGTCAAAAGACACAATTCCATCCACGCCATGAAAATATGTTTAGCAATACCTACTTATATAAAACAAAATTATCTCATAAATATTCAACTAATACTCTACTAATCCAGGAAGTTCAAATAAAAAACTTTTGTCTAATTAATAAAGAAACTAATTAATTGCTCCAGTATCCAAATTGAAAAAAAGAAATAATTTAAATTGGACGTTCTTGAATATATCTTCTTGACAATATGCATCAGTAATCACTTTTAATACCTGCTTAAAATGTATTAACCAATAAAGGAGAGGAAATCAGTTCCTGTTTTTTTCATGGATAAGAACGCTCTACTTTGGAAAAAGAACATACAGCAGTTACATAGTAATTGTAAAAACGTGAAAGTAATTACTTACCAAGCATTAAGTTATGCATCGGATCGACAAGATGCATACGAACAGGATCAAAGTAAGATAAGTGAAACAACTTAGTCGTTTATGAGATTCGCCAATCCTCACTGGCCACTCATCAGTCTGAAACCAGAATAGTCTGGTTTGTTAGTTTCATCCCGAGGAAATGATCTGAAGCACTTGCTACATCCTGAAAATTGAAAAAGAAGTTTTTCATATCCATTTTTGAAAGCAAACAACAAATTTCCACAATAAAAAACAAGATAATCCTTTACCTTTGTTTGCATTGTGTGCCATAAAGCCAACACATTTCCTTGTTGCTGGGATGTCACTAGAAGAAGCAATCAAAGCAACTTTGTAAACAGTTGAGGATCCGTTTTCATTCAAAATAATTCCGTCCCATAAATTCTCCAATTCATCTACAAGAGGTCGAAGTTGGTTCCTTGGGTCCTGGTATAACTCCTAAAGTTATGACATTTTCCCATTCGAATCGATGACTCCGAGGAAGATCCAACAAGACAAGATAAATGACACCAAGAGAATATTCTGTTCTTTTAAATGGATTAAACCAATCCACATTCAACATCAGACCAAGGTTTCTCTTATCTTGAAAAAAAAAGAAATCCATCATTATCCTTGAAAGCTTTGAAACAGTTTCCGTCATAGTCATTGCAGTGGTGTTAAACTCTCCAACTGGACCTCTGTGCAGAAGTTGCTTGAAACCAGGACGAAGAAGCATCTGTTCAAGAGTTACTTGGATACTGCGAGCACAATACACTTTGTATGGATAAAGATAAGTCTTTGTGCCACTTGAATTCAACAAAGTTTTCATCAAAAGTGTGCTGCATATTTACGAAAAATAAAAATTTCAAAGAAATTCATACTGATGTTAGTCCCCAACATTACCCTTAATTCATTTTGCGAAAACAAGGCACATATGGACACCTAAGTACAAATTTCATATATAAACCCGAAAACAGAACAAAGTTTATTACATTAATGCGAAAAAGCACCTTAAATAAAATACAAATGTTGATGACTAGATACTGCTGCCTAATATTGGTTCGAACTGAATTATAACATGTATCTACATAATGGCGTGCACAGAATTTTCAACCGAATGTATTTAATGTGGAACATGATACTTCCTAATACAATTATTAATTTTCGGATTACATACAGAATCTTTACATACAGAATCTTTACATCTTTTTCCTCTTTTCATTTCTTTATAGAGTACACATCTGCTAATTGGAATGCTGCTTAATTTGAACTTTCACTTATTCGAACAAGCATTTGATCTCTTGAGTGTTTGATTTACCTGATGTGTGCTGTTTTATGTATATATATGATTTGTTATCTTCATGAATTCTTACTGGTTGAAAACACTAGTGAATTGGCAAAATATACAGATGCGTAAGTGCGTTTATCTTGGTGCGTATATTTAGTACAATACCACGATGATGGCGTACCATGATGATGGCATACCATGATGGCGTCGTGGCGAGCGGTCATGCTCTCGATTCTGCTTGTGTTATGTTTGCCTGGTAGTGCTGTGGTGGCGAATAATGATAATTTAAATGGTTTGAAAAGCTTTTTTAAAACTAGAGGATTAAAGATTTTACATCAAAATATGCGTGGTATAATGGGAAATCTTCCAACACTTCAACTCTTTCTACAAACTCACAAACAGACTGATGTTTTTGCTTTAACTGAAACACATATTTGTACAAACACTGCTAATAGTAGCCTCTACGAAATCACAGGTTACGATTTTATTTCAAGACACCGCGAGAAAGGATCTGGAGGAGGAGTTGGTTTTTATATTAAGAATGGATTAACATGGAAACGTAGAACTGAATTTGAAAGAAATTCTACAGAATGTTTATGGCTGGAAATTTTTTTCAAATATTCAAAATCGATACTTGTAGCTTGTTATTACAGACCACCGAAAACATCAAAATATTTAGCGAAAAACTTTAATGATGTTTTTAATGACACCTTATTATCAGCACAGAAAGAGAATAAAGAGATCATCATCCTCGGAGATTTCAACACCAATTATCTTAAAAAGGACGATAATAAAGATCTGAAATCAATTATTGATACAAATGGTTTTGAACAAATGATAAACGCTCCAACACGAATCACTCAAACAACAGAAACACTTATTGATATTATTTTAACAAATAACCCATCAACGATATCTAAAGTCATCATTGAGCCGCTTTCACTTGGGGACCACGAATTAATTGGTTGCGTAAGAAAGCTGCATAACATTAAATACGAACCAAAAACAACACGTCAACGAGATTACAGAAATTACAACGCTGAACTGTTATTAAGAGATATTAGAAATCTAAACTGGGATTTATTGTACCAGACAAATGACGCTGAAGCTGCTGCAGAGTACTTCACGGCATCTTTGAAAAAATGTTTTGACGACCATGCTCCAATTAGGTCCAGGTCAATCAAAGGAAACCCCGCACGATGGATGAAAGGAACTTTGAAAAAAAATATAGACAGTAAAAACCAGCTACTACGAAAAGCAAGGAGAACAAAAGATCAAGCAGACTGGAAAGCCTATAAGCATGCTAGAAATCACTGTAATAAAAAGGTAAACGAGGCAAAACGAAATTACCATCAAAACTTGATAAACGAGAATAAAAACAATCCGCGCAAGTTTTGGGAAGCTGTAAAAGCAATCTACCCATCAAAGTTGAAAACCTCGTTACCTTCACTGCAAGATATAAAAGATAAAGCAAATGTTTTTGCAGAATATTACGGAACAATTGTGACCAAGCTCAAAGCCGGCATCACATCTCTCACGAACCATGTATGGAGAACACACAAACCGAAAATGAGAAGAACGGAGAACGTTTTCAAGTTTTCGTACGTCTCTGTTGTTTTCGTAGAAAAACAACTACGCTCCTTAAAAAGAAAGAAATCGACAGGAGCCGATGACCTACCGCCTGGCATGATAAAAGACTGTAGAAAGGAGATATCTAAGCCTCTGGCGCACATAATAAACATTTCGTTGAATTCCGGTACCGTACCGTCAATTTGGAAGAAAGCTAAAATCATTCCGATACACAAGAGTGGAGATACTAGTAAAACTGAGAACTTCAGACCGATATCCATACTGCCAATTTTTTCCAAAATCATTGAAAGAGCAGTGCATTCCCAATTGTCTGAGTATTTAGAGACGAACAATCTCCTAACAAATAGTCAATTCGGCTACCGGCGAAATCGTTCGACCAAACTGGCGTCTACCCTTTTACTTGACAACATCAGAAAACAAATCAACGACGGAAACCTAATAGGAGCAGTGTATATAGATCTAACGAAAGCCTTTGATACCGTTAGGCATGCTGTGCTGTTAAACAAATTGTCGGAGTTCGGTATTGAATGTAAAGCACATGAGTGGATTACAAACTATTTGTTCAACCGTGAGCAATTTGTTTCCTTGAATGGCCGCTCCTCTGAAACCCATCGCTTGCTATCCGGTGTACCACAAGGTTCCATTCTTGGGCCTTTACTGTTCGTCATGTTCTTCAACGATTTGCCGCAATACCTACATCATTGTAATGTTACCATGTATGCTGATGACACAATTATCTATGTTGCAGATAAAAGTAAAGCGAAAATTGAAAAGCTGCTAGATGAAGATCTTCAGAATATCGGAAAGTATTTTGATGATAATGAACTGATCATTAATTTAAAGAAAGGAAAGACAGAGGCGATGGTATTCGGAACTGGAAAAAGGTTATCAACGACAAACAAAGTTCTCGAAGTGAACTATCGAGGACAGCCAATCAATAATGTCAACGAATATAAATACTTGGGAAACATCGTTGACAGTCACCTGAATTTCAACACCAATTTTGAAAAGTTCTACAAAAAAGCCTGTGGACGGTTAAGATTATTAAAGTGTTTACGGAGTTATTTAACACTCGACTCCGCATATTGTGTTTTCACAATGATGATCTTACCGCTGCTTACACATCAAAGTACTGTTAAATTAACGTTTACGGATGGACAGAAGAAAAGGCTGAAGTCTGTTGAGCGAAGGGCATCTCAGATAGTTGGTTGTAAAGTACCATCTGTGACCAATGTTATTAACAAAGAAGCATGCTGTCTGGTACGAAAATGCCTGGAACATGGTTGCTGCTCAAACTTTGACAGATACTTTACAATAAATGATCACAGCCAGAATACGAGGAATTCTGGTTATCTCTTGAAAGTGCCTAAAATGAGACTAGAACTTGGGAAAACTTCTTTTCGTTATGCAGGGGCGAAACTCTACAATGACCTACCTTTAGCTATAAGAAAAAGCCAAACGAGGGCTGTTTTTAGAAACAAGATCAATGAATATTTTAATTAGATTTCTGTATTATATGTGAATAAAAACCCTATTTAGGTTCTTTTAAAGCTCTATTTGATCAATCTTATCAATTTTATATTTACCACTTTATTTTTCACTTTTATTTAACAGGTCTAACATTGATAACAGCCGATATGTATATATTGTATATATTTTAGACGCTGAAGTATTTTGCACCTGTATAAATATTCTGCTAATAATAATAATAATAATAATAATAATGCGAACGCCCTTAAGCGCCCGGTGAGGATGCTTTGATTTTCATGGCTTTCACCCTTCACTTTTTTATATTTTTTATTTTTTGTATATCTCGCAAAATAAATCGACAAGAGCAGCAATTTGGTAAAATGGAGGTTGTAAAAAGTGCTTCTGAGCTCGATGAACTCGAAGATTTTTTTTATTTGTTATTACTCAATCAAAATTTGAATTTCTTTTGAGTATAATGAATTTCTTATTCAATTAACGGTGCCTAAAACTTTTGATATGCGCGCTCGCCTTTTTCAAGGCACTCAGAGGCGCTTGGAGGTGTTCATGCGCACGTTCGTGAGGCATACTCACTGGGTGCTTAATGGCGTTCACATCATGCGCACCAAGATAAACGCACTTTAACACTTAGTGGGGACCAAGCTTAAATGTTTTTCTGTAAATAATTCCTAAGTCTTATCTAGGGGACAACCACTGCAGCTCAAACACTGAATATCGGCGGTGGGTGAGGCAGCCTTGGCGGCTAGTGTATCATTATTAATGTAGTTTATATTTTCTGTATTTGAAATGTGGGAAGGTATTTCAGAATTATGAAGATTGACAGTATAATACATCCAATCAATGATGTATACATATGTTCCAACTCGCAAATTTTGAAGGCTTCGCTTTCCATACTCCTGGATTGCTCAACAATTGTTTTTTGAATAAACCATTTTAGGATAAGGCTGCCATTTTAATGCTTTTGTTTAATTTGGTGTTTATGTTTTGTTTCATAAGGCAAGTTGAACTGTAACCTGTATATCGCACAGGCAAAAAACATTTTTTTGTCACCGCTACCAAGAATACTCAGTTTGACAAGAAAATACTTCCTCCACCTAATAGTTTCTTTATATTTTAAATACAGAAAATATTGAATAAAAACACGCAAACCAGACTCGTACAAAAAGGCAAAGGCAATAGCGGATTTGAGGGCAAAATCCAGTGAAATGAGAAAACTTTGCTCTCCCATTTAAAATGGAAACAAATAATTTTAAATATGGTGACTTAACTCCAAAATCGTCTATTCAAACTTGAACCACAAAGTGGGCACCATTTTTAATGAACGAAAACGATACCTATCTTGGTTTGTTCAAACGCTGTTGGAAGCAGAGCTGAAAGTCCTAGCCAAAAAGTCTATGTATTTTATAATGCCATGCACTTAAGAAGTCAGAATCAGAATATACCTTCCGTTTTCTGCTACCATGGTTGGAACGTCTGTTGTTGTATAGCTATCTATATTTAGCTAGCTGTAATAGCTAAGCAAAAGATCCATCTACTTCAATAAATATATATGAAAATATAAGAAACAAAGTTTATACCTTCCATTTCATTTTCTATTGAATACGCAAAGTCAATACTAGCATGGTCGCCAGTTTGATGCTGATTTGATGTTGTTGTTGATGATGATTGTTCTTCCTCAGCGTTTGCGGGTTTTTCCTAACGGGGCAATAGTTTGATGTTTTTATTTTCCAGACACTTTTTATTTCGATGTTTCACATAAAAACTTGTGGAGACACTTTCATTACAATAAACACACAATTTTCGATTAGCACGTTTTCTTTTCATGGAATCCATTTTGCATTTTTTTTTTTTCACGCGTGCAGAAAGTGAATTTCATGCGGGAAATTTATTTTAAAGAAAATATTACAGACCATGGTATTAAGACGAAAGAACCCTATAATCATCTGAAAAGATTAAACAAATATATATGTGATGAGCTTAACAACTTACATTTTATTTAAATCAAAGTTTCAAACAATATGTTATACTGAAATCCAATTAAAGTGAGTCCTGAAAGTTTAGATAATTATTAAAGATTGGAAACATGCTTTCGTTTCTTTCTTTTTCGTCTTCCCCATGGATCAAACATTCCATTAAACATACGTTCACGTTACCAATTATTTAATTTCCTGATTTATTATTTCATTAATTTTACTGGTTGTTAATATTGTTTTAACAATTATCTAGAATATGGTCCATGATCTTTACAAACCACTTGCTAATGAAGGCGGATGGAATTTCAATGAAAAGTATGTAGACTGAAAAGTGCTTTTTGAAACTGTTTTCATTCTCTTATTCCCTATATGCGAATAAAAAAACTCTGTTATTGCTTGAAATAATGAATTTTTTATGTTCCCTCTTAGATTTACATCAGATACAAATTAAAATGTCAGCTCAAGAATCCTGCAAGGTTTGAATGACCAAAATACTGGTGTGGAACAAAATATATTTAAAAGTAAGCTGCTCAGTTACAATTTCCATTTACAATTTTTCCATTCTTGCTAGAGAATATATATAGTCAATTATTAATAAGAAATGTTTAGGTTTGCTTTGTTTTCTATCTAGAAGCAGTGAATCGCTACTTTGAGTCCTTGCAGAGAAGTCATAAAGAAAACCAGCAAACACCTGGTACTAGAAAACGAAAGAGGTCTAATAAAGTTAGAATAATAAGGCGTCATAAGATAAGAATTTAGATTTTCAGGTATTTGAACTTTGGATACTTTGAATGAAAGTAACAAGATCAAGGATTACACTTCAGCTTCATAAAAATGAAAAATTTCTTTCAGTTATCTCTAGGACGTACTGCTACCATTAAAGAAAGTGAGGAGGATCAACAACTGTGGAATCAACTAAATGCACGGGCCATGTCTCATGAAGAATCAAATGACGCAGATCCAATCACAATTAAATGTCGACTAGATTCATTCATTGATCTGCACTGGTATTCTATAATGATATTGAAATCAATTATACGAAAATTTCATAGACATCTAATTACTAAAATAACTTTTCACAGTTTCATTGACTAGCCAATGATATAAAACCTCACGCCGACTTTCAAGGAAAATGGAAGCTGTGCTCTGAAACATGCTTTGAATATCCAAAAATCAATATTAATTATGTAAAGATGTTTAGTGTTTATACACACCAGCAGTTGACAATGGGAACCCTTTCATATTGAACTCTTTACTATCCTTCCTTTTGTTAGGGTTGGGGGATGAAGGTTTGCTTGTTAAAACAGGAAAAACAATTTACTTTGATCCTTCCAGCAAAACAAATAGTAAAAAAACTTCCATGTGGTTATTCATTGATTAGTTAAAAACAACAGAATAAGAGAGAAACTACAATTTTTTTTCAAGCATTTTCATCGGCCTTTCGCAGAAACCTACTCAAATTTCTAAAACACTTCATAGGGACCCTGTCGGGAAAAGGAAATACAGTATTTTACTATCCAGAAAACAAATAGTATCTGGATGTAAAATAGACTCACCAGGTAGACTTGTCACAGGAGATCAGTCTAGCTGGTGCATCAAAACAAAAACATTTAATCTCAACCTTGAAATTTCTTCCAACAACAGAAATACCATCTTTTTTTAAAACTTTGTATTCTTCCAAAAAATCAGTTAAAAATTTACTGACAGATGAGGGTTTTTTTAGTGCCATAATTTGCAGCTACAAGAAAAGGTGAAAAATCCCCAAATTTATAATATAAAATCATAGTATACTATTACTAGATAAAGATTCAGCAAGTAACTCAGCCACTCCACGATTACCTTTCCTCCATCGTTTCTCTAAGGCAGGGGCTAACTTTTTAAACTTATAACTTATAATTCTTCCATTTGTAAATAAAATAGCACATATAATACTTTAAACTTAGTAAAAAGTATATTGTTTTTATATTGATATTGTTTTTATATTGATATTTTTTTTATTTATGTAAAAATTAAATACTTAAGAACCTTTTAAAAATTTAAAATTTAATATTTGTTACAATACAAATTAGAATTAGCATTTGTTTCAGAAAAAAAGTCTCTTTTGATGTTCCGGTTCTGTATAATATTACGAACCAGATGCCGACTGTGGGCAGCGCACATTAACAACGTTTATGCGATGTTAGTACGATATGGAAATTTGACGTCGATATCGCTAATGTTGCTACGACATCGGTTTTGACCAGGCGACGTCAGCGATATTTATCCAACTTATATCCAATATTGGATTGATGTCGCGTGCCAACTGGAAAGTTCCCGATATCTCTCGATATTTCCCAAATAGCACCAGTAATAACCAATGCCGCATTATACTGGAGAGATTCAACTGTTTGACAGCATTTTTCATTATGAAGCTGATCATAATATGACATCAGCATAATCGAGATCGAGAGGGCGAGCATAAGCGTTTTAATGAGTAACTAACGATTTTCTCGGAAGATTTCCTGAGAGAGATTTACCTTCTTTTACTTTAGATATCTTTTCGTTGAGGTGATGATCAAAAGCCAGGTTCCTGTCATAAGTTAGTCCTAGGTGTTTATGATAAGGCACGGTTATTACAGAAGATTTATTAAATGTAAGAAATGGTTGAGTTGGATGATATTTTTCCTGGAAAAAACAACTCCTGTAGCTTGTTTGGTTGAGTCAGGGTTGAAGGACATTTTCCACTAATAAGCCCATTTTCAATATCGGAGAGGCCATTTACAAGATTAGCCAAAGATTGATTTATATTGTGAACGATGGAGAAGAGAGAAGTATCATCTGCATATAGTTTTGTGGACAATCTTAAACTATGATCATGTCTTCAACTAAGCGCATTGAAAACATGAAGTTATTATATAAGTCCTTATAATTGGCTGTGTGTTAACATGTTCGTACTGCCACAAGACCATGTTGGAGCCTCTTATAAATATCACATGTGAACACCCTTATAACCTGTTTTAAAAGGAACGAAGGGATGAAATGGGCATTAAAAGCACAAAAAATGAAGTCAAACAAAGAAGCAAAATTAATAAATCAATGCCTGGGCAAAGAACCTGGGATTTGACCATAAATAAATCATTAAACTAAAGGAAAACTTTAACAACACAAAATATTACTAACCAAATTGTTCTTATACGACTAAAAATCATTAAAATAAACTCAATAACCTCAATCCAAAAAGATGAAGTCTGAAAAATCTCTAAAAAAAATCAACAACAAAGTTTTAATTAATGAAATCCACTATATCATACACTATCCCCCTTTTTTCATAAACAACTTGATAAATTTAACGCTGACACTTTAGAAAGAAAGTAATAAAGGCATTACCTACTTACTAGTCATAACAGAAGCACGAACTAGACGAAAGTTTCAAGCATTCTCTTACCCAAAAATGTTTTTCAGATAATACTTTTACACAAGAAAAATACGTTTTTCTTCGTATAACTTCGATTTGATTGTAATCGAATGTCAAGATTCAAATTATCAAATTCGAAACGCAGTGAAGCATTGAAAAGACATCTTAAATGCGTCTTGATAATGTAAGTTTTTATTTGCTGGAAAAAGACGTCTTTAAAACCGTCTTAAAAATGAGAAAAAAAGACGGATAAAATCATGGTGCAAGAATTGCATCATTGAAATGCGTCACAAAAACGTATTTAAGACATCTTTCCGGGGACGCCTTTTTCTGGCCAAATTAAGATATCATAAAATAGCCATAAATGGCCGTAAGTTAGCAACAATGATTCGATGTGTACATAATTTCTGTATAATGATTTTATAATATAAATCGTAGCTCAAGAACCTTAAATGGTTCCCAAAAGCCTTTTTAAGAAATATCAGCAAATTAAATCAGAAGGGGAGAATGGAGATTACTCAATACTAACCAAAAACATTTGGCTAAGGTCGGTCATAAAATGAAAAAAAGCCATCTGATCTTACTGAAATTCAAATAAAGGCCAAAAAATCAATAAATAACTGCTGCAAAAATTGTGAATAGCGCTTTGAAGGCGAACCTCCGCTAGGTGGAAAATGTAGCAGCGAGCGAATTTTATCGTTGTAGCAAAAAGTAAGTGTTTCTTCTTTACGTTGAATCTGCATCACCCGTCGCCACATTTTCAGCCTAGTGGAGATTGGGCTTTACATGATAGGCGACATGAAATTAAGGCGATATATGAAATAGCGTTCTGTTTACATTTTCATTTCGCTTCACCACTCATGTCGGTGCTGTTGAGACTACACGTTTTCTTGAGTTTTTTTGGGGGTTTTTTTATAAGAAACTTTATAAAGACCATCAAAATTTAAGAAACTTTTGAAACTATGATTTAGTAATGCCAATTTCCAAATAAGTAATGTTTTGGCAAACATTGGTAATACTGTAATAATTGATAAAATTATATCACAATATATATACAGCAGAATCGTGTTAACTCTGAACTCTCGATACATCGATAACTCTGACGTTCTTGAAAAGTACGACTTATCGAGATTTTATTGATTTTAAAAATTAAAAAAAAATGTAGTTTTTCTCCACTGCGTGACGCCATGTTGAAATTAGAGAATATATGCCCTCAGGAAATCGTGTGATTTTCATAAAATTTGCAAGAATTTCAAATTCGAATCATTTGACCTACGATTTTCAGAAAGTCCGGGTTACGAGGTTTTATTTACTAAAGGGACCGATAAAAATGGTCCGACTTAGCAAATGTCCAATTATCTGGGGTGCGACTAAGCGGGATTCTACTGTACATGTAAACCGGCCTCAAAAGATAAAAATCGAATTTAATAACATTTCAAATGCTTATTCGAATGTTGGAAAATTAAAAATAAACATGTACATTACAACCCGAAAGAAACTTTGCGAGTCAAACGTAAGATTAGCTTTCACGAAGAGACAGCGCCTTTAGTATATATAACAAAAAAAATTATAATGACTTCAGATGTGTAATATCTAATTTTTTTACCTTTCCAAAGGCTTATATAAACTTTCTTTCGGGATGTTTTGTTTATACTTATATTCATTTTTGAAAAAAGAAACTCATTTAAGAAGAAACGTTTAGAAATAAATTCACTATACATAAAATTCAGAAATAAGGAACTAAAATACTAATTTTCTTCTTAAAAAAATGCATCCAAGAAATGCCGTATTAAATGGCAACTAGCTGGAGGAAGCGAGCAATAACACCAACATCAGGAGGGGTAGGGGACGCACAGGGAAAAGAGACGCCAGGTCCATATAGGGTCTAACCCTAATCCTTAGCTACACATCTTTAACATAACTCAAATGTTATTTTCATAATAAACTTCCAAACAACATCTTTTTAATTTAAGTTTAATGAATCTGTACGCCAGAAGTATTCTATAGAACGTACTGAATTTATAAAACATAGAATTTACTCAACCAAAATCTTCGACTTACACGAAATTTGGATTAGTTTTAGAAGAAACAGTACCCTTTTTTCTCCACGCTGAACATGTGGAAATGTGGAAAACGAACCTCTGCTAAAACGAACGTGCTACACTTCGTGTGATGTAATTATTTAATTTCGAGTCTAGTCATAAACAATGGATTTTCTTTTGCCGTACATGTTATTTTATCTAGCCCAGTGTGCATCGAAATTTTTTTTTTTTTGGGGGGGGGAAACGTGCTAAAGCCGCTGACTAATAAAGACGTCTTTAATACGTCTTGTGCTGGCTGGGACTGCTCCGCAGAATGGTGTCATGTAAACACAACTGCAGTTTCCAATGTGAATGTCAAGAGGCTTCGGTGTTGAAAGAACACGAATTTTTTTGTCATCCAGTCCAAAATAACCACAGGGCAATCGATGTCATCCCCCGCGATATTGAAGACGCAGTACAGGCAAAATTAGCAATTATTATTTAGCTAATTTAACTATTGTAGTATATTTGTGTAGACTTAATTATGTCCACATGGAGTCTTGAAAATTGCTCCATCTACTTTTGAAAACAGGCCCGAAGAAACATAGGTATATAAAGAGAATTTGTGTAATTGCAAACATTTTTCTTCATAAAACAAGTAATAACAGAAATTTTGGGTATAACAAATAAATTCTACAAAATATTGCTTGAGATACGTTAAGTTATCATTTCAGCGAGAAACAACAGAATAAATTTTATGTTTCTTTCTATTTCATCTGTTGTTGTTTTTTTAAAGTGGAACAAAATACCATTTAGAAAAACTGTCCGAACAGACCGGTCTAGCTAGTTTTGCTAGTTATTCCAATGAGTACAAGCTTTTTGACATCTGATCCCAAATAAAGAAGTAAGGGCAGTAAAAGCATAACCTTGAGTGTATTATTAGTTCGAGGCATTTATTATTTCAGAACTAATTTTTGCGATTTTGCTCAGGGTCAACGTTAAAATCAACACAATGTTTGACATATAGACGTGCTAGAAAATTAAGTTCTGTTAAAATTGTTTTGATTAAAAAAAATAAAAATCATTCTGCACAAAGAGTTTGATAAAAAAAAATCATATTAAAGCAGCAGAAAATACAATTAGCTATAATTTCCGCCTGGTGGAGATTCAGAGTAACAATCTTGTAAATTCCCAATCCACGTAAAGAAATTCTACAAAATGTTTTGAACCAAGGTTTATACACAAAAATAAATTCCACCATATTACAGGTACAGCACGAAAAAAATATTACGTTTTTTGAATTTTGACACGAAAACAAAAGATTAAAGTTGTATTTGTTACACATGAAGTCATTATGTTTTTAATACAATTTTTTTGAAATCTTAGGTAAGATAAACATTTTTAAATTTGGTTCACAATTTCCACTTATTATTTTTTTCGCGCTCTTAAATTCTTGGACATTTTATTCCCATCGGTACAAACAATATTGTTATCGACGTACTTGTATAAATGTTGCTGTTGTGAATGCTTTTTGTTCTTCCTATCAGAACTTAATACTTCTCTCCTCATGCTTGATTTCCACGGAATTATTTGCTGAGATCTCTTCAAACATCTTAGCATTATTCTCCGTTTTTCAAGGTGGTCTATACCAGATTTGTTAGTTTTTCCTGAAATGATACAAAACAGCCCTTGAGTAACCAATAAGCTTTGTTACATTTTTTTTATATACGCTGCAAAGTAATTTCGTAGCATCAAACTCATACGCGGGTAATAACCCATATACTACACTGACAATTTTAGGAGAGACAGTGTGAGAACTTTACGAGAGTCAATTCAGTGCCTGTGGCGACACCTTTTGTGAGTCATTTTGACTACCCTAATTTTTTTTACTCTCTTAAGCTTCTTATTGACATAAATTACTCCCTTTCAGGTGTCAAAAGTGGTGATATTTCCAAATGACTCTCAAACAAGCGTCATTTTTTTGATCACCTTTAGAGTTTCAATCGGCTATGACTCGTTGCGGAGCATCACGATCTGATATCAAATGACGCCCTTCCAGGCATAATGTGTTAATCTTTAATGGCTCCCATTCCAGTCCCATTATATAGGGTCTGATCTTCTTCCCGTATTTCACCGTGAATGAATAAGAAAATGAACAAGAAAAACATGCCATTTACTTGAAATCATGTATCGATGTTTTCACATAAATACTACGAATATAACATATAAAAACGCAAATATACTAACATACAAACTAATCAAAATACTTTATAAAATTTCTGAGCAATTAATATTTTTTGTGGTTTCATCATCATCATCATCATCTCCGTAGCCGAGGCGGCCGTGGGTGCACCCAGTTCATGACAGCCCTTCTCCAACCTTCCCGATCTTCCGCCATAGGTTGAAGTTAATTGTCATTCCATGGGTGTTTCAATAGGCAAGAAGTACTCGGTGGTGCCTATCTCCTCTCCGAGTTCGCAGTGACACCACGTGCCGGGTGTGCTCAGCCAATGTCCCGAAGGATCCTTTGCTCGACCACGTGCTCCAGAAGCCGTTGGTCCCTGGAGACTCCTCCGCCAACTGGAACTGCTGGTACCCTGCTGCCAGTACCAGAGGGGTGTTGGGTGCTCGACCTACCCGGATGCAGTTTAACGTCATGCCCAGGTTTACACATGTGGTTTACACATTTTTAATTGCGTATATATAACTGTAGGGTTTTCAATGTGCATATATGATTCTGTGAGCGTTTTACTTGTGGTGTCGGTTGATGTTTATATAAAATATTACTGACATTTTTTCAAAGGGGCAAACATATCTGTTTATCATATACTCATGACAAACATATTCCCTTTTTCTGTTGCAAGTTGACTGCCGCTAATATGCCGCTAATATGAAATCTCTTTTTGTGATCAAGGACGAGTATTGAAGTAACACGAGCACGTTAAAAGCAAAAACGCAATAAAATTAAATGCTACTAGGCTCGATGCATTTAATTTATTGAGCGCTAAGAATAAGAACTGGAATTTAAAGCCATGCTAATCCTTGAACGCACATGCTCATCTTTGAATGCACATACTAATTATGAACGTACATACTTATCTTGAACGTACATACTTATCTTGAACGTACATACTTATCCCTGAACGTTTCTTCATTTGACTCTCTGGCGAGCATCCAAGTGACTCATTTAAATTCTAACACTGAGGATAATGTTCGAGAGTCAAATTGACTCCCTTCAAAGGAGTCAATTTCATGAAAAAAAAATTGACACCCTTTAAATGTGTCAATGGGTGTGAATGTTTGAGGTTATTTACTCCCTTAGGTTATCTTTGCTCAATGACTCCCTTTTGAGAGTCGCAATGACTCCCCTAAAACTGTCAGTGTAACTGTTAATTTCGGCCATTACCTTCGAACATCGACTTCCGTACTGCCCTCGCAAGCTCGAGTTTTACTATGACGTCAGTCAATATTTACCGGTAATGCCCTCATAACCAGTTAGTATAGGGTTAGTACAAGCCTTTGTAAGGTATACATATTGTAGTTGTAAATCTGTTAGTATATATTTTGTTGTTGACAAAAACTTTTCATTTGGTATTTCACATAACGTCCTGAATGCTGAGAAAGTTTATATTTCTTCCGTCCCGATGTTATGTGAATATAAAAGGACTCGTCTAAAAACGTCCCTTTATTACAAGTCATCTTTGTAAAAAAAATCGCATAAATTGAACACAAAAAGAAGCAAAGTAAACCCTATATAACGATCTGATGATGATCGCATTTATCTCAGGCAATACGGTACAAAATGTTGTAATGGCGCTCCTTTCCTTCCCATGCACCTTATATTTTTTGTCTTGTCAACTAGCTCATGCTTACGCAAACCTAAATTTTAGTGATGTTCTTTTGTCTTCTTTATTCCCGTATTTATGTGTGAAACCAACAATCTGAAAGCACATCACCTTTACAGTCAAACCACACTAAAATTGTACAGAATGAGTCTCAAAATTCACCTTCCTTAACTAAACAAAATTAGGAGCCTTTCCAACCAATAAAAGTAAAATGTTACCCTAAAGCCTGATTTACAGATGTGAAGCAAGACACAACATTAAGTATGTCTACTGAAGGAAGAGACAGTGTAAGAATGTCAAAAGGTCTTGATAGGCTTGCGTCCTCTCTTAAACAATAGATTTTTTAGTTATGGATATTTAATTTCCAAAATTGCATTTTTTTCAGCTTCTATTGATGTGACTTAACAGGTTGTGTCAAAATATGATGATAAAGAATGTTTTCGGCATCTCATGGATAATTAGTTCAAATGTGTACCAAAATGTCGTACTTGCCCTGGAACGTTTCTGAAACAGAGGCGTTATTTGAAGGGCGTTGCTTTGGACGTAAATAAGGCATAGGAGGACCAAGCGATGAGCGGCGAAAATTTGCACAAAAATCCAATTTAAGATATTTATGATCATAAAATTTCGGATTTCCTGAAATTAGTCAATTTTGGACAGTTTAGACAATCATATTTCCGCTTATTTGATTTTAGAACGCTTGTAGTGAACTAAATGCTAACGAGACTCAAAAATTATGCGGAAAAATATCGCCAAACCTTGTGGTTTCTTTCAAATAAATTCTTTTTGAAAAGAAACTAAGACGTCAACTAGGGCGGCATAAACTAGGGCGCCATAAACTAGGGCGGCAACGTGAATGAAACAAAAGCTTTCTTTTTATTATAGGAATCTGTAAGAAAGAATTTCTAACTTTGAAGTATCCACTGGGAAAAATTATTAAGTAATTACTTCATTTAGAGGAATTTCACGTTCTTTAGACAACGTAAAAAGTTCTGTTTTCAAGTCCTGTTGACAACGAAGACGTGATAGAAGTCGTAAATTTTATTTATACAATATTAGCTTCAAAGGAACGTAATAGCATTTCAGTTTTACATTCGCTACTTTTAAAAATGTTCTTTCAAAACACTCAACCTTCCCTGGATTTTATTCATGTAAAATTGGTGTTCTTTTTATACGATTCCATCCTCTTTGCGGTCTTCCTTTCTTAAAGTCCCTAGTTTCTTATGCGTAAAAACGCCGGTCTCGTATTTCTAATGTTTAAATTATGCAAACTGAATTTAAGTGTGGGTAAACGATAGAAGAGAACGGAATTCCAACAAGAGAAGACTGTTTTTTTTTTCAAGCAACATAAAATTACATCATTTGAAATAAGGATTCATCACTTGCCTCTAGATCCTAAAACGAGAAAAATATACGAGAGATGAACTTGAATTTCCTAATGTAGCAGTGTCAGAATAGCAGAACCGTCCCTCCCCTAAGCGACACTCCCGTTCTTAATGAAAAGTTTTCACTTGTTAAATAGACCTCACATCGCAATCGAAATATATGTTCTAATGAACATAAACAACAGGAGAGAGAACAGGGTGACTGTGACCTCGTCCACCAGAAATTTTTTGTATTGTCAACGATCTCGACGATTTCACACATGTAGCTAGTTTGGAATGAGTAAGGATGCCTAAGGAGCTCTGGTTCAACTTTAAATTTATTATTGGATTCAGTTATTTCAAATATAATTGAACATTATAATAACGACGAGTCTGCTAAATGGCGTGCCCATGTTACCATGTCACCATGTGCCCTACGTTCCTAACGTGCCCTATGTGCCTAACGTGCCCTACGTGTCTGTGTCTGCGTGCCTTTACGTGCACAGAATCTTCGTCAATAAAGCATGTTTCCTACACTCTAATTTATTTATTTATTTATTTATTGTTTAGAAAAAGGTTGGGAATATTATTTATTATAACACAATTAGCTGCACATGCTGTAGATATTTTCCTCACCTTCAGCATATAGAACTCTTCCCCTCCCTTTATCGTTTCACTGTAATACTAACGGTTGTTATCAACAGCAGTGGAGGAGACCGATTATCACAAATGTTGAAAAACTCGCACTTATTTTATCCCAACTTCATAATAACATTGCTCGCCTCTCTCAACTGGAGAGGGAAAACAAAGTTAAGCCAGTAATGATACAGTTAATCACTGTGGTTAATAACTGTTATAAATATAGGTCTTGAAATCTGTTGAAAGTGTATGTTTCGGCTAACAAATCAACAGTAACTTTAAAGGAAAGAAGTGTAAAAAAACGATGTATAAAAATGTAAAAATTGTTTAATATTGTTCTGATCCAATCATCAGCGCGACCCGATTGTAAAAGATTCGACCCGTTTGCGATCGGGTCACTCCACTTATAAACAGACCAACCTGATAACAAACGACATATGAAATTTTGAAATGGTGGTGTCAAGATTCCTTTCAAAAGCTTAAAGGCCGAATCAAAATTAAGCCAGGAAGAAGGCCATATCAAGGATTTTTCTATTGCGCATGCGCCATTTATTTTTTATTAATAACTACTGACATAAATGAACATCAAGCAATATTGCTCATATCGACTAAAAACGTGCACATAAGGCACGTAGGACACGTGGGCACGCCATTTAGCAGACTCAATAACGGCATGGTTAATTCACAGAACTTTTCTAAATAGTAACACAAATACATGTCAGTAACAGAAGGTCAAGTAAAATGCATATCAGGGAAAAGAAATAAAAAAGGAAAGGATTTTCTCATTTTCAGGAGGGCTGGGGACACCTTAAATGATTGTATAAATAAAATAAAAATAACAATGAGTTTTACCGCAATACATCAGATTGATTTGCTCGATGTCAATTTGACTAAATCCACCTCGCTGTCCAATCAATCGTTGATAGTTAGGGTTAATAGTTTGGATCGTTACTTTTCCATTTCCAAATGCTGTTGTTCCGTAGTGCATCATACTTTGGAAATCATAAGGTGTTCCAAGAGAATTAATGTTACTGCTGGGATGTTTATTAAAGTTGTATTGCATATCTATGAATTACAGGCAAACATGAGATTAAATTCATATTATTATTATTTCTGGCAAACACTTCATTTCAAGGAATGTTACTCAAATAATAAACACAATTTGATTAGTTTGCATCACGATATTTGTTGAAGGAAATAATCTGAAATACATTACCATGAAACATATTTGTTAGTAGACCTTTTATTAATTCACCAAAATAAATGTTTTTTTAAAATTTAACTTGGTAGAAAATGACAACGATCAGTAAATTGCTTATGATAAAGTATTTTTAGACAAAAACCACCACGGAAATTTCATTTTGATTATTTTAAGAAGTCCTTTGCAATAATGTTATCAGGAAGGAAGTAACAACACATGCCTTGTTTTCATGTAAAACAGAAAACTTTATAACTTTATAACTTTGAGAATTGCATATTTGCATTTGAAAAGACTACAAATTGCAGAGTTTGGATGCGCTATTAAGAAACGAAAATTCTAAGATGCCGTCAATCTCAGAGATGGGAGACCCCTGGAAGGTATGTCTGCTTTATGCCCCTATGGTTCACGCACTAAATTGCAAGATTACACACTAAATTGCAAGAAGGGTGGCTTTGTTACGATCCACCACAATTACATTAAAGATTTTTACGAAAACGTTCTCTCGAAGGTTGTGCATAATGTACAAACAGAACCCAATTTACAGCTGGTCGAAGGCAAAAATCTAACTGGTTTATCTAATTAGGACTTTAGGTGTTTAAGGTGACAAAGTTGCAATACGCGTCACAGTCTCCCTTACAACAGAGAACGTATTAAAAAACATGAAAATGAGAAAAAAAAAGGCGCTGCAACCACAGAATTATGAGCATTGAACATACCCAATGGTATATTCAGGGGTTATGTGTAAAGAGTGCTCAATATTTCATAAGCATGTAGCTGAAAAACTCGCAAACATATCTGGTGAAAGATAAGAAAAGGTTCTTTCCACCATAAAGGTGCAAATGTTATTTTCTTATTTTGATCTCAGCTTTGATGTGCGTGTGAGGAAGCAGCAATCACTACCTATACAATTTTGATGGGTTTGAAATTGTATAAAACATAGTCAAGATTGAGTAAGGACCAGAAATGTGTACAGACAGGCATCTAAAAAAGGTCCCTCTTCTACCTGTTTGAACTTTGTAGGAACTACGTGTCCCTTGTATAAACAATGTATTGCCGTTTTGATTTCTCTATTTTATCGCATTTGTATATTTTAGTTTTACCTGATTTAATGTTTCGACTATGTTATAAATAATTTCTTTTTGGATTCCTGCGTAAGCGTGTTCTTCGGGGGTTTTTTATTTGTACTTTTTTTACTGTCCAAACCTTGTAATAAACGCGGAATCGCTAATTATTGCAATTACATCAATTATAGCTCTTCGTCAAAGTAGTCATTGCGGTGAAAGGAATGGCGGACATGTGAAACGTATATCTTTATATATCTTTTGAATCAGTTTGAAATAAAACATTTACATTTTAAGAAAACCATTAATAATAATGTGAAGAAAGTTTTTCATTATGTTTTTCAACTTGATTACTTATTTTTCAACCGTTTTTATAGATAATTTTGCAAAGATTATCAAATAATATGCTTTTATGTTATTTCTGTCACATATTCTGACATTTTGAGATCAAAATCGAATAAGATTATGGTAATTATAGTTGTTTGGTGGTTTATTTAATCAATTTAGGTGTACCAATGGTGGACGCCAAATTTACTAAAGGAGGATATATCTCCTGTATTTCAACCAATATCCATTTCAGAGATAAAGGTTGCATTCATATGGCTATACAGTATGTAATGTTTTAAAAGGAAAATTTTCTTTACTCTATGAAAATCTTGCAAAAGATCAGCTTATGGTGCAGAAATCATTTCGCCTGTAAGGGCAATTTTCAAGACATACTTAACTTTGGGTCATAATTCCATTTGCATGATATGAAACATCAATAATTTTATTATTGCGCTTTTGAAAAGGTCAAAGGTCTATTTAGACATTTTCACAAAAGTTATATCGTCAATATATTCAAATGTTATAAGTGTATTTTGCCAAATATTTAAGGAAGAATTGGACTTGCGAGAGTTTGTCCATTTATGTTTCGGTCGCATTACACCTTTCCCGAATTTCAGTTTGTATGGGGTATTTGGCATCCAATCATTCCACTGGGAGGTTTAGTACTAGAGACAATTACTAAGTAATATAGTTAAGGTTGTCCCAACAATTTGATGTTAATAACAGAATTAAAAATATAGAGAAGACGCAAGTCAGTGACAATCCATGTATTATACGACCTTTCGGCTTTAATGAGTCCCTTCAAAATCTTTAAAATGTTTACGATCTCTTTGCACAAAAATACATGTAAAACGTTTATATAAAAGCTTGTAATCATTTTTTTCGGACAAACCTGTTCTTGAGAATGGACGTATGTGAAGCTCGAAACGTCGTATAATACATGGAATTTTCACCGACTTGCGTCTTTTTTTATTCTTAATTCTAATATGGTTAAATATTATTTAAAAAATAAATTTCATAAAAGTAATGGATCAGATCAAAACACGATGTTTAAACAGAAATTCGAGAATGGTGTATTTTTCTTTAAAAGTTCAAATTTCCCACCTTGAAAACGATAGAAAAAGGACCCCAACAGTACAATTGATGCCATAGTTCATAACAAAAATAAATTTTTGGCGTTTTTCGGTTTAATAGAAGTGTCATTAAGTTAAAATAGTATTTCCCAATTTTCACTGAGTTAAAAAAAGTTCAATTGTTCAAAAAGTTTTAGAACCATACATTTTTAAACAATTGAACTTTATTTGGTAAATTTGTCAATTTTCAAAAGTTTTTCTTGCAAAGTTCTTTTAATAAATTGATTCAAAAAGTTTAACAAAAAAACTTTCCTTTATGAAGTTTTTTTCATTTGAATGGTCAAAACTTCGAAGTTGAAGAAAATATCAAGAATCACTACTTACTTGATTTGATGTTGTTGAAAATTATTCTGACATATTGATCTCGATCTGGTCGACTTTGCTCATGGTATAAACCTAGTTACGATTTGAACGTATTAAGTGGACAAACATCTCTTTCCAATTTTATGTTGATTTTTTGTAAATATTTTAAAGAGATTCTTAATTTACAGTTACTTCAAATAATTATACTTACCAATACTGTGACCGATCTCATGCATTACAGTTCCGTTTCTCCAGCAAACATATCCTAATGAAATTCTGTTTTTTCTTCCATATCGGTAACCAACGGGTGACGAGCATCTGTATATTAAACAAGATTACCTATTTCACATCTATTCGATTTATTGTTAATCAATAAAAGAAATGTTTTACTAGAGAAAGAAAGCACTGGGAGATTTTGATAAATGTATGCATATAAAGAAACAATAAATTACAACGACAAATAAACAAAACGTTTTTTGGCCAAGAAAACATACCCTCTTCCTCTATAAAAGCTGATGTATGCATTCTCATTAGTTCTCAGTTGAAATCTTAAACATGTGTGTCTTTGGTAATCTGCAATAGCATTTGCAATTGCTGTTATTCCTGCTTTGCCTAGAAATGAAGATATAAAATATGAGGTTCACAATAAGTGTTTACAAAATAAGATTTTTTTGATTTAATCAAAATTGGTGAAATGAGTTGGGCCCGATGGTGAGAGAAAGGTTCTCTTGAAGCATATACGTAAATCATCAGTTTCATGATAATTTTTCATTAGTTATCCGGGGTGCGGGGCTGCAGTAGATATTGGTTTACCCAGAGGATAATGAAAAACTTGACGTGGTACACTCGTAACATGATACTTAATAGTCTGAGATACGCGACGGTAAATTTTCACCTGCTCAAGTGTAGATACATTAGTAACAGTGCGTCTCAACCCTAATATAGCATGTCGGTAGAAATTCCTTTTTGAAAAGCGATGGGCAAGCAAACTTTCTTTTTGCTCAGGATAATTCTGTAAGTGTCTGTAAAAAATAGCTTATTATCGGTTTTTACTCCTAGCTTTAAGCTATTTGCTTCTTTAATTGAAACACATCCAATGATTTTGTTTCTTTGGCACTGTGCTGTGTCTGTCATCTTGAATACATTTTAAATATGCATCTAGCTAGCTATCCATTACGGGATTCGAACAGTTCTGAACCTAAAAAAATCCATGACTTTTCCTTGAAAAGTAGCAAATTATATGTTCTTCCCTGATGTTCTTGTATGATAGATATGTTTCTCACTGACTTGGCGTTCCACAACTTAAGAACACCTTACAAAATTTCATGATCAAGCCACATAAAAAAAAAAAAAAGTTACTAAGACAACGTTCCTAGAAGCCAATAGCAGATAGAGCAATCAATCAACCAACATTGCATTTTGCGTTATGGAAAAACTTTCCCTGACATTGCGTCAATTTCCCCTGACTTTTGAAAAAAAGGCAAAATGTCATTCAACGTTATAGCCGCATAAACTTTAAATCAAAAAAAAAATGCATGGAAATACAGATAAAAAAAAAGCTTATTTTATTTTCATTTATGACTCCTCAGGCGAGACAAGTAAAAAATAGCATTTTTAACCAATTAACCTAGCTACCTAGAACTGTGCACATTAGGCACATTAGGCTAGAAAAGAATACAAATATTGCGCCATATTGGTATTATGGTTAGACATCTTGATTATCGGAATCAAAAGGCTTGTATATAAACTGGAGAGACGTTATAGTTCATATTGTAAAAGAGAAGAATTAGAAACTTCGAACTTTATTCTTTTCATTTTTAGATGATTTGAATTCACCGTCGTCTTTATGAAACGACTCTAATTTGTATTAAGGCTCTACATGATTAGATGTATTTTGTTTCTAACTGCCTTTTATGCTTACACAGGCATTATTTCGATCCTCTGTTAAGGAGTGAGAAACGTTCAAATTTTTTATAGGAATTGCATTGTTAATAAAAGACTGATGTCAGCATATTTCCGCAAAAAGTTTGAATATATTACTTAAAAATACAAAAAATAAGAAAACTTAGACATCTGTAAAATTTACGGCATATCATAAATCATGAGAAATTCTTAAAGATTTGCGCTGCCAGTTAGAAATGTGCTGACGTCAGCAAAATCCAATGGTAACAATTATCAGTGGAATAAATGCAGAAATTAAATTTGTCATTTGAATGTACATTTTGCATCTCATAATTTAAAAAAAGTAAATTGTTCTGTGAAATATTAGTTCCAGTTCCGCAAAACGAAATGAATTTTAAGTTGCAAAAATTGTTTCGTTAATCTTTCACTGACTTTCACGTTGCAAATGAGCTTGTTTTTCATTTCCACTTTAACTAAACAACTTTCAAGTTTCTGATTCACATTTACGTACCTATGGAGCTTTCAATGACATACGGAATTTTTGCGCCAGGCCATCGACCACCTTTAATGCTTGCATATGAATTTCCCTTTAATACTCCTTCTCGTTCATCAGGGTCCAACTGTATATCTCCTTCAAACATACCAGGATCTATAAATATAATATTTTGAAAATGGAATATTTAACTTAATTCGGACATTGCTGGAAAACAGAATGTCTTACTCATATTATACAACTCATATAATTGAATTTGCAAAGAAAAGCACTTACTTTCCATTCCATCGACCCATACACATTGTCCAAAGACGAAATTCGCCAACAAAATGATTATAAACTTTATATCCATCATGTTGAACACTTTGATACGTAGAAGTGAAGTGCAGGTCTCATGTTATCAGTCCTTTTATATTACCCGAAAAAAGCATTACACCGGTACTATCGAAGACCTATATATTTTGGAACGTCCTGCACCGGAAACGTTTCAAATCTGGGTAAATAGTTCAACAATAGAAACTATAATATTTTTTCTTTCTGTTTAATACTTTAAGAGAAGTAGCGTAAATATTTATTTAGGATTGTAAGAAACTTAGCTGCTGGATATATACAATAATATCAAGTGGATACGTGGGCATCAATAATCAGGGGGCTTTATCAGAGAAAATAATGTTATCATTTAAAGGATGCTCATCAGCAGTCAAAGTGTAAATTTCACTCGTATAAGATAAATAGCAATATGCTGTTTTGAAATTCAGAAAGTGCTTTTTAAAAAACTATTAAGGCTATCTTGACTCTTATACGGGCAATAAATTTCTAGTTGTTTTAGCGATTTTAACGAGGATAAACTTTCGACATTAGCCATTATTACAATATTTGTGGATAAACTTGCGAGACTGATATTGAGTTTTGTAGACACAAAATAAAACATTTAAATTTTCTATTTTTCTTTTAACATACCAGTACCTAAACTGTAAATAAAAGCGTAAAAATAGAAGAAAATCACTGATTTTCTGATCCCTTGAAGGGTACTGTCGTTATCCTTTTGGATTCAATCCTTCAAAAACTTCTTTATAAAGATATTTAGCATGTCCCAATGTTGTTTGAATTTTGTTTTCCTATTATCTAAAGTTTTCGATATCTCCAATATTTTTATCGGTTCTTCCAACATCGAGCTATCGAGTCGACTGTTAAAGCGGAATTCAAACGATACACCTCCCTAGAGGTTTATATTCCAAATTTGGATATATCATTTTGGAAACCAAGTGACAACAGGTTTTAACTGTAAGAAATATTGAAATTGAATATGTTATGTCTTTCCTAAAAGTATTTTTCTATTGTAAAATTTCAACTTATTTCATGGTTCCTAATCAAAGATCTTATATGTCAAATCACAATTGCAAATGATTTCCAAATAAACTATGTATTTCAAAAAACAAAGGAATTATTTCATTCATTAATTCCTGGATATGATAATTTTATGCGATATGGAGCGAAGGCTCGTCTAAATCTTGACTGCCTTTATTGTTTTTATCTACGTTTAATACTGGGGAGAAGTTCTCTTAAGTTGTTTAAGCTAATTTCTCACTATTTTTAACGTACTCATTTCCGCATATTGCTTTCCAAGTCTTCTAAAATACACACTTAAAAACGAGTGTAGGTTTATTTTGAATCAAATATCAAATATATACTCACTCCAAGAGTTCACTTAAGAAATGTACAAACATTCTCGTCAAAATACCAATATAGAAATATTTTCGAAGCGCATTATTTCATTGTTTCTGTTGTGAAATTTACGTTATATGGCCGATCATTTTGAGTAAATGTAAAGATTTGTGTGAACCTTTCTATCCATACATTACCTTTGCATATGGCAAACATTCCCCTAAACTAAAATAGAAATGCTTTTGAAGCAGAGTTGTTTCATACAAATCATAGATCTAAAAATAACCTCCCGAAGAGATAAACGAAAAGTTGAACTTTTAAATTCTCAATTTTCCAAACCTTTTTACGAATAATTTACCTAGCTAATTTGAAACATTAAGGAAAACTCAGCAACTACTGTCTTTCTACTGACGGCTTCTTTAAGTTGAGCAGTCTTGTAAATACTGAATCAGATTGTTTGAAGCTTACATACGTTACTAGACTTCCTTGTCGATGCGATGTATTTCAAATACAGCAATTTAATGGAAGCGTTTCCAATTAAGATTTCTCAATCTATACATTAATTTCCGGCCAGGTTGTTCATAAAGAAAAAACTTCCGCCATCGGGAGTCTTTATTTTCCCAGTTAGGAACTTTATCAACACAATCGATATTGAAAAACAATTCATACATTTTGTACCTCGAACCCAGGCCCACTTGTCTGGTATCACAGGCCGAAATATACTTATTTCACGGAAGCAAAAAGTATTATGGAATATTCGTATTTTTGGATAATCCTCCAAATACATTGGTGTAGTGGTAGGGAAAATCGAGATGTTTTATCAACTGGGTTCAAGTAAATTTAAGTGCAACAAAGATATTTCAAGAAAGTCAATGCATTCAATAATTTTTTGCTTCTCTTCATGTTATCTAAAAATCCATTTTTTATAAGCTTTTCTGAAAACACCACGTTCATCATGTTGAACATCTGTTACGCAAAAAAGGCTGGGTAAAATAATTAAAATGCACAAATATGCATATGACGTAGAAACTTAAAACTTCATACAAACCATAGTCACAAGAAAAAAACTAGTCTGGAATCAGGGCCGTTTTCGGGCCGTTTCTTATGAATAAGTCGGGTGCCGTGAAAAACTAGAACCCATGCTTTTTTATGGTGCAAAATAAATCTTGTAACAGGCGGGAAACTTCGAATTTACTGAAGTAAACTCACCATGCCAGGTCGAAATTGCTCTGTATTTGCCTGTTTTACCTCCAGATATACAAAAGGGATTGCTATATTTCGTGTTCCTCGTGACGACGAAGAGTATAGCGTTAACTTAAGCGTGCTGCTTGGGTCGATATTGTAACCAGAGACAGGGTTGTAGACAAGTCTTTGAGGGAACAAATTCAGAAAAGGAATATAAGTATATGTGAGCGCCATTTTGAAGAGAAGCAATTAAGGAGAAGTAAGTTATATTTCGCTATGACAATGATCTTGCTGCAATACAAGGTTTTAAATAACTCACAAGACATCACACCACCATGAACTACTTTTTTGAATACAATAACTAGCTCTCTCTCTCTTAGTAAAAAAACACACAATTAGTATCAATTATGGTACCCTTAAAAAAGTTGATGAGCTCGCCACCCATGTTCTTGTATTTATGATCCGCAGTATTGTCAACCCATTTAAGTTCAGTTTGGCTAATTTTGCAACAACGAGCTGATTCAAAGCAGATCTTCCCTTTGTTTTGGAAAGCCGTGGATGTTTGTGAACATTATTGTAACCTGAAAGTGTTAGCCACGACTTGTGATGGTGCTTCTCCAAACCGAAAGTTTTTTAATATGCATTTCAATTTTTCAGACTGTGGTGATGCTGGTGTTGTTTACAAAACAACCCATCTACATTGTCCTGATCGCAACATTTATTTTTTCTCGGATGCTCCACATTTAATCAAAACTGCAAGAAATTGTTTATCTAATTCTGGTTCAGGCCGATGCACAAGGTTCATGTGGAATAATGGTTTCTTCATTCTTTAGAATCATGTGGCAGATTTATTTACCGAAGATCGTGAATGTGGGCTACATCTCCTTCCAAAACTGAGTTACGACCACATCAAATTATCATCATACTCGCAGCACAAGTTCTTAGTTCAACTGTCAGTCAAGTTCTTCGTAATTATGATCCACCAGATGCTTCCGGCACCGCGACATTTTGTGCAATGATGGATAGTTTCTTTGATATAATGAACATACGTAATACTGTAGAATGTATTCACAAGTCAAAGCCATTTTTGCTTCCATTTTCATCTCTCCAAGATCAACGATTTCACTGGTTACTCAATGAATTTTTACCATATTTTGAGCAGTGGTTGCAATCCATAGAAGACCGTCCTGGTAATTTTACAGCTAATGCCAGAGGCAAGATGTTCATATCGAAGTAAACCTATGAAGGGATCAGGATAACAGTACATTCAGTGGTGGATCTTGTCAAATATCTATTATCCAATGGTGTCCAGTATGTCCTTACTGAAAGATTTTGCCAAGATCCACTTGAAAATTACTTTGGTCATCAACGGTCAATGGGTGCTAGAAAAGACAATCCATCGTTACGTGATTTTGGTTACAACGACAATACCATCAGGAATCTAAAAGTATTTAGACCGATTGAAGGAGGCAATTCCATCGATTTTGACATAAATGATGAACCAGTTCCTTGCAGGAAGAAGAACAACACAAATTGAATCAATCTGGTTTACTTTTTTTTAGAAGCCACATATGTACTTTAAAAACGGCTTTTTTTAAAGCCACACATATCTCAAAAAACATATCCTGGCTACTCTTACATGGATTTTCTAATAAATCCAAGTAAGTAATCATTGAACTAGTTGTCCTTCTTTCTGTTTCCCTGCCTGCTAGCTAGCTATAGACAGCCACTTGACATAAAAACTTGATTTAGAATTAAACTTTACACCTTATTTGCAGAGTTAACACAAATACTCGTTTCATCACACAATGAATGATGAGCTGCCAATATATAGCTGGCTAATTTGTGATGTCTCTTGTTTATTTTCTGAACTTTGGGTAATTGGAATGTTTTGGTTTTAACAAGCGCTAGTCATTATGGAGATATCAAATTAATGACACACGTCATACACACACGGCGAGACAAAATATATTATCTCGGTTATATTTTTATTACCTCAGTAATGCCGTGTGGGGTTTTGCATACCAACGAAATTTGATAGTTAAATATCGCTCTGTAAAAGTGCATTTTTGTAAAAAAGATTGAGAAAAAATATGATAATGTCCTGGCAATTTTCTTAGGGAAAAAATACATTAAAAAGTGTTTCAGTCTGGAAAAAGTGGGAAAAGCTTGTTTGTTTTTTTTTGGTTTTTTTTGTTTTGTTTTTTGGGGGTGGGGGGAGAATCAAATAAGCAGGTGTCTTTTATGACAGCAAAAATAATGTTTTTTATGAGATGTGTAGCTATAAAAATAGCTGTTTTTTTCTTCGTAACAATCAGTGTCCTTGATTATCCAAGTTTGATGACTTCTTTTTGAGATCTGTTCGCAAAGATTTTGATCTTGTTTTATCACACTTCATTTTGCGAAGCTGTTGTTTGTCTTTCACAAAAGAAAATGTTCTTATCCGTATATACAGCATCAGCAGATCTTCAAGCAAATTCATCGAAACTTTCTTTTTTACAACATGGTCTGCTCTGCATCTTACTTTGGAAAATAGGCGAGTATGTACGGGTCTTTCATCAAGTGTCCAAGAATTTCTTTACTGTCAATTTTACTGACACACTTTTTGGTTGACATTTGGAAAGTAAATTCAGCAACAGTAAAAATACTGATAACTTCAGCAGTTACTCTCCAAAGTCCATTTCGATCACGAGTGTTGACCAGTTTGTGCTCCGGTAAATGGGTACTTCCCTGAAACTTACCAGCAAGTAGAATAGATAAACACTGTTGATGATAAGAAGATGGTGATTTATGAAAACGAATTCGTCGGTAAATGGTGCCAAATACATATCCACTCAGGTAAGTAATTATGGATTTTTCTTTTTCCAAAAACTTTTCAATATCCTTGCAGTTAAAATCAAGGGTGTCCTCCTGAAAATTTCCACCGGAAAGATGAACCAAAACATGATTTGCACTTTCCATGCCCAGGATCACGGAACATTTTCTACTGAGCCCTCTGGAAACAAATGGTCAGCCTCATCGGAAACACATTTGTAAAACTTTGGGTAAAACTTCTCAGCATCCCCATCAAATGATGAAGTAGAATCTTTTATGTAAGTATATGTTTGGTTTACCTTATCCAAGGACCCAACAACATAACTTTGCAATTCCCCTCTAACATACTGTCAGGATACAACCCATCTTCAACAAGATTACCAACACTTTTTTCCATGATCTTCTTAGAAATCAATGAGTGAAGCATTTCCTCAGCAGTTTTAGCTGTTGAAGTCGTGGTATTTTCAGCATGCTTGGAATTCGTGTGACGGGTCAAACCACGTTTCATTAGGCAGGTTTTGTTGCATTTTTTACAGGAAAATGAAGCGGTATAAGTGGCAGCAGGTATATCATCAACAACTGAATTACAATCACCATTCAATTCACTCTCTCCTGATAAAATGTCTTGGTCAATGACTGCAAAAATAGCGTCAAAATCATCCCCAGAAATCAAAATCTTCCTGTCTTGTCGCCATTTCTGCTTGTTCTTTGCACCAAATTGTACGGGCCGTATCAATTGGAAGTTCACGCTGCAAATCGGTCGTTTAGGGCCGCATCTTCCAGACTAGTTTTTTTCTTGTGACTATGTACAAACACATAGAAATCTCCTATTCTCTTCGTCTATTCCATCGTAATTTTGCGTAAAAAAGTTCTCTCCATATAAAAACTGTTTTATGCGTAGAACCGATTTTAAATCAGATTCAAAAGGGAATCAACTACGATTAGTAATTTTACTAGTGATGTCGTGAAACTTTTATAATCACTGGAATATATTTACACAGAATCACCACGAAGGGCATGAAGGGTTACGGTGATAAACAAAGATAAACCGTGGAAAACATTTTGCTGCCAATGAAAAATAATGTTTTTATAAACTTTGAATAATAACAGACTATTTAATGTGCTCAACATTGCCAGGTTTTGTTTGTTTTAAGATTATAAACTTTGTTTACAGTTTGCTGGTAACATCTGCTTAATTCTGGTTCACTCTCATTTGATAACAAGAAAATGAAATTGTTACTTCAAAAGTTGCTTTAATTTAACTAAAAGTAGAAACCGTCTACTACACTCTTCCACTACACTCTTCTACTACACTCGACTGTTCCACAGTTTGCATCTTTTCGAAAAAAGTTTGAATAAAGCTGTATTTTAATGCAGCTGGGAATACAAATTTCAGCGAAAATATCACAAACGGTGTCAATTTTCTTCAACTTTTTTTCTTTTTATAGATAGAAATGACAACATTTTCACTGTCAAAACCTTTTTGGATCTAAGGGACTGTTTATATGAATAAAAATTACCTCGGTAAGCGGGATAACTTTTCTAATTTCTACTTGGCGAGATCTCGCCCCCTCTTGGGAAATGCTATAAAAAATTCAGGGACGGATCCAGCATTTTTTTGGCAGGCGGCTCAAAATCTTGTGGTCTTAATGTTAAATTCCGATTATCCCGATTTTTTACCGGAACATTCCGATCAGGGGTGGATCCAAGCAAATTCAGAATAGTAAGCCTTGTGACCAATCTGGGTGATCCGTATGTGCTACAGAAACGATAATTTCAGGTTGGGAAGATGTTATGCGTAATATTTAGTTAACTGCGTATACATCCAATAGATCATCCAGTTGTATGCAGACGGGGGACGTTGTACCGGCCAGGTACTTACTTGTGAACCCCAAACACAAGCCCGAGCATTAAAGCTCACGGTTTTACTTCCTATTCCGTATAGGCTGTCTGCAGTATAGAAAAGCTATGAAAAGCTATTTACTTGGGGTGCCCAACAATTATATTAATGGAAAGGTGAAACTATAAAGCGGCATGTTCTCATTATTCAATAATTCAAACTTACGTTCTTTCAGTTAATAGACCTTCCCGAATTTTAACACCTCATTTCTATGAATTTTATTGTTTTAACTGATTTCAAAAGTTTATTACTTAGTGATGGTCACTTATTATTCCTATTTCCCGACGGATTAGTTAAACGCAATTTTGATAAGAAAACGAGGCGAAACTTGTTGACTAGGCCATAACACAGTTTAAATAGAAATTCAGGAACTATCTATTGGAGAACAATTCAAATTTTTGTTACACATCCAAGAATGACTATATCTATTGTTTTCACATGTAAAAGCCTTGCCAACTACAATTCAGTAAACAAATCATTTTGTTAATGCTATTTCCAGGTGATATATAAAAGATATGGCTAAAATCTATGAAATAGGATAAAGTTGTAGGGCTGGACCATAGCAATAATAATGAAAGCAAAAATAAGTTTCAGTCGCAGGTTCATTCAAACAAGAAAAACACATTTTTGAAATAATAAGCATTCATTTGATAGTTATTTATTCATACAATATAATTCTAACATATAATTTGAACGATATTTGATTCTGATTTCAACAACCAGCAATAACAGTAACAGGAATCAATTGGGTCACCAACAGAGAAGTACATAAAATAAAGAAATAAACAATTTTATTATAATTTCTCAACATGGTAATAATATGAAATGTATTCCAAAAAGATAAACAGCAGCAACAGTAATAATTTACCATCCAGGAAATTATGATTAAATTATAATGTAAACTCAGAAACAACAACAACAACAACATTTTCCTATACTTTTCTTTAGAAACACCTCCAGAATATTGGAAAATAGTGAGAAAAAAAGATATAAAAAATAAGAAACAACTAGGAACCTTAAGGGCTCAAGTTTAAAAAAATCTTTAAATTGACAGTTTAGGGGCTGATGTGGCTGGTGTGGGAATACATGGATGGAGCACAAAATGAAAGAAATATTTTAATAACCAGAATCTATCATCTTTCCAAGTTGAAAAATATATAATTTATATAAAATAGTCCTTCTCCCTACCTCACAGTATGAAAAACACCTATGTATGAAATAAAATTTTGACACTGAGGACGAATGCCTCAAAATGAAAACTTTATTGAGTGAGAAAATGGATTTTGAGAAAGCAGTAAGAATTTAGGAAGATGGGCAGTAAAGATATTTCAATGTTTTTATAATATTAATACAAATTACAAAATAAGTAAAAAAAACAAAAAGTGTGTTTTGTTCATTCTTTGTTTTTTTTGTCCAACATACTTATGTATAGCACTATAACCCCTCAGAAAGTCAACAGAAAAAAAGTTCAATTAATACCAATCAAAATGCATTATTATGCTGAAGAAAATGAATTCATCATTGAAACAACAGTAAAACAAAAAAAGAACAAACAGACAAAGGTTTACAAAACATATAATCGAACATACAAAGTTAAATAGCAATTTCTTTTGCTTTCAGAGGAAAACTGCAGAAACATGCATACTCAGAGGCATAGCTAGAGCTCAGTCAAATTTGTAGTGGAGAGTATATTCATTTTAAGTAGAAAAGGAAAACGTGCAAGTAACCTAATCAACACTTAAGACTGAAAAGGAAGATCACAATGTTGGACTCCTCCACTTTCTTTGACTGACCTTGAATATGCATATGAGTATGCTGGAGAGAGAAATAAATGGCAAATTTTAAAGTCTAAAATGAGCATTTAAAGCAAAAAGAACACATATATTCATAAATAATACGTCCATTGGAAAGTCATCTATAAATGAACTATATAAAGAAACGTTTGAATTGAATGATACACTGCTACGCACCAGAACTGTTCTGAAAGAATTAATGTAAATGTTCTGTTTTCCATCCAATAGACGGGTAAATATTGTTTACGTTTGTACTGAAAAGCAACCCGATTTTTTCAATAAAAACGTAAACATTATTTACCCGTCTTTAAGGTGAATGAGTTAGTTATATTAAACACTCTCTCCTCATAGGAGTGAAAAATCCAAATCAGGGATTAATTCATTTCTTAACCAAATATTGAAATAAAAACAAAAAAATACTTACTTATTATCCAGGGAAATTTATGTGAGTTTAGCTTAGCTATGAGATAATAATGACCATCTGCATGCTCTCTCTCCTCCCTTCTCATCTTCAGCAAACACCATGAATGGAATAATGGAACGTTTAGCTTGTGGTTTAATAACGAATATGAGCTCTGGTTTATTTTTCCATGCTGAATATTCTGGTGACAACACTTCCATATAAACTAGCCATGTGCATATATCCATCACCAATACAACTTCTCTCGGTCGGATGTATTATGATGGATAATTTGATGAGATAATACTTAGCTTATACACCTAGTACGCAAACGATTTACTAAAAAAATATCAAAAATATGTGACAATCGACTTCAGAGCCGCTTCTGCAATCCAACCGGTAGCACAAAACTTGATGAGATAGCCTTTTCACACATTTCTTCCATACTAAAAAACATATCGATTCCGTAGCCTAAGAAATTTGAGCCGCTTCTTGAGCCGCTTGCAGCACATCAACCGGTAGAACGAAAGATCAATACCCTGCATCCATCGATAAAATTGTGGCCAAACACTCTATCGATTCCGTAAATTAGTGTCGCGAGCGGCTCAAAAACTGAAAGTTATAACCAAGTTCGGTGATAAAAAATATAGGAAGGCGGCTCAAAGAGTTGTTTCAAAATATGACTTATGAGTTCTGAGCGGCTCTGTCTGAAAAGCTGTATGATGGAGCGCTATTCGATTCTGATAAGAAAGAAGGGAGGAGAACTCTTCAAAAAAGTGCTATAGGGTTATTTTTGGCAAAATTTGGAGGCGGCTCTAACCGCCTAAGCCGCCCGCTAAATCCGCGCCTGAAATTACATTACGTTCATATAAGAAAAAATATTTCCTCGGTAGGCAGGATAACATTTTCTCATTATGAACACAATTTTCTCGGTAAGCTAGGTTATTTTACGCTTAGTCTGCAAAATTTTGTATTTATTCTTTTGTTCATATACCGTTACGTCATGCACGTGCAGGTCATTTCCTCCTTCGAGGAAATTGTTTTCCTTAAGAATAGAACGAAACTTTTTAGTACGTCGAAAAATTTCCCGCTTACCGATGTCATTTTTATCCATATGAACAGCCCCTTAATTACATTTACATTTGGCCACTATTTTCTGAATGGAAACACAGCTTTAATAAAATTCATGATCGCAAACAATTTCACAAATGAAATCAGTGTTTGAATTTTTTATATGCATTGAGGAAATATAAAAAAGCAGATTTTAATGAAATAAAAATCGAATTTAGGACGAAATTTGTCTGTAATAATAAGGTCGAATTTAGGTCGATTTTGCTCAAATTTCCAGGTCGAATATTTTCAAACACCGGCATATATTTAAGGACGATTTACAGCGAATTAAGACGATCCCTAAAAGTTTGTTTACATTTAATGAAATAAGTGATCACTATGACGAGCGCTGTGTTGAATGCTGTTTCAACGGATTGAGCCGAGTTGTCGGTCTGTCTTCATCTGCTGCAGCATGGTATGATAGCATGGTTTCCCGATTCTCTCGGCACCCAGCTAAACAAAATCATGCTCAACTCACCAACTCACAACTCACCAATTACTTTGACTCTTTTTATTCCTATTTGTTAAATAACTAATGTCTTCAGCCAATAAATCATGGGGAAATAATACTGAAACCTGAAAAATGATTACTGCAGTCGATAAGTGAGCCACTATATGGGGATTACAAGGAGGAATCTGATGATTTTACATGGGGTCGCTCTTCTAAAGCTCCCCCTGGAATTTTCCTAGCAAAGTTTTTGAAATGCGTAATTATTTCAATGTAGAAGCAAATACAAACGTTAGAATTTACTCTCACGGTGATACAAGACTAGAGAGGTACTTTAAAGCAGTTTCCCTCTCCTCTCGTAATTTTTTAAAACGTGATTATATTGGGACAAAAAAATAAAATAGAAAGTTGGCACCTGTGAAGTTTCTTTATCTGCGTTCAAAATTCCTTCCTTCATTTAAATGATTCTTGATGAACATGACTTTTAAGGTGGTCCATAGGTTACCTAAGGCTGAATTTTCGAAAAAAATCAAAAAAATTGATTTTTACATCTCTAGACGGCAAATTTATTCTAGTTTTCAAAAATATATGATATGTGGCACTTTTTTATCAAAAAAGGGTAATTTTTGTATTTTTAGTGTCACAGATTGCAGATTTTGAACGCTAATAACTCAGGTTCTACAAACGCTATTCCCCTGAAATTTTGACAGTGAGTTAATAAGACCCTTCTGTGTTCATTGAACCACTTTCAAGCATGTGCCAATTTTTGTTCAAGTTTTATCCATCTTCCAATAATTGTAATTGGGCAAAAAAATCATGAAATTGGATTAACCGCTGCCATTATGGATTGCAAAATTTTGAAAATCTAGTTTTGGTTCAATGGAAAGAACTCCTGAGTGACTATCCTTTCCCAAAGTTTGCAGTAAAACAAACTAATACACACTAAGATATGGTTGTTTGAAATTTTTAAAGTTTTTGCTGATTTTTGCTGACTCAGCATGAAATTTAGGGGTTTTTTTTGAAAAAAATATTTTTTTGGACTTTGTATATATATATTGGACCATTTTGAAATAATTAAAACAGTTCTTAACGTCCGCTATAAAAAAGTCGTTCAGTAACCTATGGACCACCTTAAGCAATGAGAGTAACCAAAGCACTTAAAAGTTGATCAAAAAGAAAACATTGAATAAATATTTCTTTTCCGAAAACCATTTCTTGTTTGTCCTGCCAAACTGAGAGAAAATTTTCTTAAACTTAAATGTGCTGCGGTGTCTATGTAAAATACAGCCTTGAAAAGATTGGAAACCTATATGCTATCAGCCATGCGCAATAACATCCCAGCAGACACAGGACTTCCTTAGGACTCCGCTTTTGGTCCTATTACCGTCCCAACGTCCCAGACCAAAAGTAGACGTCCTAAGGACGGAAGTTAAGTGCCCTAGAAAGGACGGACGTAGAGCGGACATCCACAGGACGATTAACTTTGATAATCCTCTGTAAGTGTCAGAAAAGACGTCCACGTGACGTCTAATTTGGATAGTCCTCCGGATGTTTCCCATAGGGCGTCCCCAAGACGTTCCAATTCAGGCGTCCTTAAACAGTTCCACAATGACCGTACTATGGACGCCCCATCAGACACATCCTGAGGACTTCAATAATAGGATGTCCACATGACGTCTAATTTGGATAGTCCTCCGGATGTTTCCCATAGGGCGTCCCCAAGACGTTCCAATTCAGGCGTCCTTAAACAGTTCCACAATGACCGTACTATGGACGCCCCATCAGACACATCCTGAGGACATCAATAATAGGATGTCCACATGACGTCTAATTTGGATAGTCCTCTGGATGTTTCCCATAGGACGTCCCCAAGACGCTTCAATTAAAGCGTCCTTAGACAGTTCAAAAATGGCTGTCTTATGGACGCCCTAAAAGACACAAGTTCTCTTTCACTAATTTCTATGGGTTTCAGCATAGGCCCACAAATTGGTTTCTTGTAGAATGCTAATATTATGTCACCAATCCTTTGTGCTTGCAAAGTTGGACAAGGTTTTGCAATGTCCTGTATATAGATATGTGAATTAAAAACAACACTTGTATAGGTGCTCTTCAGGAATTGCTCCGCTTCTCCTTTCAATACCGATGTATTAAAGTGTTTCTGCACTTCTATCAGCAAAAGTGAGTTATTTGTTTTCTCAAGCATTTGTCTTGGACTAGGGATTGTTTTGCTTCTTCCAAAAGTTCTAGTAAGTCACATTTCTTAAGAACAAATTCAGCCTGACATATTTTGTCTTGAGGTTTCTTGTGTTTTACCTTCCAGTGTCTGGATAAGCCTCCTTTCGTTTTACATACTTTTGGGCAATATAAACATTGAAAATGTCCATATGTACAAATCCGATAAACCAGGAGGAATGCGATTTATGCGTTTGATAAATAATTTTCAAAATAAGCGGGTTATTTTTTCATGTAACTTCGGGACAGTAGCAAAAATGAGAAAGGATGAAAGCTGAAAATTTTAGCATGTGCAACTGAGAGAAAGTTCCTCAGGCGATTAGCAACTAATTTTAAAAATTTTCTATGAAATAGTTCATTGTCGATCCAAACTCGACGGTAAATCCTCTATAAAGCGCCCCGATGGCTTATTACTTTTTTCATTGCGGTTGAGGGTAATATCGTTCCCAGGGCTTCTCGCCTTTTCGATCGAAATTTCTGAGATACTGCATAGAACTGAAAGGTTCCCTGCATTTTCGGCTAAAATAGCGTGCAACTGCACTTGCACACTGCTTTCGATGTTCTTTACGAGAAAAGTACAGACTGTTTGTATAAAAATGGGATGGGAGAAAAAAATAATATTTCGGCCGGAATGACAGTGTCATTTTCCCCCTATAAAATCTATTTTACTCATGCTAGGATAATGACACTTACGAATGTAGCTCAACCTTTTCTGTATTTATTCCACTAATAATTGTTACCATTTGTTACCAAGCAAATTTTTAAGAATTTTTCATGTTTATGACATGTCTTAAATTTTACGAACTTAGTTTTCTTATTTCTTTTGTTCGTAAGTAACATATTCTGACATCGTGGGCAAAAGCAATTGGAAATATGATGACGTTAGCATTTTATTAACAATGAAATTTCTATCAAATTTGAACGATATTCACTTTTACTGAGGAACGAAATAATGGCTACGTAAGCATAAAAAATCATTTGAAAACAAAATACATCTAATAATGTAGAGCCTAAATATAAATTAGAGTCGTTTCACAAAAGTATTCGTATCATAAACGGCGCGAAAAAAATGTTTGAAATATTAGAAAAAATAGAGATACAGTAGAATCCCGTTTAGTCGTACCCCGGATAACTCGTACCTTCGCTAAGTCGGACGGATTTCTTTTTCCCCTTCGATTTGATCCGAGTTATCGAGACTTCGGATAACTCGGACATTCGTTTAGTCGGACGAATTTCCTGTCTCCCCCTGGGTCCGAGTTAACGGGATTCTACTGTATTTCGGAAAAATTGTGGCGTCACACCTTTTATTGATGACATCATAGTTACCAAAAATATTTCTTGACATGTCTAGAATAATATCCTGGAGAGTTGTGATGCATATAAGGGTTATAATCAGTACAACGTGTCTCGAAAAATGCTTAAGGAAAAAAAGTTATTAAAATTCTAATCCCTACTAAATTCGAGGAAAATTCATGAAATATAAAGTCAATACCATTAACGGTTCCGGAGATATCGAATTTGATAGATCGCAGGACCGCGGGGCTACTACCCCCCTCCTACCAACCCCATTACTTATTTTGGTTACACCATGGATAAGGTACCATAAACAGCACAAAATCATTTTATTCAATTGCTAAATAGTGAATTGGTAGCACTATCCCATGCAAAATCAGAAAAAAATATAAAAATATCCTTGGTAATTTATTTCAGACCATGAGGATGTTTATATGGAGACCAAAATTCGTCATAAAGGATTCATAGCCAAGCATCAATGTAAAGGGTTGCGGAGTGGGTGTGTGAATCACCCAGTTCGCCAGCGAAAATTAATAATGCGCCAAAATTGATGAAAATCGAAATACCTCAAGGACAGAAATTTTCCATGTTGGAAGATAAAAAAAAACTGCGAATTTTGCAGAATTTATTTTCGTGAAATTGACCTTATCGAGGAAAAAAGTCGGGTTTAATGACCAAATTATTCCCCGAACCTTTCTTCTCCAACAGATATTTTCCCCAAAACTATGTTTGATTTTTGGCTGAATCTTTTTACACGAGAAAATAATTCCCGATCTTATGTAGTTCGGCTTGACTGTAGGTTGGCTGTTTTTACATGTCAAATACAAATAAAAAGGAACAAACAAACTAGTATAACTAACCGCTAATGCATTTGGTCCGAGAAAAGTGACTAAAGTGAAAAATTAGTCGGGGTTAAGTGACTAATTTTGGAAAAGTGATTTAATGTTTCCCCGACTAAATTTAATCCCGACTTTTTTATCCCTAATAAGGTATTTTGAAAAGTGAGAACGGGATATTGATAACGACATGATTCACGAAAAATGCGCATCTTTTGGCAAAAATCTACAAATAAGCTATTAAATCTTCCAAAAATTCGAAGGCACTTCGAAGATGTTTACTAGTTAATTATCTGTCATTTTGATGCTTATCTTGTAATTTGGATTCATGCAGAGCTAAATACCGACATTAGCGCAGTGTTCTTCAATTTTGATTTCATAGCTATCTTTATCCAATCACTTTGTTGTTAAAAGTAGCTCCGCTCTTACCTTATTCCGCTCACAGTATTATCCTTGTTATCTAGTTAGCTATTTTTGTATACCTATATGTTGTACTGTAGATAGGGAGAAGAACCATTATATATAAATGGAACCCAAATAAATGATTAATAATAATAATAATAATAAATCAGTTAAAAATTGCGATAAAAAAATAAAACCGATTTGTACTATTGAGCAAAGATTAACGAATTTAAAGTGTGAAAGGGGGAGAGTGCTTTATCAGGTTGATGATAAAAATTAGTAAAATGTAGATATGGTTTGTCGAGTAGTTTTCATTTGTAAAATGCAACTTTCCAGCCACCACTGGTCATGACTGAACCTTCATATTTATAAGCTTGAAGTTCTAGGACAGGTAAGTTATACAGTGGTAAGTGAGGCAAGAACAAGAAGGGAGGTTATCAATCTTATATAATACATAAACTAATATAAAGCCAATATGTATATACAAATGTATTTCACAACATCCTCAAGTACAATATAGGGTCAAAGATATTTCAAGTAATCCTTAAAGTCAAAAATTCATATGACTAGACATTCTACCCAAATTATATCTATGGGGGAAAGAAACACTATAATATGGTCAAACATTCAACACATTGTTTTTTGCAATAATTTATATTTGTAGGAAACTCAGGTGAGAAAATCATCCTCTTGACCTGAAAGATATCAGCGGCGGATTTAGGGTAAGTCAAAGAAAGTGGAGGAGTAAAGAGTCATGAATTTTCTGTAAAAAACATAAGTGTTGATAAGGTTATTTGAACGATTTTCTTTTATACGCTTAATGACCATGCTCTCCTCCATAAATTTCGACTAGGTTTTAGATCCACCTCTGGATTAGAAAGGACAGTCTCTCGGCATGATGACATATAATTCTACTTTCAAAAAGCATGACTACGAACCATACTGATGCTTCTGCATTCTTTATGAGGATTGGATAGGTAAGTAACAATCCATGTTTCATGCGAAAATGTTCAGTAATCGCATTATCAATTTCCTATGTATGCGTTTCATTCTGCCAATTTCTTCCAAAAATCTAGCTGGTCATATACAATTTCGAAAGCTTTTTTTAAATTGTCCTTAACTTGGACTGAAAGCTTAATAAATTAATCAACAATAAAATCAAGTTGAATTAGGCCCTCAACAAGTTGACCATTAGTTAAACCAAGTTGGCCTTTACTTAAATCAAGCTGACTTTTAATTAAACCAAATTGACTTTCGTTGAAAATGAGTTGAACAAAGCTTAAACCATGTTGGCCTTTACTTAAATCAAATTGACTTTTTAGTTAAACCAAGTTGACTTTTAATCAAACCAAATTGATTTTCGCTGACAATAAGTTAAGCAAAGGCTAAACCAAGTTGACTTTGACAAGGGGTTTGTAGAAATAACTATCATTTAGAAAAAAGGCTTCTTGCAAGCAACATTTCATATGAAAAATGAAGAAAACGTTCAACCAGATTCTTATAAAAAAACATCTACATTTTAACTTCTCGGCTAAATTGTCCTTGTCAGAACGAAGCATGACTCTTACCCTCACTAACCCAAAGGATCCTGGATATTTTGCATGGTTTTATTCCATAGCCTCGATTTCATGTTGAGTTAAGTTTCAATATTAAGCAAATTTGTTCCCGAAAACCGTATTTTCTCTTGGTTGAACAAAGATTTTATGAGAAATGGTATCCATGGTAACACATCAGAATGAAGTTGAGCTGTACAAAAAAGATTATCTAGAAACTCCATTCACCTGAATACAAAATAAACCACTCTATATTCTATATTCTATATTTTATATTCTATATCTCTATATCTATAACTCCATTCACCTTCACTCTATATTCTATATTTGAGTTAGATTCTGATATTAAAAAAGGCAAGATTTCAAACGTCAGACAAATTGTGAGTTTATACAAGCCTACACAATAGTACTAACTCTAAAATGTAAGTATTATCCATTTTTAAGGTTGTCATTCCGTTGTCAGACCGAAATAAGATTGAAATCGCGTTGACCACGTGGCATACCGAGGTAAAATACCACCTCTCCGAAATCAATTCAAATTTGTTCTTCGTGTTTACAAATGACATAAAACTCAGTTCTATAAATAATTGTGCAACTGGCATCAGTGTTGTTCGTGAGGAATGATACAAGCACGGTAGAATAAAACAGAGATAATCCGAGGCACCTATGTTAATGTTTACATAACTGTTTAATTATGTGCTCAGAAAAAATACTGAAAATTTATCAGAAAACCTAACTTGCACGTGTCTTTTTTAAACAATGGCCGGAACTGACAATATTTCCGGAAGTGACGAACATCTTCTTCCGACTAAGTCTTACCTATATTAAATTGATTGGTCCTAAGTTTTATACTTTTCTCGAAAATATTAGTTCTTATATCGTATAGCTATACATCGTTGTTTCCGAACCTGCATTCAGTAAAAGTTTTGAGACAAACGGATTGGAACAGAAGGATTTTCTATAATACAAACCTATATGAAATACAGAGTTGTAGGCGTGGTGGATCAGAGATTTGATTAATTATTTTGTATTTTCTTGAAAATATGACTTATACTCTAATTGTTGAAAAAAGCAAGGTATTAATGTTTCTATAAGCTGGAAAAGGACAGGAATTTATGGTCGGCCAACTGTGAGAAATATTGGTTCATGTGAGTCTGTCAAAAACAGTTATTTCATTTGCATTTTCAAAGATGCAGTAACGATGAAAACCGCCATGAATGATCAATTATATAAAAATTAATAAATCAAAGCACAACATCTTTCCTTAACCATATAGGTGTCAGTATGTGCAAGGCTTATTGATCAATACTTTATTTCATAGTTTAAAGCTAGTTCTTATTTTGGACACAAAGGATGGTTGAAGGACAATATTTAAGCAGCTTTCCAGCTATTGAGAAAAAGTAAAGTATCACATTCTCCCAATCGCTTGAATTTGATATTTTATTAAAAGAATCATTTTAATGAAGGTAAATCCATTGTAAAATCGTTTGTACAGCTTAATAAAGGCTTATGTGGAACGTTTAAAATATTTACTTCTTTGTTATTACGGGAGTTAAAGCATTTCTTTAGCGAGTAGTATAAAATAGTCGATTACCATTGCGTGCACCTCACTTCGTTTCGAGCAAGGATTCAAAATGGTTGATATTAAGTTAAATATCATTCTGGTGTCAATTTTTGTCGTTGGACAATGTGTATGGATAAACGAAATGGAGAGTAAGTGCTTATTGGAAAATCTATTTAAAGAAGTAATCACGTTTTTTCATTATATCAATGTAATCAGCAAGTAGTTTGTAAACATTTATTTTCAGAATTTTTTTCACAGATCCTGGTATGTTTGAAGGAGATATGCAGTTAGATCCTGATGAAAAAGAAGGAGTATTAAAGGGAAATTCTTATGCAAGCATTAAAGGTGGACGATGGCCTGGCGCAAAAATTCCATATGATATTCAAAGTTCCATAGGTATGTAAATATAAAACTTGATTTATGATGATGATAATGAAGAAGCAAAGAACTTACCTATTTCCAACATGAAGGCATAGTAAAAATTGTCACTAATCATTACAATTAGTCACTAAAATGATGTTTCATTCAACTTGATTGTATTTTCGACTTTGATATTTCATTTCTTCCAGGAAGCAGAGGTAGAACAGCGATTGCAAATGCTATTGCACAGTACCATAAACATACTTGTTTGAGATTTCACAAAAGAGGTCGCGAAAGTTCATACATCAGCTTTTATCGAGGAGGAGGGTATGTTTTCTTGATCATAAAACGTTTCGGTTATTACTGGCTTTAAATAACAGCCTTTGAAAATGAATCCCATGCATTGTTCCATCAAATATGCCACATATAGATAATTCGCTCATCGGGATAAAATATATCCTAAAGATTTTTTTCAACCTGATTGCCCTAACGTAATAACAATTAAGATCAGAAACGATGCAAAATACTGTGCATGGCCTATTTTTGGGAATCGTTTTTGCTTGAATGCTGAAAGATCATCTACTCTTGAATAACAAAAGAACTGTAATATGTAATCTTGTCTACCATAAAGATGCTCGTCACCGGTTGGTTACCGAAGAGGTCGAAGAAACTCAATCTCATTGGCAGGCGGCTGTTGGCACACAGGGATTGTAATGCATGAGATTGGCCATAGTATTGGTACGCATATTACATTGGAACACGAAGTATAAATCTTCTTAATATGATATTTTGACTTTAATATTAATTGGAATGCTCACTAAAATTTGTTATTAGGTATATTCCACGAGCAAAGTCGTCCAGATAGAGATCAATATGTAAGAATCGTTTGGAATAACATTCAAGGAAGTAAGTATTGACTAACTTTCACAAATGGATAATTCGAAAATGCAACTTGATATTTTTTAACAAACCTGAATATAACAAATCGTATCATTTTTAACAAATCATATATAAGCCATCAATGTAATCCATTTTGCCTTTATGATATCCGTGTATTTTCAAATCGTTGCAAGATTGACAGCTTAAAAATAAAAATACCGTATCTGATAATAATTTTACAAAATATATAAGCCACAATTTACAAACAGTTTCAGTGCAATCCGAACTAGAGCCATTTTAGATAGTTTCTCGTCTCAACTCCTCATCTTATTATGCAACATAAATTATTCTTGTTATCAAATATCGTTCCGGGAATCCTTTTGTAACTCCTAAACATATTGAGAAGTTGTCAAGATGAAATTTTAAAATAATTTTACCAAATACATTTTTACAAACTGAGACTTCCAAAATGTTAAGGTAAAGGCGTTTCAAAATTACTCTCAAAATGTTTCTGATTGCATTGTATTTAACCAATTTTCAACCGATTTTAATAATTTTGGTATCGATAGAAAGGTATTATTGAAAACAATAATTTGCTATAATACTTAACTTGAAAATAAAAATGAAAAAAATGAACATCGCCAATATGAAAGTTAAGACGACAATGTGTATAAACTATTATACTTTAGTTTCTTTTCTCTTTGCTGCATTTTTAAGGGAGTTTTTTTAATAATCAGAACTTAGATACTCACATTAATCTCCTATTTCAATAGGTATGAAATTCAATTTTAATAAACACAGCAGCAGTAGCATTGATTCTCTTGGAACACCTTATGATTTCCGAAGTATGATGCACTACGGTTCAACAGCATTTGGAGGTGGTCGAAGAACGATCGAAACTATTGACCCTAGCAATCAACGATTGATTGGACAGCGAGGTGGATTTAGTCAAATTGACATCAAGCAAATCAACCTGATGTATTGTGGTAAAATCCATTATATATTATTGTGAAATTCTCTTTCTTCAATTAATTCTTTCCAGTTGATATATTAAACCCATTTGTAATAACATTTGACAACGCTACTGTATGGGGAAAGGTCAATAGTTCAGTCTTGTTGTCATCAAAATATGTTAAAATTCTTTTGCTCTTTTCAGTTCTTTGATTGTTTGATTTCAATAAAACCAATAAAGAATAAATAAAATAAATAAATCAAAAATAACAACAACAAACAAACAAGTTTTAGGGAAATATTTTAAAGGATTTGTAATAGAACAATAAAGTAAGAAAAATGAACCTTCTGAGTTAATGTATTTCCTCAGCCAAACAACCTTCAGCAATCCTCTATTAAACACTGCCTTTGAATAAATAATGATTAAGTGACATAAACGCTTTCCTCTTTGATTTAATTTTCTTTGTAGCTGCCCTCCAATACCATCTTAAAATATAACTGCAAAATAAACGCCGTCCTTTGTTAAATGACGCCTTCCAATAAATGTCTCACATTAAACCCGTGCAATTTGATAAAATGAGAAATTAAGTACCTATCTTGCTTATCTGCTATTCCTTCAGTTGTTTTAATGAATGATTTAATTTTTGAAGTCTGGGTAGTTAAGTTTAATGTTCTTTCTATGTTCAGGTGGTGTAAACCCAGGTACTAAACCACCAATTCCACCCACAGTAAATCCAAATACAGGACCAGTTCCATCCAATCTTCCCCCATCATGCTTTGATAAAGATGAAAATTGTGGACATTGGGGATCGAGAGGATGGTGTACAGATGCAAAAGAAAAACAGTGGATGAAAGATAACTGTTGCAAATCTTGTGCAGGTATACATTAGGAAATTTCTTAATTTCTTTACACGACGTGTTTGAAAGCGACCTTAGGGATCAGATACAAAATTATCAATGGAAAGTAGTAATACTATACATATGGTTACTTGTTAAATTCTGTTTTCACATTTATGCTAATTGTTTTAATGAATGCTTCATGGAAACATTTAGGGTAATTTCATATGATTTGATAGCGCCTGCATATTTTGTATTGCATTATATGTACTGAAGAGCACTCATCATCATTAATGAATTTCATAGGTGCTGAATGCAAAGACCGTCATTCCAGATGTCAAGAATGGGCAAATCGCAACCCTAGTGAATGTCAAGTCAATCCCAATTATATGTTACGTGTTTGTCAGACATCTTGTAAACAATGTTGATGATTTAAAAAAAAATACATATCATTGGGTTTAACCTATATAACCTAGTTTTATTATTATGAGCCCAATGATAAACTGTTGCATGGATTTTTAACTGCTAGATTCAACCTCGAATGAAGGGTCTTTTGTCTCTTTCAGATATAAGGAGAAAGAGCCCTGACATCGCGGCTCGAAATTGAGTATTACTCATCACAACTTGGACGAGAAAGTATGTGCTAAACCATGTAAATGCTAAAAATCCTTAAGACATTCACCTTTATAAATTAGGATGCACAGTATATGTATAAGTTTACCTTGAAAACATGGACATATCGGAAACGTATTAGAATGTTTTCAAGGTTTCACCGTTTTGTCAGTTTAAATTAGAATAATGTCAGAAAAGCAACAGATCATAGTCGGATTAAAAATTAAACTTCAAAAACATGAAAAAATAAAAAACAAAAGTTGAATGAGTTTCGTCACATTTAACAATTAAATCTAAAAATCCTGACAAAATAGAAACCGACTAGGGTAAAGATTCTTCTAAATTTAACGTTTTTGTAGGAATAATTCATTATCTAAAAGCCATTTTCAAACGCTATCCAAGTATTACAAAGTTTGAACGTAACTTGTGCGCCATTTTTAAAGACGTTTTTGCATAGATGAGAAAGCAAAGTGAACTTCAGTCTGCGTTCACTGCTTGCGTTTAGTAAGCTAACTAAACCTAACAGGCCAATCAGATATCAGAAATTAGCTGTATAACCAAAGAACTTTCAGAACAAAAGTTGCGTAGGTTTGGACAGTGTATGAAAAACCCAAAAAAACAAAAAAACACGGACCCTTTTAACTCATTCCGCGCCACGTCAAAACTCGAAAAAACGGGAAGAAAAAATCAACAATTCATTGACTGAAACTACTAAAACTAAATTATTTAATCATTTCTGCATCCAAATCAACAACATTGGGTCGTTTGAGATGATGGCTTTAAGTAATGACATTGATTGATTTGTTTATGTCTGAAAGCCGATGAGAGCGGCTCGCGGGTTTTTCCGAAGAATTTCGAGCCGCTGTGAGCGACTCACGGCGCGCAATGAGTTAAAGGATTCCTTGCTTACGCAGAAATCCAATAAAACGAAAATGGTTTATTTAGAAAAACAATAGCCATTTGTTTGCGCCCTATCTGTTAATGACAAATGATTCGTCGTCACGGTTGGAGACCACTTATAGATAACTAATTTAAAACTGATTACAAATACCAGGGTCTTTCCGTATTCCCGTGTATTCATGGCATCATGGACGTATAAGAAGAGAAGGACTTACAACTAACTTCTAAAGCCTTTGAATTCTACATGAAGAAGATGGAGGATCTTCTTGCAGATCAAACAAAGTTCAAGCTAGTGAATACAAAGGAAGGTAAGTTGCTTAATTTCTCCGTCAATCAAGAGAAAAGAATTTCAAATATTTACCAAGGTTTAATTAAGTCAGGAAGCCTGAGTGTGGAAAACTACAAAAAACTTAAACCCGTTGGCACAAGACCAGGAATTCTGTATGGGCTTTGTAAGGTGCATAAGGCGTGTGTAAATGGTTATCCACCGCTGCGCCCTATTCTATCAACAATTGGTACGCCCACATACAAGTTAGCCAAGTTTTTGGTTCCTTTACTCTCTTCGCTTACCAATAACGATTTTACAGTTAAAGACAGTTTTTCTTTTGCTGAGGAGATAATTCAACAAAATAGTGAATTATATATGGGCAGGCCAGACTCCCTATTCACCAATATACCTCTAGAAGAGACGATTAATATCTTTACCGAGTTGTTATTTGAAGACGTTGATAAGGTATCAGGAATGAATAAGATTGAATTTAAAAAACTTCTTAAACTGGCAACTAATGAATCCCATTTCATTTTTAACGAAACGTTGTATCAGCAAGTAGATGGTGTGGCCATGGGGTCTCCTCTAGGTCCTACTTTCGCTAATGCATTCCTTTGTTACTACGAAAAAGTTTGGCTTACCGAATGTCCTGTAGAATTTAAACCGGTATTCTACAGACGCTATGTGGATGACATTTTCGTACTATTTAAGTCTCCTGAGCACTTACAACGGTTTCACGCATATATGAATACGTGTCATCCTTCAATTTCATTTTCTCTGGAATCTGAAAATAATAACAGTCTGCCCTTTCTCGATATCATCGTAACACGTTCTATTAATGCATTTGTCACTTCAGTTTACAAAAAAAAAAACACGTTCAATGGTGTATACACACAATTTGACAGTTTCATTCCAGAAACTTATAAATTCAGCATGATTTACACTTTGGTCAATCGTTGTTTTTGTATCTGTTCAAGCTGGGCGCTTTTTCATCAGGAATTAGTAAAGTCGAAAAATATCTTTCGTAAAAACGGTTATCCTATTGGATTTATCGACAACTGCTTTAAAACCTTCTTACACAAAAAACATCTTCACAAGCCCATTATGGATACTGTTGAAAAGAAAAGAGTTATCATAGTTCTTCCATACCTTGGTGAGTTTCTATTGAAACACGGTCTAAATTGAAAAAAATTGTAAGATAGACGTCATTTTTAAAACTTCCTGTAGATTGTTTAGAAAATGAAAAAGGGCTGCATAAGTGTGTTTCAATTGATCTAAATAAATTTTGATATGTTTCTATTTATTTAGCTTCTCTTACTGAAACTGAATAAATGATGGCATGCCTTCCTGATGTCTGGGCACCATACGTTCTATCAATATTTACAACTATTTTGTCAGGTTTAATTAGCCTGCTGACCATCACTGGTAACCTTCTAATCATTGCAGTGGTAGCAGTTGATCCGTTGAAGAAGCTTCATACTCCTTTTAACTACCTTTTGGTTAATCTGCCAGTAAGTGATCTGATAGTTGGGGCCGTTACCATACCAATATCTGTTTATGTTCATTACAAAGAGGCAGAAGATCGTCGGGATTCCTTTCCAATCAAATTATTACATATGTCCTACTTCATATCAGCTTCAACAAGCCTTCTTAGCCTTATTGCCATCTCAGTGGATCGTTATATTGCCATTAATTGGTCAATCAAATACAGACAGTTTTTATCTTGGTCTAAATGTATAGCAACGTCGGTTTTCATTTGGTTGTTTTCTATAGCAGTACCGTTTGTTTATCTTGCATGGGGATACATACACTATTTAATGTTCTATGCAAACGCAGCAATTTTGATAAGTCTCGTCATTATGACTGGCATCTGTCTTCGAGTTTATCAAATGTTGCGTGCCCAAACGGTAGAAATGAAAAGAATCAGCCGAACATCCTTAGCTGCTGCGCAAGAATTTCATTTGAAACGGTTAGTTATGGAAAAAAAGGTTACTCGAACGTTTTTGGTGATTTTATTTTTCTTTGCATGCACCTACATACCAGCAATTGCAATTGTCAATTTCGCGCCGGAAGTTAATATCCGATAATGTAACCGAAGTAAACAATTATTATATGGGTTATTGTCCGCGTTTGAGTTTAATTCTTAAAAATAACTTTTGTAAATAAACTTTTTTCGATTTGTTAATGGAAGTTGATCAATGCAATGTTCCCTTAAATGGTTCACTTATGGTAGATTAGTTACAAGAAGTAATAAAAACCAGCTTCGTAATTTTGTTTATTGACATTGAAGAGGAAAATATCTGTTCGATTTTCCAAGCATCTCTTCTGGTTTATTTGGTATTTTACCTGCAGTTAATGTTAACGAATTATTGTTCATTGATACTTTGATTCTCGAGCTCCGGATATTGTCCATGGTAAGCTGTAATAGTAGCAGATGGTTTGTCTCTCATGCTACCATCAGCAGTCATAACATAGGTTTCGGGTTCTCTGTGTATTTCAAGATCCTTACATAAATATAGATAAGTTGTTTGGTCTAGAAGCGATACTTTAATGGACCGGAAGATTTTCGAAATATCTCTCATAATTGCTTCCGATCTTCTTGAAAGCGCATGAGCACCCCTACATAGTATTCAGCATATCTGGTCCCTGATTATTAGTTTATTATTGGGGCATGCCCCTACTTTTAAAACAATTCTGCATGAAGTGGTTCTTATATCAGATTTTAAAACAGCATGATGATAATATGATAGACTAGACCTTCATATTTTTTCAACTCGCCCTCACTGACCCTCCATGCTGCACATCGCTCGACCATGTCGTGAGGATTTGACTTTTGTACTGTTCGGTAAAAACCTGAAATTGTGTTAGCCGTCTCTCATTTGATTGGACCTTTGAATAAACCAATTTCTTGGTTATTTGGCAGCCCATATGATTCCTAACCCAAGGATGCGTAGCTTACCATCTCTTTTCATCCTTTAAATATACCAGGTATTCATCAATTAGCTTTTACTCTCTCTTCTTTAGGTGGCATATTTTTCCTCCTGGATGATAGCTAAAATATTTACAGGAGACACATAAGACAGCGAGCAACACTGAAACCCTAAAACTTTGATAGAGAAAAATTCTTTGAATTGTCTTGTCTGAATTTTAAAGGAGCTACAACACGACCAACACCATAATTCTTAAGATCACGTGATTCATGCCGTAGCTCCTTTAAAGACTCGACCCAATCGACGGATTTTCCTTTCGAAACCGATTTAGAGCCTCCTAGCAGTAGCCCGATTTTGAAGCATCAGAAGTTGTCCAGCAGTTTTTATTCGAATCGGGAGGTGAGCAGCATAGTCATAATCAATTAAACAGTCAATGGTGTTGTGATATATGTATCAAACACCATTATACGTCGCAAACGCCACTATATGTCGTAAAATCGCCACTATATGTCGCAAAATTCAACACTATATCTCGCAACACAATATGTCGCAAAAAATGCAAAATTGACACTATATGTCACAAAACTTATGTTCACCATACTCTCATGCTAAATGAAAGAAATGGAACTACCGGTTAAAATTAGATCTTAAATTTGACTTCACATGTCAAGCTATTCTTAGAACTCGTATTAAAACTTGGCACAAAGGTAGAACACAACAATAAGAATCCATCACGCATGTCTTCGATGAAAATAGGTGAGGTCATGATGACGCCATAGGCTATGTTTTTAATATTATACTATTATACTTTGATTTGAAAGTTTTGATTTGAAAGTTTTGATTTGAAAGTTTTAATTTGCGTACCTATGTATTCGACCCTACTCCCTTACCGCGCATTTACCGCAATGATCTTTATACGATTTGCTGATGACACAACTTATTGCTGCTATCCTGTAAGAATGGGGAATGAAAGTGAACCCGAACAAGTGCAAAATAAGATCACTATCTGATGATAGTATCACCATTGACAACAAAACGGTCGAAAAGTCGACGACTTCGTATTTCTCGGTTCAAAAGTTATTGGATCTGCATCTGACATCAATAGAGAAGAATTCCGACGACTTAAGGAGAAGGTATGGCGCAGGAAAGAATTGGAAAATGCTTCACTGATCGAACAATTGCTAAACCTTTGCCTAAAGAAATGTCCGATGAGCAAAAAGTGATTCTTTCTACTGTCATGGAGTATATAGACTTATACTTGAACCCAAAGAAACTAAATATTCTTTATCCGTTAATAGAAAATTTTGAAAGCATTCCATGCATTCAGAAATTTTAGAACAATTTTCAAATATCCCAAACAGAGTACTATGATGCACTAAGAATTTCATGTGATTCAGGTTTCCAAGTACATTTAAAATCCAATCCCTATTTCGTAAATAATTATTGTGATGAAGAATTGCAAGCTTGTAATGCAAATAACGATATTCAACTGGTTTTCAATCATTACAAGGCTGTTATAAATATTTGCGCATATTTTTCTAAAGCAGAAGTAGAACCTCTCAGGCAATGCAACAAGCTGCAAAAGAAGCTGTTAGGTTTAAAAAAGCCATTTCAAGCAAATGAAACCAACAGCTACAGCATATGCTAAGAAACAAGAATGTTTCATTCAGGAAGCTGTCTATTTACTTATGCCAGAGTTATGGTTCAGGAAAACATTTGCAGGTGTAATCTTTGCAAATTATAATCGTGTTTAATAATTCATATTTTTCCCATTTCGAAACGAAGATACATTAAAATCTGTGAACGACTCGTATGAATAAAAGTTAAAGGAGTCTGGTGTTCTAGATATAATCAACCAAAATAAACAATTTTTTGAACCATTTAGTGAATTAGTAGACACTGCTTTGCTAAATTTGCGTGCCAATCTTCCAAATGGTACAGATGCTTATTTAAAACAAGAAAACGAAAACAGCAGGAATTACTAGACACAGTTAGCAAAATAGTAGACGAGGTTCTTTCTGAAGATGCAGTGTTGTTTGGTGAACCAGCTAATGATGAACTGAATGGCAAAATTAGATCTTTAAATAATGACCAAACAAAAATGTTCTTCTATAATTGGGCAAAGAACAAAGTTAAAAACTTAAATACAATGTCTCCGATTAATATAGCTCTCTTGCATATTTTCTTAACAGGCAATGCTGGATGTGGCAAATCTTCCCTTACTGCAGTCATATATCATTCCTTACTTAAAGTATTATCCTATAGAAGCCATGGCATAAAGTTCTACTTATGGCACCAACTGGTGTAGCTGCTATAAACATGGAAACAACTACTGTTTACACAGCGCTTGGTATTCCAGTTGGAAATTTTGAGAAAAATTTACCTTCGTTGAGTGATAAATACTCAGATTTAAAAGTTATTTACACTGACGAGATATCAATGGTTTCAAATTATACCAAAGCAAACAGTTATAGAATCGTATTGTGGTAGTTGTATAATGATTTACAGATATAACTGAATAATGGGAACTGCCACTTCAGATCCTACTCAAGGATCTTCTTTTGTTCAAGATATTTTTTGATCTTTGCCTATAAGTGAAATACTCATAAGTTAAGTACAGAAATTAAGCTTCTTTTCAATTTCATATTCCTCATCGGTGTCATTTAAGTTGTAACATACAAAGTGGTCATTCGTCATTTTCAATAATTTACTATTTAATAATTTGACAGTGATTGAACGTTATCATGGAGTAGGAAAAATTGGAACCAGTAGAAACCAACAACGCTCATTGGTGCTTATTGTTGTTTTCATTTTGAGCCTACTTATCAAGAAAACAGAAATATAAGCCTAGGAACTTCCAAAGCCAACTACTAAAACTTTCGAAAAAGACCCTACAAGCCCCCACAAAAATTATGAGACAAATACCCCTTCCGCCTAAAATCAATGTTGGTTTATTATATGAAACCGTCCACTAACTATGAAAACACTCTCCAACTTTGAGTTTTTAGTTTGGATTCAATACCATCAAATATTTTTTTTTTATAAATCATTTAATCATTTGAATACCACTAAGGTTTGTCCACCACAGCCACACAGGTTTCTGTTGTTTGCACGCTACGCACTGACCGTTTCTGTGGGTTGCTTAATTCTATTTCTGTAAATGAAATGCTTGGCGCTTAATAGTGTAAAACGGGATGCAGGTCCTCTATGGATAGCAACATGTAAATTTGTTGATTCAGATAACCGCTTTAAATATAGTACATAAGATGCCGTTGTATAGAAATATCCCTTCGGAAGGTCGGTTATCGGCGCCATCCGTAAAGATGCAGAGCTTCCAGGGGAGTTTTGAAGGTGAGAAAATGATATAATAACAATTCTTTATAAGAATTTTTGCTTAGCATCACCAGGGTCAACTATACATTATTTAATTTTTACATCAGCAAACTGTTCTGACGTTTTTGGGTGCCATGTCCCAATTTTCCAGTATGCTACAAATAAGGGAAAGTGGCCAACGCCATTATATTAACAAAACTATTGTTGCTATGCTATTTAAATCATATGTAATGGAGAGAAAGCACTCAACGGAGTTCTACACTATTTCAAAGCCATTGACACGAGTTGCTGTGTCCGTAAGATTTTATGATGGTTCTTTACACGATTTCAACTAACCAGAACCGCTTGACTAGTGCAACTGAAGCAAGAGCCTGGTACTAATATGATTGCCACACTATTATTGCATGTCAATTTTCTTAAAATCAAACCCACTCTATGTGAAAGATTTGATTCATATTAAGTATTTCTAGTCTCGAAAGAAAGGTCTTCGCATCAAGTCTAGCGGGAAATGGCTGAAGGTTTTTCTAATGGCGAAAACAACAACATCCTCCAGAGGATCTAGAGAAAAGTAGGGAACCTCTTAACAATATTCATACCGGATCTTTTGGGGGCTCCACAGTACCGTAAATTTCACCATTCTTATGGTTTTATCATGAAGCTTACCACAATTGTTAACATAGGCTTAATGAACAACTTGATTGCAAAAATTGTGCTGGCGTCATCATTTTGTCCATGAAGTCATCAAAGCGTACCTAGGTAAATACTACAGAAAATATAGAACAAAATAAGAAATAATTGATTTATCATTGCCAAGTATTGAACTAATGCATATAAAGGCATGGAAACTACAATATTATATTGTAACACGCAACATTTAATTTAAGTCTTAACTTGAAACCTATGTAATACAATTTTACAAAAATATTGATTCAAAGATTGTCAGTAGTTACAGTTTTTAATGATATAGCTTAGTGTTGTTAACCCCAAAATATAGATTTATTTTTTCTCAATTAGCAGTTTGCCATAGCAATATATTTTTTAAACATAGAAATCTAGCGTCCTTCAGGTGCGTTGTAAACGCTGTAAAGCAATCTAAAATAGCCAATTATACGTGGTTAAACGATCATTTTACCTCGAAAGAATATTAAAATGGCGTTGGCTTCCAGGGCGCAGGTGGGGTCAAAACACTCCTATGACTATTGAATTTTCCGGCATTTGCACCAGTTTAAAACAAATCTTAAATTCGTATTTTCTTCCCTATGTTTTTGAGCATAACTTGGTTCATAGATGATGCTTATCGTTTTTATAGATGAAAACCTCTGGTGTTTATTAGCGTTGGTGCTTGTATCTGTCTTTTTCCCCTATGTTTGCCGCCGCTTTTTCATGGGATCAGTAAGCATTCTCGGGAATTTCATCCGGCCGTAAAATAATTATGTTTGTTCTTGTATTGTTTTGTTGTTGTTGTTGTTTTTGTTGTTGTTGTTATTGTTGTAAATTTATGTGTATATTTCCTTATTGAAATTTTAGAGAAATTTTTTTATTTGCTGATGAAAAGATGATTTTTACAGTCACAAAGCTGTTAAATGATCACAAACAATTAAATGATCATTTAATCTTTCAAATGTTAATCTTCTAAGTGACCGTCTTTTTTATATCGCTGGACTAAGTTCTGATGAATTGGATTATTCCATTGAATACAAAAGTTATCATCTGATAGAGAACTTTAGTATAAACTGTAAAGAAAATTTGGGGAAAAAACAATCTCATTGAATCTGGTGTATTCTAAATTTTACTTATCACCAAAATTTAAACAGGCAGCAAATTTGGAATTTTGATGATATATTTTTTCATGAAAAGCTCATCAGCATTGTTTACAAGAGACTTTACAAATGCGCAGCATATATTTTGGATTTATTTTGCACTCGCCACGATCTGCCCATTCTTTACATCTTAAATGGCCATCTTTACATCCTAAATGAAGGAAAATATAACATAATGATGCTATATAGATTCTGCCTTCGATAGAGTGTTCAATGTTTTAAAAAATTCAATGTAAATAATGTTTTAAAAATTGTGATTGGTTGGATGAACAAAATGTTTTTAAAGCAGACCTGTTGGTGGGCTGCCACTTGGATTGACACCACCTAAAAAAATTCAACAAGATAGAAATGAAATCGTATTGAGAACCAAGTTCTGCTCCATTACTCATAGCCATAGTCATTAAAAAATTCTCTGATTTGGAATTCTACTCCTAAGTCTAACTGTAGTTTGTTTTGCACATTTTTTGATCACATAATAGTAGATACTTACCGTGCATTGGTTGTAATATGTCACGTGATCAAAAGAAGATCAAGAAAAAAATTGACTGTAAGTTGTTATAATAGCTTTCCAGACCAGGGGATTTTCTAATGACTATGTTCTAGCTTTACGATTTCTCATTGGAGTTCTGGAAAATAGTTTAAACTAAATAACATTGTTTTTGAGGGGTGGGTGGGTGTATTAATTTTTTAGGTACTCACCGCAATACATTTTATTTATTTGAATAACGTCAGTTTCACTAAAACCTCCACGTTGACCAAGCAATTTTTGTTTTTTTGGGTCAATAGTTTGGATCGTTTATCGACCACCTCCAAATGATGTTGAACTGTAGTGCATCATGCTTCGGAAATCATAAGATGTTCCAAGAGAATCAATGCCACTTTTTTTACGGAAGTTGAATTGTTTACCTGCAAATTGGAATACTAATGTATAATGCGGTTGAAAAGATATGATATTTATAGTCACAAACTTCTAAATTTTGCCACATGAAATTTATGAAATTAGATAAATTTGGTTATTCTTCCTCTTAAAAGTTTTGCTCAATTTACTTACTAATTACCATAAGTCCTGAAACTTTTGTTTTAATTAAAATTATTTATATATACGCCAAGAAATGCAAGTTCATGCAATACTCACCAAATGGGATGTTATCCCAAAGGATCTTCACGTATCGGTCTCTATCTGGACGACTTTGTTCATGGTAAAGTCCTGAACGAAAAAGAAGTGAAATACAAAGAAATACAAAAAACGTTGTGTTAACCCTGTTAAAGTCATATTTCATGGAGTAGTTTCTATTGTTCAAAAACATTACCAATGCTATGTCCGATTTCATGCATTACAATTCCTGTGCGCTGGCAGCCACCGGCCAATGAAATGGTGTTAACTCTGAAGGGTCGATAACCAACTGGTGACGAGCATCTGATTGTATAGTAAAAATATTCCATCAGGTAATTAAGGAAATTTCATTAAAGGAAACTATAAAAAATTACCAAAAAATGTATCAATTTTCAATAATAAACAATACCCTCCTCCTTTGTAAAAGCTTATGTACGATCTTTCATTTGTTCTTGGAGAAAACCGCAAGCAAGTATGTTTGTGGTATTTTTCAATAGCGCTTCTGATTGCCGCTTTACCTATGAAACCTACAAATAAACGGTTATTAAGCATCACAATATGTGGGGGGAAAGAAGAATAGAATTATGGGGAACCCCAACAAAATGGGACTTTTCAACCAAAAGAAAGCTTCATTTATATAAATGTAGGAACAATTGTATTTGAAATCTGTCATTGAAACTCACACGATTTACTCAAAATTAATGTTAGCTACTGTACCAGTTAAAACAATGTCTATATTGATTAAAACGTTACTCATATGTCGTTTGAAACAACTACTTTATACCTTCCTTTGGGGTAACACTTTCATTTTAATGAATTCGTTGCTTTACATTGAAATATTTCCATGTCACACAATCAAAATTGATAATCGTACTAAGGGAAATTGTAACTCGTTGTTTAATATTTTCTAAAATTATTTAACCTGAAGAAATTCATAGAAACTGCAACTTTAATTTCAAGGGAGTTCTATAACGATCTATTTTCAAATAATCATGGAATTTCACAAACATTTTACCAACCTCTGAACTTTTTAAACACTTCTGCAATGTTCATTTACTTATTTTCTTGTTTATTTATTTATGAATTGATTGATTTATCCTGTTGATACATGTGTGAAATTGATCCATTTCAATGTGCAACATCGAAATATGTAGACGAAAATGACAGTAGGTTAAGACTAGGTTTTCTGACAGTAAGAATCAATTTACCGATTGAGCTCTTAATAGCATATGGGATTTTGGCACCAGGCCACCGACCTCCTTTGATACTAGCATAAGAGTTTTCTTTTAAAACGCCTTCCCGCTCATCTGGATCAAGCAAGATGTCTCCTTCAAACATGCCAGGATCTAAAGATAATAAATTCGATAAATGAATACAAGAAAGAAAGACATTTCTGAAACACACAGAAAGAGATATTTGGTTTCAAATGAATTATTTCCTTTACTTTCCATTTCCTTAACCCATGTGCCTTCACTAATAACCAAACATCCAGCCAACAAGCATATAACAGTAAATACAGTCATTATTGCCAGATAAGTCCTAACGAAATATGTTACTTCAAGCAACAAGTGAAGAACAGTTTTCGTTTCAATACAAATGAAAGGGATTGGTAACGCTAAGACACCTCCTTAAATATTTATTTTGGTATATCATTGTTTTTGGCCCTACCGCGTTTACTCAGACGCCTGTGTTGAACTTAGATTTTACAACTTGATTGTTGGGTTAGCTGTGATAATATGTTCATATTTTTTCTTTTGCAGCAATTTTCATCACTGTATGCACAATCGATGTCACATTTTGCTACGGTGCCGATAAATGAAAAACGTATTAAAAGATATCTTCACTGCACCTCTAAGTACGACTTTTTCATTTCGTCTAATTTTAGAAGCGACTAGAGGTACATTAAGGAAGCTCATAAATTCTATGCATTTTCATTTTCATGTGTCATTCTCTCGTGCTTTATCACTTAGCACTTTTTTTCTGCCATATCGTTCAAAAAATTGTCTTTTATATTATCTATCGTGGCGGTCGTAACACGGTTAATTCAACCATAGAAGTACGAAAATACAGAATCACATCAAGTCTTGAAAATTTCAAAATAAAAACGAGTGTACGGTAAAATCTCACTATAGCGGACAGTTTTTTTCGGCACCGATGTGATTGCGTTAACGCATATATCTTTAGGTGATAATCCGAATGTGAAGTTGTTTCCTGACGCCATTTTGAGCAAAACTTTTGTTGATATCTCAAATACTCTTGTGAAAGCAAAGAGTTTATTTGGATCGGGTAGGAAATATTCCAAATGATTCTTCTGTTTGTATAAGAGTTAGGCGAAAAAATTGCTCATATAAACCGTTTCCATGTGTAGACTTTTTCAAAATTTGCTTGTTTGTTTGCTGTTGTTGTTGTTGTTGTTGTTGTTGTTGTTGTTGTTGTGTTTTTTGTGGGGTTTTTTCAGAACAAAACCGGTTTCTTTCCGGAATAATTTCTATATGCAAGATGTGCAGGAAAACAACATTTAGAGATTATAAGGTTTAGATAATAAGATTAAAGCAGTGTTGATGTGTTCCTCCGTAATGTTAGCAGAACATTAATATATGCTGACAAAATATTTTTTCAGCGTGCACTAGGTAAACAAAAATTATGTGATTTCTTTGAGGTTTAGACCATATGGTTAAATACGAAAAATAAATAAATCTCGTACAATCAATGAAATGAGTAGCTTGCTTTTTTAATTCTTCTAAACGCTTCTTGGAGACCAGTATGACTTTAAAGTATTTGGTGGTCGCTTTTCTCTTAAGTGTAGTAACGGCATGGAAGAAAGAGATGGAAAGTAAGTTAAAATCTTCTTTTCATGTGAGTGTTATTTGTGTTACGGTATGATGTTTTCATGTTTCCATATCAAATAACATTTTTTCTTATTCAGACCCGAAATTATTTGGGGGTGACATGATTTTGTCACCTAATCAGATTGACGCGCTTAAAGGTAAAAACACCTATGGCTCACGGATAGGTTATCGATGGCCAAACGGAGTTATACCTTACGTGATATCAGGGTTAGGTGAGTATCTTGAATAACATCAGTCTCTGAGAATTTCTATTGAAATTTACGCTTACTGGCTCTTCTTTATCTGGTACCCGATATAATACTTGAAATGATGGATGGGTAACGATTTCCCCAATGTGGAGAGAAATACAAAAAGGTACAACAAGAAGAGCGGGCATAGCAATTAGCATTAGTTCTTGCTGCTAAGAGAATGTTTTAGGGAGTTCTATTTACAGGCAAACATCTAACACCGGCCCAATTAATGCCAAGTCATGAAAATAAACTCCATTTTTATGAAAAAGGTACATAATTTGGTGATGCCTGTGACTTCTCCAATTAGGTTACCAAGCAAGAACAGCCATTGAGTTAGCCATCAAAGATTATCACAAGTTCACTTGCTTGAAATGGGTGCCTGCAAAAAGAGGAACTCGTGCTTACGTGAATTTTTATTCTGGTGGCGGGTAATTATTTTCTTGCAACGAAATTGTTTCGTTTTCTTAATACAGTTTTGTTTTTAATAAGCAACACAATAAGTCTGGTTGGTTTTAAATGTTTTGCAAATCTAGTTGAACCTGGCTGTTGTTTTTCGGGTTTTGACAGATTTGAAACTCGTGTTGCTCATACAAAACAAAGGGTGTAGTATTATGATATATTCAAAATTTATTGAAACGTGAAGAGTGGACCTACGAAGAATTCAGTGATGAACTCCATGATGCATACAATAAAAATGTACCGATTTCCAACCAGCTGGAGTTCGCAGTGTAAGACATAGTAAAATGTTTTGCGTCATTGAGTGTTAAACTTTGTTCATTCAAACGATTTGCATGTTTGGTCACTAGGGATAGGCAATTTGAAAATTGAATTGCCACTCTATTTGAATACCGATTCACAGTCGATTTTTATGTTTTTTCTTGCTGTAGTTTTTGTTTTAAGACTTTACCTAAACATTAGTATAAACTACAACCTACTATCTTAAACATTTCAAGGCCAATATCACAATTCCTCACTTGTTTCTGTTTTAAAACTTACCTTCTTGTAATTATTCATTTCGATCGATGATGTTCGCTGTTTAGCTGTTTTATGGCAAGAATAGGTTGGTACAATACACCCGTGTATACTTTCCCAACGGGCAAAATATTCAAAATGTCTCTGTGGAGGAGTGTTTTTTATTGATACAGCAGGTGATATTGCTTGCCATTCAAATAGAAAACACTCCTCCACAGAAAATTTTGTGTACTGGGTTAGACCAGTATAGAAAGCAGGAACGTTTGCTTTAATAACGTGAATTAGGTTAATAAAAACAAAAAAGTGGCAACACTTTTTTCGGGGTAAGGGCAAATTTGCCTCTTTTGCTTCCCCGGCTGCTACGGCCTTGTGGTACACGCATATACTTGATTTGACTTCTACAAACGTAACAAAGGAATACAAGCACATACACTCTGTATAAAAAAACATTCTATTTTTTCGTTACCAAATAGATGCTCATCGCATGTTGGTTATCATAATAATCGCCACGATCTCTCCTTGGGAAGTGGATGTCATGATAAAGGCACGGCCATTCATGAAATGGGCCACGCAATTGGTTTATATCACGAACAAAACAGACCTGACCGGGATCAATACATCAGAATTAACCGGAATAATGTTCAAAACGGTACGGATTATTATTTGAATAACACCAAATGTTTTTTAATAGCAAAAGCTTTTCGATATCATATCATCTTCAGTGCAAATAAATAGACAAAAAAAGCAATGATTTGGACAAATTAAGAATTAATCGACCAATACACCTTTCCCAAATTTTTACTTCAAATTTTGCTAAACCATGGTACCCGTTTTGATGCGATAGGTAGATGACATCGTTTGAGATTTATTTTTCTTTAATCAAAAATTGATTTCCCATATTTATTTTATAAAGACAGACACCAATTGTTTTTAAGGCATGTATTACAATTTCCAAAAGGAAAGCGATGTTGATTCACTTGGAACACCATACGATTTGCGGAGTATCATGCACTATTCATCAACAGCGTTTGCAAAAAACTACAGATACAACACAATAACAACGCTTGACCCTAGCAAGCAGCGTTTGATTAATCATGGAGATAGGTTGATGGACTTCTCTCCAATAGACATAATGCAAATAAATTTAATGTATAATTGCGGTAAGTCTTTCATAAAAGTTTGCGTAGAACATCATCTATATTGGCTAGGATTTATTTAACAAGTGCGATATCGTAGTTCTTGTTGATCTCTTAACGCACTGGTGAAAATTACAAAGCGGCAATTTTTTAATTTTATCGCCTAATTCCAGTGCATAATATCAATATGTATCGCTTCGTTTTATTTGCCTAAAATTCTTGTTCAAAAGAAATGCGACTAGTCCCTTTAAGTAAATTGAATAGATTCTAACTTGAGCACATTTTTAACATATGCCTTGATTTTAAAGGAAAAATATGTTATGTTGTGTGCAGAAGTTTGTGTATCGCTGCCCCTATTACTAGGTCTTAGGTCTTGCACCTCTTGATGGTAAAATCCTTTCTCGTTTAAATTTTTGGCCATTTTTTCACACATGAAAATGAAAACTAGATTTTTGCAATTGCAATTTCTGTAATTGTGCAATTGTGCGTTTTGTAGTACATTCAAAGCACTAAACTCTGTAGCACTATCAATATTTTTCTTCTCTTGGATTGCAGAAGGGCATCAGTACATTTCCAACGATTTAACTTATCTTTAAATATCATATAAAGTAGGTTTCTACTGATCATCTTAACGCTTAAGACACAGCTATCTTAAACTTTAAGACATTCTCAGATTCATTAAGATTGTCTTAAAGATTATCTTTGAAATTTAAAATATGTTTTGGTTTTTATAGCGTTAATACTATCAGTAAATAACAATTTTTAGCATGTTTCAAATTTGATATATTTTCAGAAGGACATCTTCCATTTTCCCATAGGTAAAGTAACACCTAACACACTACCACCGGCCACAAATATACCACCATCGTGTCAGAATAAAGATAAAGACTGTGCTCGCTTCGCAAGTACCGGCTGGTGTACAGATGCAAAAGAAAAACAGTGGATGAAAGATAACTGCTGCGCAGCTTGCAAAGGTAAATACTTTGCATAACAGTTGAGAAAATGTAGAGATAAAAAAAACAAAAAAACTTATAGGTTGTCTATTGGAATCAAATTTAATCAATCATATTTAAATGCCATGATTGGAAGCCAGTTAAAAAAGAAATTCAATTTGATGTAAATAAGGAACGGAAAGAAAAAACTCAGCCTTTCAACAAATCCATGTTATTTTAAAGTTTTTAAGTGTTTCCTTTTCATCCTTGTTTACATCGAATTAAATCATATTTAACCCTACAAAAATGTAATTGCAATTTCTGCAGCTTATACCTTAAACATTCAGCATGCTGTATTCGAACCATACGTTCAAATGTTTTCAAACATTACGCAAAAGCAAGCCGTTTGACTACCCACTACTAGCAGTGGTCACTTCTTATTACTTTTTTTTTTTTTTTTTTTTTTTTTGAAGTATATTCAGCATCTTCATCTGCCATATTATTAAAAGCAGTAAAAACAGTAAAATAAATATATTAAATATAATTATAATAAATAATTAATAGTTATTAGTTATTCACATAAAATCATGTAAACAGGGAAAAGTTGATTGTAATGTTCAAAATATAACGTAAATTAGACAGTAACGGAGTTTCATATATACAGTGGACATGTTATACTTGATGAGGTTGTCAGATGTGTCTTGCAATGGGTATAAGTCTGGAGCAGCATAGAGCATTTTTAATTCCCTGCATATTTTCAAAGTTGTGTTTAATATTAATTTTAGTACTATGAAATTCTTCCTGGGTCTTTCGTTGCAATTATCTAATTCTGTATGTTTCAACTCAACCCTGGTCCAAGAGAGACTGGGAATGCCTTGTCTGTCTGCCAGTGGAATCTTAACAGTATATGGGTCGGAAATGTTTCCAAAATCGCCCAAATCTATGCTTTTTTAAACGTTCATAAATTTGACATCGTGTGTCTAAGTGAAATATTTTTGGACTCTTCAATCGAGGATGATGATCCTAGGTTAGTAACAGATGGTTATCTCCTGTACAGGTGTGACCTTAATAGACTTGGCAACACTTTGAATGATCCGAATATTGGTCCGAAGAAATATTGGTCTACTCTCAAACAGTTTCTCCAGAAGCAGAAAATGCCAAATATTCCTCCTATTCGAAACGATAGTAATATCCTTATAACGGATATTTCTGAGAAAGCTAATGTCTTCAGCACCTTTTTTGCAAACCAATGTTGTGTTATAGAAACAGGGAGTGACTTACATCGCGAGAACTTCCTAACGAATCATCGCTTGGATCATGTTCATTTAAATGAGGCCAAAATTCTTGCCCTCATTCGATCATTAAATGTTAATAATGGGCCCATGGATGGAACGAGATCTCTATCGGTATGATCAAGATCTGCGATGAATCTCTGGTTAAACCCCTCCTAGATATTTTGAATTTCGCTCTAATTTCTGAGAACTTTCCCAGTAATTGGAAGAAAACTAACGTTGTTCCAATTTACAACAAAGGGATATGGATGTCACTAAGAACTATAGACCAGTATTTCTTCTACCAATATTCAGTAAACTCTTTGAAAAGTGTATCTACGATGCACTTTATAACTATTTTGAAAATAATAGTCTATTCTCACCCTGTCAATCTGGCTTTCGAAAGAATGATTCTTGCTTGTCTCAGCTGTTGTCCATAATGCATGATATTTTCAAAGTTTTAATGCCAATCCTTCGTTAGATAGTCGTGGGATTTTCTTGGATATCTCCAAAGCATTCGATAGAGTTTGGCACGATGGGTTGATTTTTAAACTGAGTTTGTATGGTATATCTGGTGGTCTTCTCTCTCTAATCCGCAGGTGTTTTTCTGGAAGACAGCAGAGAGTTGTCAGATTGAAAGCGCATTGGTGCAGGTGTGCCCCAAGGTTCTATCCTCAGTCCTTTGTTTTTCTTAATCTGTACAGAAGAAGTTACACAAAGGCACTTTATATCAACGTCCGGGGTTTCATTGAAGGTCGACCATTAAGTTACCTGCGGGTGTTTTTAATTCAATTATTGATACCATTTATCAAACAAATTGCCACCAACTATGTACATGGGCGAAAATTAATTTCTTGTGTTTATTACAGGTGCTGAATGCAAGGACCGTCATTCCAAATGTCGAGAATGGGCGAATCGTAACCCTAGTGAATGCCAGATAAATCCAAATTATATGTTACGTGTTTGCCAGACATCATGTAATCAATGTTGACAATGTTGATGACTTGACAAAGAAATAAAGAGATTAATACGAAAATTAAATCTCGTTTTATGTACATCATACTGTTTAGACTGTTTTAGCATATTCCTTTGTAGGAACTGGACTATTCCGTCTTTGAATTTTGAGCATTACTGTTAAAAATTCACATCACATTTTTGCGTGTAATCACAGATCTGAATTTTTTTGGCGAAATGTGAAATTAACTTTTTAAACGAAAGTTTTAAATTCGAACACTTTGAAACTATTTACATCTCATTTATTTGCTTCCGAAAGTTTGTAATCGAACGTTTTGAAAATAAAGAAACATACGACAGCCCCTAAGGCTCACGCTTCTATTCCATATTTCTATTCCATATTTTAAACACTTCTCTTTAAAAAATTTTAAACATTTCTTATCAAAAATTTAAAACTTCTCTTCAAAACATATTTTGAAACACTTCTCTTCCGATAAACACTTTTCTGTCGATTATTATTATTATTATTATTATTATTATTATTATTATTATTATTATTATTATTATTATTATTATTATTATTATTATTATTATTATTATTATTATTATTATTATTATTATTATTATTATTATTATTATTATTATTATTATTATTATTATTATTATTATTATTATTATTATTATTATTATTATTACTAGTGTAGCGTGTAAAAACATTTTACAGTTTTTCTCCATAAATTGTTTTTACACGCAATACTGCCATGATAAATCTGTGTATATACAAAAATTGTTGGAATTATATCATATTTAACACAAATATTTTGGATCGATCATTCAAAGAATGCTATTATCCCTATTTTTTAGTGCTATTTGACCTATTTAGAGATTTCTAAAGTTGTACAGTTAATCTAAAAGCTAAAATTCCAATGTTCAGAGATTTAGAAAAGAGACAATACGACGTATACTCCTACCTAACCAATGTATACTCCTACCTTACCACGGTTAAACTTCTGACATATAAGAAAATACTTTCAAAATTTCCCTATTATCTAATAAAAACAATACCTTCTGAGACGTTTTAATCTTTCAAATCTTTATTCTGCTATGAATTGTGGAAAGTCAAAACCCAAAACTCCACTTGTGCATCATGATACAAAAAACATGTAAATATGTATATAACCATGATTTACACATTCCTTCTTGTATAACATTCATCTATACTATTCAATTTTCTAATCTAAAACAAAAAGATATCAATCAAACACTATCAAAACAATATAATAATGATCTTGATACCTTCGTTTCCCTAAAGGCGAACCTTAATAATACCAAATAAACTGCTAGCTACACATTTCGGCATAGTAGTCAAAACTAACTGATACGAAAAAGCTACATTCAAACACATTAAAAAATACACATCGGTAGAAAATGATGAACTGATAATACGAACACATAACAGGTCTACATCGATTATCTCTCGGATAGAATAGTTACTGACACCGATCAATGTTGTTATTCTTTATTACTAAACTTAAAACGTTGGATAAAAAAATAAAAACAAAAACAAATACTTTTACACACATCGTCTTCATTTTTCGTTTAAAGAAATGAACGTTTAAAAAATTTGATGAACTTTCGAACGCAAAAACCATTGCATTGCCTTCTCCTCCGTGCGGCTTTATGATGTCTTCCTTAAGGTACAAAAACTCCACGAAGTAATAAAACCCCGCAAGATGGAGCTAGAGATTCTCCTAATGGGAGATTCTCCCTATACTAATACGGAAAAAATAAACATCCATTGACGAACTTCCCAAGATATTTTTTCTAAAGTTCTTTCTTTCAAAGTTAGGTAAGAAAAAAGCAAGATTTAGTATTAGTATAAGAAGATTATTATTATTATTATTATTATTATTATTATTATTATTATTATTATTATTATTATTATTATTATTATTATTATTATTATTATTATTATTATTATTATTATTATTATTATTATTATTATTATTATTATTATTATTATTATTATTATTATTATTATTATTATTATTATTATTATTATTATTATTATTATCATTATTATTATTAATGTTTACCCAGGATTGCCTCTTCAGTTCTTAGAACTGTTATCAATGAGGGTCCTGTGAAGGAGGTCCCAGAGCATTTAAAGCCCCCATTTGGGCTACGGAAGCCGCAAGTATGCTTCAACCGCTCAACTAGACAACCGCCTTAGATATCAATCCCGCTCTGAAGCTGAGTGCTATTCACACTGTAATAGTTGCTGGCATGACTCGGCCAGAATTTGAACCCTGACCTTCCGTACTGAAGGCGAGCACCCTACCACAAGACCACCAGTTCATCTCCTACACCGACCTGGTCAGTATTTTAGGAGAACAATTGCGTATTATTTTATATTGTATCTAAAATACGGTTTGGCGCGAATTATTACTGGTGATTAATGATGGCGGTCAACTTACCATGCATTGATGGTCGAGTTTGGGGTTGTTACACTTTGATAACACGGTATTTTAGTCATGATCTGTGTAATATAGAGATTTTATAATTCTTGAAAATGCACCATAGAATCAAGATAAGTTTGTCGTCATTGAAAAGGAGATTAGTTAGGCTGGGGTTAAGAAGAAAATTTGGCAAATTTGAAGAGAAACAAGAAATAAGATACATAATTCCAAAAGAGTTGCTGAGTAGTGGCAGCGCTTTTGGCAATTAACTATAACTAACACAGCTGTACATAAACCTTTAAACACAAAGACTATAGCGGCCATTTTTAATAGTTTTGTTCCTTACTTTTCTGTTGCAGGTTTCCGTAAAATTTGGAGCGTTGTAAAGTCGTTTGGAATCCCAGCCAATAGAAAGACAGCGATAGGGGTAATGACTCGACAAGAAAACGATTGAAATGACGAGTTTATACTGTTCCGGGACCAGATTGTATGTGGCACGTTGCTGGCTATGATAAACTGAAACCAAATGGCTTTAGTATGTACGGCTGTATCGACGGTTTCTCCCATCGTTTAATTTGGCTGGAAGTATCGTTTACGAACAAGCGTCCAGAATTCATTGCCAGATACTATCTTGAGGCTGTAAAATTATTGCTATTATTGCAATTTTTACAGAGAACATCGTCATATAAGCAATCCAAGTATGCCTAAGCATTTGGTCGCAGTTAGCGAAAGACAGACCAATGTGCTGGCGCCAATGTTTTTCAGAATTGGCAGGCATATGATTGCTTGATGGTGGGAACAAAGTTATTGCAGCGTGTGCGCGCTTTTTCTTCATGGGATTAATTCAAAATGACTTGAATGATACAATGCATCGTTGGAATAAGCACATCCTGGCTCCAAGTAAGGACACAAATTTACGGCGTGGTCGATCTAACTCGCTTTATTTCATATCAGAAATGTATAACGCTACATCGTACAAACAGTCCTTGACCCAAGGTGATTTGGACAACCCTGAATTTGTCGTAGTAGCAGCAGATAGCGTTATTTTACTATAGGCTATTGATTGGTATATATGATTGATTTAACAAAAAAGATATTTTCATAAATTACGCTACAACTATTGCCTTATTTAAATCCATGATAGAGAAGTAATTGCCTTGGGGTCATGCGATTTTATGATCACTATTATCATGAGCGTCATTATTATTATTCTGATTTGAAACGGGGCCAGTAATCATCACGTAATTTATAAAAAGATCTATTAGTTTATCAGAAAATTTAGTACGCTTTCACACCCTCCCGAAGTTTTGAGCGAAAATTGATTGGACGAGACGAATCAAAGGACCTTAAACATCTTTTCTGGATTTTCAAGGAACAATACGAAATAAAAACAATAATAAAGATAGCAAAGATAGGTCCCACCCAGCTTTACAAAAGCTCAAATATTGTTGGTGACATACGAAAACATTTAAAAAAAGTATTCATAATCATGCAGTTTTAATTCCTGTCCTAATAAATGGTATTCACCCTTTTCTTTTCTTTTTCTATATATTTCACGAACCCCAAAACTTTGGGGTTTTTTCAACATACTTGCACTATCAAATAAGATAAATACCATCTTCTTCATATTGAACCATTCATTAAAAACACACAGCATTTCGATCTGTTTGTTTACATTTTAAAACTCTCGTTTCTTTTCTGCATAGTGTAAAGAGTAGAAAAACTTACTAATACTTTCTCAGTAACAAGGTTATTTTTCCCTTTTGTACTTTAACTTATCGTTGATATAAAACAGAAACAAAACAAACAAACAAACAGCATTTTCATCGCTCTACGTTTTCATATTCAAGAAATATGAACGTTGGAATGATTGAATCATTCCAACAAAAAATCAAATCAAAAAATCATTCCATTGCATTCTCCTCCGGGGAGACCTTTCATAGTCTCCTCTATCGCGCAACAATCCATGACATAAAAAAGCACCTAAGAAGGAGTTCGACATCCCCAGTACTGGGCGCAGAGTCCCGATTCTGACGAAAACCGTTGTCACATTCTGATGCAGTCACAAAACCGTTTTTGTTCTATTTTTTTAATTGAGTAAATAAGAGAACCAACCTACCGTGCATAACGCGTATTTAGTATAGCGCGATAGGAGTTCGACGTCAGGTGGCACTTTGCATTGCACCCTATATTGAGCGCGATATTTTAGGCCAAATACCTCGAGAACCAATAGGAATAACTAACGTCACATGGGATACGTGCGATATTGGCGATGGGGTGACTAAAAATTTCCTTTTAGCGCAAAGAAATATAATTTTATTGTCATTATGTTTCCTTTTGGCTGCTTGGAGACATGTGTATAGCTAAAGTTATTTTAAAGTCATTCAATAACCTTGTGCTTGTTTGATGAACATTGATATAAGCATATTATTTCAGGCTGAAATATAAAGGAAAAAACTGAGAGAAAGAATGTATAAAAATGAAATTGTGAAATTGTTTGATTGACAAAACTTGTACGAAAAAAATATTTTCGTAATCTAAGTATTGTTTTGTTTTGTATTTGCTCAGCATGTTTTTGAAGAAACATACATATTGATAGTTCGAAGAGAATTTTACGCCTACTTTGTTACTTCCGAACATATTTGTTTTATTCACTTTGTTTGCTACCATTTTGTTTATTCGCATTCTTTTTTTGATTCACCAATTTGAAGAGCATTAAGCTCATTCGAAATTTTTTAATTCTCCATTTATGTATAACTTTGAAGCATTTCTTTATATACATTTATTCTACAATTTTTTTTCCACAACTATGACCTTCTAAAAAGGACTAAATTTCGCAAATTGAAATAATCAGACTTTCCATGAAAATTTGGGAATTAAGGGAAAGGTAACTAAAAGTAAAAGGAAACTTCTAAACAGATATGGTATAGATGACTTTCAAAGTTGAATACTAGCTTAATACCCTGTGCAAACTTAAAGCCAAACAAGATTTCTCAAAATATAGATAAAGTGCTTATGTCTATTGAAAACAATCCTGTTCTAATTTTCATTTATGACCCCTCTGACAACCAAATAAATGGGACGTTTTTCAAAGTGTATAAAGAGGATTTTATAATCACCAACCAATGTTGAGCATAAACATTCTATGCTGAAAAATTCATTAATTATCGAGCAAGGAACATCAATGTTTATAAACCATGCATCACATAGAAAGTCATCTATACATATAAGAAGACTCTACATTGCATAATTATTCGAAATTGAGAGGTATATATATTATGAAGTTATCATGCAGAATTTAATATTGGAGTGTTTGGAAGGTTTGGAATCAATTCTATTCATTTCTCTCGTAACAGTGAAACATCTACCGAGATCTACTTGTCTGACAATCGAGTGGAATTGTGAAAAGAAATCGGATAAGGTCTGTTAGTGTAAAAGCTTTGATCTCTTGATTTCCTTTACACTCTCTCTGTTTTGTTCACTAAAGTTTTGGCTACTTTACCGTTTGCTTTCTTCTTTGTTCATTTTATATGGTCGTTCTTTCGACTGAATTTCAAACTGTCGAACTTAACATGTCTTATCCAATACTTTTAATTCAAAATTTGCTGATACACGATCAAATTTATCCAATTCGACAAGTAAAAACAATTTGAAATATTAATAAAGCCGAATTTCCATTCAACAAATATGTTGTACAAAGTCGCGTTTTGATTGGTTAAAGGCCAGACAATTTGGACCACAATCACAATACGAAATATGCGCGAAATATTCGGTTAGTAGAAATCCAGTACTTTAGGGTAGCATCACTGAATGTTGTGAGGAAAAGGTCATTTGGGAAATCAAACGTCCAGATCTTTGCCTGTGATACTCAAGCAACCCTTTGAAACAATATGCGAAGTAGAACAAATACTTTACAACATATGTATCAACATAAAAAGGAGAAGTTAGAATATACTACTTACGCAGGTTTTTCAATAAAACCATGTAAACATCTTCGAGGGTTGCAACCTGTTCAAACGTACAAAGCAAACAGATTTTATTAACAATAGGGAAAATGTAGAAATAATATTTCCTCCTGGTAGTTATTCATAAAATATTGAACCATTTCACAATTTTTCATTGCGTAACCCCCGTCAATATATCACCTCAACAAAGGGTGTAAAATATCTAAAATAAGTGAATCAGGAAAATTATTTTTTTATTTTGAAGTATAGCACGCAAGATAGGCGAACATGAAGTCTGTTATTCTTCTATTGATTTCTGTTACTTTCGTATATGGATGGAGCAAATTTATGGAAGGTAAAGACATTTATTAAAGCCACAACAAAAACATCTGCACTATACCAATTCACCGTGTAATAACTGATAGCTTTGACTTGATCCCAAGAGATTTTATCTTTCTAGTTCCTGGCATGTACCAAGGGGATATTCAATTGTCACCAAAGCAAAGGTTCCTTCTGATAACTGGTGTGAGTCCTTTCGGATCTATCTATAACAGAAGATGGCCTCTTGGCAAAATTCCATATTCCATTGAAAGATCAATAGGTAACTAATCTTCCTTGTTCGAAGATAATAGAGGGATTTGCCTTAGATGGAGTACAGGTTTTAAAGAAACATCCAGGAATATTTTATTTGAATCGAACAAACCGTTTCACATTTCCTGTTCGTTTTAGTTGTCAAAAGTAAAGATTCATTTAAATTCCGTTCTTTTTGTCTTCTCAGGTTCAAGAGGGAGAGCGGCAATAAATGCTGCAATTGCTGATTACCATAAATATACTTGCTTGAGATTTCATAAAAGAACAAACGAGAGGAACTATATCAGCTTTTTTAATGGAAACGGGTATGTCATCTCCATAGTTTACTCATGTTTCAACTGGAGTCTCATCAATTTTCTTCTTTGATTTTTTTAACAGGAAAATTTTACCATTCACTGACTTTAATGACATGGCATATCAGAACCAATGCATAACACCTACTTAATGTCATGATAAGGGAAATCAGAACAATTTTAGCTTCAGTTGAAAATAACAAAAATAGAACTGGCCAATAAGCTTTCAGACCAGGGCATTTTGTAATAACTATAATACAATGAAAAGCAAGGATTACCTTTTCAGTAATCACTTTCAACAGTTTATGCAATATATGTCTCACTTGGCGCAACCTTTTGCCAGTCTTTTTTCCTTTCTTTATTCATATCAGACATTTACAGTGATTAAAATTGGAGTTTTTAAATCAACCCGATAGGCAATGGTCGTATTTCTGACATACCGTTCTCAAACTATTCGAGATGCATTATTGTTTTCTAACCCTAACAAGAGAACAAACTGAAGGAATCAAGCACTTATAGCCAAATTTAAACGAGATTAAACTGAGGAAAAGGCTATTGATAAGGCTCGACAATCAACGTCGCTTATTGAAAATATTTTGAAATTTCGAGAGAATGTTTTTCGAAACAGTTTTTTGCGGGACTTTATATCGTAAATTAAAGAAGAATTAATCGGTAATATTCCGTCTCATAAAAGTGTCAGTAAAAACGAATGCAGGACATCTAAATGTAGATTTGAACGTTTGACTAATTTTTCCATTCGATTTTAAACATGGATTGGAAATTTGCTGCTCCGCGAGTTAAAATTATTTTTAACACCTATGATTTGTAGTGGCCCTCCAAACTATCAGACTTCGCGAAGCTAATCAGATTTTAGAAATCAACCAGCTGATGCTAGGGCCTTCTTTCTATCTCCGCAAATTTCTGCTATAAATTTAACATACAGAATAAGCCCTGGGGCTGAAGCAGCAGTTGACTGGACATAAATGTTTTTTAATTCTTCAAGTCCGCCTGCCTACAATTTCTGATTATCATTTCATCTTATTGAGGATTCCAAAAGCCCAGTTTTTGACTAAGACGATTCAGATATACATTAACAAACATTACAGGTGCAACTCTCCAGTTGGAATGTGGGGCCGCAACCGTATTTCGCTGGATGATCCTGGATGTCAAGATAAAGGAACAGCTTTGCATGAGATTGGACACAGTATAGGTATCAGCAATTATTTCAACTGTTGTAAGTGTAAGAACCAAAATAAAAGTAGGTTATAAGGTTTACAACTTTAAATCTCTGTTTTTATTTTATTTCATTTTATTAGTTTTGTTAGCCTCAAGCTGATTGTGGTTCACAATGCACACGATAAATAAAACAAATCTTTTATACTTTACAGCTATTGATGATCTTCTAGTTTTTTATTCAGTTTCCGCGTGCAGGGCAAGGAAACTGTTTAAAATAGAGGTTGTATCTATGTGTTCGTGTCCCAATTTTTCAAAAGTGTAAACCCGAGGTTTTACTATTGAAAAGTGTAAACCCGAGGTAATTAGAATCGTGGAATACGTGAGTTGCTCATTTTCTGCTTCACTTAACTTGCTACCTGGGAAGACCGTAGTAAACGTTTCTGAAAGCTTTTTAAAGGAAGAAAGGTATATTTTAAAATACAACATGAAAAAGAAAAAGGATGAATAATGAAATATATTTGAAAACGTAAAAAGCAAACAGTTTCTCATAGAGTTTATTTTTTCCCTTCCTTTTTTTGAAAACAATTTTATTTTTAAATGGCGGAAAGGTTTCCCTCGAAGTGATATGAATTGAATTTTCTTAGGGCAAAGACTTCTCCTATTATAAAAGGTAAACTTTTCTTTGTATGCAGTTTGAAATAATGTCAAGTGTTTTTTTACGCTATTAAAGGAAGAATTAATTGTGATGCAGGCTGTAAGATAAGATTAGGTACGTTTTTTAGAGCTTCTGGACATACAACCCAGCAAACATATTCCAGGCTTACCATTTTCAGAAATTTTTGTATTAACGGTCCTTTACTTATCGAAACGTTTGTGTTTGTTCAGTATTTAGAAATTAGATTTGTGTGCTCCTCCACAATTTTTGACATATATTTGACTTCAAAATGTTTTGATTAATTAGCCAGTGACCGGAAGAGAGTATTGGTTTCTCTTCATATTTTGTAATTTAATTGTCTGCATATAATTATTTTCCGTGGAACATTCTAGAAGTTTCTAGAAGTTTTTATTATCGTTTTATTTTCTTTACTGAATGTTACTAGGTTGTAAGTGGCAATCTTTTTTGAAAGGTGTAGGTAATAGGTCGTGCATTCTTAATCACATTCACACACACACCAATGATTCACGACCTTATTCACGTGGTTATTTACGTTTTTGATTGGCGCTTAAAAATGATGACTTCTTGTTATTGGCTACATATGAGAATGCTGCAACACCTGGCCATTATTTTAATTCCTTTTGTTCGAGTTTATTACTAACGCACATGGAGTAAAAAAGGTCTGTAAAATTTTGACAAAAACAAGAACGTTGATATATCGATATGTTGATATGTCTAATTATTGATTTTTTTACGTTAGACGGTTTTTTATCTTTGTTTATCAAAAATGTCTAAGCTGGAAAATGTTTTATTCGCAAAGGACGAATAGTTTTCCCTAAAACAAAAGTAATTCGCATGAATGGAAGCCTGCCTTTAGTCCGATTTTAATTTAACAGATTTGAATGTCCGGTATTACTGCATAACCGCATAACCGTATAATGCTGGTGTAACTCTCAACATGATCCATTACTTGGCAAGCTTATGGCGGACAGCATTTAAAAAAAATTAAGGCTGGAACACAAGAACGTGTTGAAATTTGATGAATAGAAAGCAGTCTCAATTTATCGAAGGTAGTATTGCTTCTGAAAACCTCTGGCTCTGATTCTCCTGACAATACGGCCAGTTGCAACTGTGCTGGCGCCATTTGGCTCTTGTTTTTTGGGTTTGTTTAAATGAACCAATCTCACTCTCAGATTGAATATTGTCTTATATTCTAACCTACCATGAGCATAGTAGTTACCTATAATAAAACCATATATAAGCCTATGTATATATAAAAGGATGGTTTCTATCTGATACCGGAAATCTCGGGTTAAGGTTTTGCTGTCCAGTTTCGATGTGGGCGGAAACTGGACAAGAGCTCTTGTTTTATTCCATGACTTGGACAGAAATTTTGAACCTTAGAGATTTGCATTTTTTAAACTATATTTGTTTAAATGTCTTTCTAAATAGACCTTTTTATTAATAACGTCACTCATGATTTAGCAGACATTTCCTAGTTTCAAATCGGAATACTAATGACGTGCCCTTGTATCTCAAAAAGATGTAATACATTGGAGCCATAAAATCTTTATGTCCACTGTTATCATGCAAAAGAACGGAATAATTATTAATATTAGAAATGAGGCAATGTCGGCTAGCTAAGGAAGTGACAAAAAGGTCTATCAAATTTTGCTTTACACAGGATTGCAACATGAACAATGCAGACCAGACAGAGATCAATATGTGACAATCCACTACAACAACATCAACGGCCGTAAGTAGATACACATTTCCAGAATTGTATTCAAACAAACGATTTACTTCTTAAAAGTAAATCGTCGCGAAATCTTAAAAAGCATTGTTTTGATACGTTTTGTTGTTTTACGGCATTTATGAATTATTTCCCACTAAACATTCACGGGCCTATTGGCAAACTTCCAGGCCTATTTGTTCCAACCAAGTCAACTTAAAACATAAACTGACAGACATATGGGAAAGGTGTATTGACGCACCGCGATTGGGATTCCTGGATATATTTTATGATTATTTTGTAAGATATTTTTTAATTGCTTCTGAAAGTTCTATTTCTCAGGGCAATTGTGTCAATTTTAAAGACACAACTTAGACAAATTAAGTAAGATATGATGATGTCATAATTCAGTGGTTGTATTGAATTCTATATATCATTCAATCCCAGTCTTGAGAAAACGTCTTTAAGACGTGCACAAGACGACTTCTAAAAACGCCTTTTTCCCGTCTCAAAAAGTCGTCTTTTGGTGTTAAACCTGGAAACCAGCAGAAGACGTCTTAGAGACGTATCGACTGGTCTCCAAAAGACGTTTTAGAGACGTCTTAGAGAAGTCTTGTGTTTACTGGGATACAGCATAGAATAGAACTCCTTAATACAAAAGAACTGTTTAAATGATGTAATACTTATTATATCAAAAGTTATATTGACGAGAAACGTTACTCACTATCTTATGACATCATTATAATGCAATGTAAAATTTAAAGGGGAAGTTGACACAAAAAAAACAATATTTTACTTATTTGAAAGACCTTCAACGATTATGAAAATCTGTTTATTTTCACTAAATTATTTTTTGTTGCAGTAATATTACCATTTAAATGGACAAATTTTCATATAAATACATTGTGAATTCATTTTGGAATGTAAGAAAGGAACCTTGACGTAGTCGCATCTTGTTATTATTGTTATTGTTATTGTTATTGTTATTATTATTTTTATTAATATTGTTATTATTATTGTTATTATTATTGTTATTATTATTGTTATTATTATTGTTATTATTATTGTTATTATTATTATTATTGTTATTGATGTTGTTATTTAGCATGGGCATATGCGTTTAATATTGAAAAAAATGTAGATTCCCTTGGTACACCATATGATTTTCATTCTATGATGCACTACAGGTTAGTAGATACGACCCTTAAAGGCAACGTTGAATATACACCACTAAAACTACATTTAGTTTGCAAATATTATGCTGTCCATCCTGCACTAGTGTATAAACAAACCTACTCTATTTTACATTCAGCTCAACCGCCTTTGCTAAACGTGGGAAAAAAACAATCACGACAAAGGATCATTCAAAGCAACATATTATCGATACTTACAATCGCATATCTGGGTTCAGTGCAATGGATATCAAGCAGATTAATCTAATGTATAAGACGGAATGTGACAAACGAGGTTAATATTTTCATTGATATTAACTGACGTTAATATTTTTCAAGATTGTGATATTTAAATTGTTTGCTTAAATGAATAGGTGGAGGAACAGTCCCTCCAAACACATTACCACCAAACACAAATGTCCCACCATCGTGTCAGAATAAAGATAAAGACTGTGCTTACTTCGCAAGTACAGGCTGGTGTACAGATGCAAAAGAAAAACAGTGGATGAAAGATAACTGCTGTGCAGCTTGCAAAGGTAAATACTTTTGATAAAAAGGAGACTCTGATTGAAACATCAGCATAAGTACTTGGCAAGAAATACATGCAAGCCTTATAAATGATGTGCCAATTCCAAGGTTTAATGTAAGATCGCAGTAATGCAATTGCAGTTATTGCGTAGATAATTACCATTACATGACTTCATATCTTGTGACAAACCCATGTACCTTGGACTGTTATCAGAGATTGAATTAAATAACTGACATGTCAGTTTCACCTTTGAACTTAAGGTTAAAGACTTCACACCAGGTTTCTGTTGCCAGGAATGCCATTCAGATTACATACAGCATAACAACATTAATTGGAGGAAACAGGCATCGTGTCATGATTTTGGTTAAGGATTGTGGAAATTAGACAAACAGGCAAAAAAATGATATTTTTTAGACTGTTAGATTAATAACCTAAATATTTACTTTAATCACTTTCCGGTAAAATAAGATTTTGTCCTGGAGTGGAAAATGGAGGTACCTACTTTGTTTGTCTTTGCTTCAATATTTATAACGCCATTAAACAAATTAACAATCGCGATTATATAGAGATAATATCTTATCATATCACATTTGTTTGGTTTCTTATAGTTGCTGAATGCAAGGATCGTCATTCCAGTTGTCAAGAATGGGCGAATCGTAACCCTAGTGAATGCCAGAAAAATCCAAATTATATGTTACGTGTTTGTCAGAGCTCTTGTAAACAATGTTGATGACTTGAAAAAGAAATAAAGAGACTAACTAAATAATGGTTAAAAACGTTTTTGTATCAACAAAATTTTCAGATATTTCCCTTTTCTCGCCGAGTCTCCTTTTCCGCGGCTCTTATTTTAAAGATGGCCGTTTTGCTGCGTGCATGATTGTTTACTTAATTGTTTACTTAATTTCAACATAATCTAAAACCGTTAAACATGGCTTAAGAAAGGTTCCAAAGTCCCTTAACATTGTCATTTTTGGATTTAGCAATGTTTTTACATGAGTTATACTTATTGGCTTGCTATTTATAACATGAGTAACCTCTAAAATATGTAAATGCAGAAATATGATTGATTGCCGCTTTGGGACCTTGAGTTCAAAGTCTTTAGAGCAGAAGTACAGTTCTCTTTTCCTTCTTGAAACGAAGATGGCATTTGTCGACCGTGCTTTAAAAAGAATGACGTACAAGAAGTAGGCAAAATATGCAAAGAAATAAATTATTTCAGATTGTAAATCTCCTCAGCTTCTATAATTGCAAGTTATGAAAAACAAAGCTGTGAAATATATACGAAATTCTAGACTTTGCTAGAAACAAGAACTTTTCGCCATTGCAGTGAGTATGATTCGTTAATCAAATGGTTTATCTTTTCTTTGAAAGATATGTCGCTGTTTTGGTAGTAAACGTGTGCTGGAAAGCGAAGAAACTGTTAATTGAATCGGAGGATTGATAACGAAGTGCCATTAATTTTTTTACAGTGATTAAAAATGGTTGCGTCGTTGCAATCACTTCGAACATTATCAACATGTTGTGGAAGAGCTAAAATATTATTTCTGAGGGGTTTCTTTGCGTGTGAAGCAGTAAATGGTTTTATGTTACGCTGAGATATTATTGCTGCTGTTTTATTGTTTTTGTTTATTTTTAAAGCGAATTTTTGTGTCTGTTTTCAAGAAAGTTAAAGTTCTCTCTCCCTCTCCTCTTCTCCCTCCCCGCCCCCATTATGATAATTAAATATCTAACAGTTGTACCGTACTTAAGTTTTATTTATGTCAGTGTGAATAAAAGGACTGGTAACGAAATGTTTGTATGGAACATTATATAGTGACATTTTAGATCATGCGTAACTGAGTTTTGCGAGAGTAATAGCGATATTAGTGTTAAAAGGAATTTGACGTGAGATGACACATTGCATTGAAATTTAAATAGAACGCGATATTTTAGGGAAAATATCTCTTTGGGTGCCCGATATTGGCGATGGGGGGACAAAAAAAATTGTAATATATGTAATATATGTTATATAAATTGTATATATATTCAATTTGAAAAAAAATTGTGTCTAAAACTTTTTTGGGGACTGGTGTGACGTTATTGAAATCTTTGATGGACGATATCTCGGTTACAGTAAGTTGTACACAGACGATCTCATACATTTTCTTGATCAGCTTTTCGAGCTCTTCAACTTATTACTAATACGCGTGTGTGCATACCACTTTTATTTTAGAGAGTGATACATTTTCAGAAATTTCGCGGTCATTTTCTCATGAGGAGTGCGTACAACCAACATAGCATCCCCAATAGAACGCGACGTTTAGAGACAATTATCTCGAGAACCAATGGGGATAAATGACGTTTTTGGAGTCTGCGATATTGGCGATGGGGTGATGAAAAGAATTGGACCTAAAACTTTTGGGGACAGATGTGACGTTGTTAGATTCTTTGATCAACGATATCTGAGTAACGAAACGTCGTACTCAGACAGTCCCATATATTTTTTTTGATCAGCATTTAGAGCTCTATAGCGTGGTTTTTCTTATCCTTTTGGATTACGTGATTTTATTTTTCGTCACCGCCTTATTAAGACGAAAACCACGGGTGTTGGGCTCAGTAACTCATGTGGAAAGTTAACCTGTAAATTGTTTTTTTACCCGGAATACTAGTCTATATACTAATAGTGAGTGTGCATCCCACTTTTATTTTAGAGATTTTTTCATGAGGAGCGCGTACAACCACGATGCTGTGAGAAGCATTTTTTCAATATTAGTATATTTGTAGTAGCATATGACGCGTTTTCAGTTTCTTGCACGGGGAAACATTGCATTGCCTCCCTAATGAAACGCGACCCCATACATTTTATTCATCAGTTTTTCAAGCTCTATAAGATGGAACACTTTCCATTCACCATTCCGTGATTTTGAAAAAAATTGTGTCTAAAATTTTTGGGGATGGGTGTGACGTCATTAGAATTTTTGATCGACGATATCTCCTATACATTTTCTTGGTCAGCTTTTTGAGCTCTACAAGTGAAACTCATCCTTTTAGATTGTGTGGTTTTATTTCTTCGTTGATCTCCCATATCAAGATGTCGTCAATTTTGACTACTGTCATTGGAATGCTTGTAAGTTCTTCCTCTAATTTTCTCTAAAAGATCGTGGCATTCTTGTGAATTCTTTCAACCATTTAATATTATTGATGACTTAGGTATTGACGGCACTCAGGGCCTAGTTCAACTTGAAGATATGCTATACGTATCTTCAAGACTCTGATTGAAAGTCTTATTTTGTGAAAGTTTCGGCCCTTTTTATTTTAGTGAAGAGCTCTTCTGCTGTAGGTAATGGGTAGTGATCTGCTTGTATATGAGGATTTTCCGTTTGTTTGTAGTAGGTACAAATACGAATGCTTTCGTGTGGTTTCGGAACAACTACAATAGCATTTGCCCGTCCTGAATATGAAATAGGTCTCCGAATTCCTTCATTTTCAAGTCGGTTAAGTTCATTGCTTACACTATCATGCATGTCGAAAAGGATGTTCCTGGAGAACTTTCAAGTCGGTCAAGTTCATTGATTACATTATCCTGCAAGGAGAAAAGGACGTTCCTGGCAAACTTTCAAGTCGGTTAAGTTCATTGATTACACTATCCTGCATGTCGAAAAGGACGTTCCTGCCGAACTTTGGTATTGCTCCACTTTTGACTCTTATCTTGCCTTGAAAATCCTTTATCCGAACGGTTTATGCAATTGACTTCATATTTCTTTTCCTAAACTTTAGAAGGAATTATGATTTTACTAAATAAATTTTCTCAACCATTTTTGCTCATGCCAGGACTTTTTTGACGTATTTTCACCGAAACGCACTTTTTGGAAATCTCAATGTCAAGCAATATTTTTTGTAACTATGACGTCATCAATAGAATGTATGACGTCACAATTTGTCAAAATATCCCAATGATTTTTTTTTCGCGCCATTTATGATATCAACACTTTTGTGGAATGACTCTAATTTGTATTTAGACTTTATATATTATAAGATGTATTTTGTTTACAATTGGAACTTTATGCTTACGTAGGCATTATTGTGTTCCTCTGTTGATGTGAAATTGTTCAAATTTGATAGAATTCCATCGTTAATAAGGTGTGACACCTCAACATATTTACGACTGCTTTTGCCCAACAAATCCTAATATGTTACTTACAAACAATAAAAATAAGTTCACTAAGTTCAAAACATAATAATCTGTACAATTTAAGGCATATCATAAATCATGAAAAATTATTGAAAATTTGCTTACCCAGTTCGAAATGTGAAGACTATTTCAAAAATATTTCTGCACAAAATAATCTTGAATTTTTGGAATTTATTAAAGCATTACTTAACGAAGAAAGGGGGTTTCCATAATGATGAAATAATCTTAGTAGAAGAGGAAGGTATTTTGAGAATAGAATATTCTCAAAGAATATTGAATACTGAACTTTTTATTGAGCATTACATAAACATTGTGGAAAAAACATTGGCAAAAAAACTGAAGATATATCCAAGGCAATTAACGGCTCATCGACAACTGAAATTATTGACAGCGGTCCAAAACTCATTAAAATTGTGTATTGACGTCATTTATAGGCTCCTTTAATACTCAATATTAGCATTGATTCATGCCAGCTTCCGGCAACCGTTCAGCCGTAATTCCTATTTATTTAAGGTGAAAACAAATCTGATAAATCAAACTAATAGATCAATAAGTGTACTAAATATATTTACTAAAATAAAGGAAAAAGGAATGGATTGTTACTAACGTTGATACATATATATTTCAGCTTAGAACAAACTATATAGCACGTAACACGCTTTTTAAGACTTCTAAAAGAATCGAGAAAACAACTTGACAATGATTAGCGATTTTGACGAACGTCTCAAAGGCTTTCAATTGCATACTCTATGATTTTCTTATAGGAAAGATTGAAGAAATGCCCTAAGTTTCATTAACTCATAACTATACACAGGGTATTTTTTGAAAAACTGGCAAACAACCTAAACTTTGAATTTTCGATGGAAATATGCCCCTAACATGTGGGTATATAATATCACATGTCTGATGAGGTCATGGTTTGACGGTCAGAAATTAGTTTTGCACCAATCGAAAGCTTGTAAAAAATGGAACAAAAAGTTGGTAAATAATTTAGTGTTTACTTGTATTGCAAAGAAGTTCTGGCTCTTTGAAGAAAATGCTGACGTCACCTTACTACATACTAAACATATTTCGAAGATTTCTCTTGGGATAATCTAGTTGAAACTTAATTTTCTATACCGCTAATTTACTTAATTTTTCACTATATTTCCTTTTATCACCCATTGAAAAATGTCGAAACAAAACTCATGTCTAAGAAAATTGTATACTGTAATGCAAAATCTCGGTTATAAGCCCTGGATAAATATAAATTCAAACCCAGCGACTTAAGTGTGCTTATAAGTGGGAATAAAATCAGACATACAGAATCCAGCATTGAAGTAGATCTGTCTGGGCCATATTTGCTATGTCTTTCAGTTCAAAAGTTGCACGTCTGTGGACAAATAATAACCCAATTTGAAAATTTTCTGAGTCAAATTTTCAGGTGGAGTTAGAGCTGATGTCGGGAGAGTCACATACCTAGAGGATATTTTTCGCTGAAATTTTAACATTTTTCATAATTTTATTTCACTAAAAGGGCCACACTTTAAAATTATGCTGCTGGCAACACATTTTCAGCTTTTACAAAAGACCTAGAAAGCCTTGTTTCTATTTTGGAAGGTGAATCTGAAGTTGCAACAAAATGGTTTGATACCAATATGACATTCAATCCAAAGAAATTCTAAAGCATTGTCATGAAAAAGAACAGAACCAACACTTTTGGACTAATTTTTAAAATAGCTGATAAAGGGAAAACTGGGTAAAGCTTCTAGGAGTAAAAATCTACGGACAAATTATGGATTTTGATAACTATTACTCTGATTAACTTAATAAAGAGGAATGTCAACTAAATGCAGTATTTAAGAATGGAATCGAGCTTACACTTTAATTGAAAGTTTAATACTCTCAACCCTTAATTATTGATCATTAGCCAATGTAGAAAATTGGGAACATACAAAAACAGAGGATGGAGATTCCAATTTAACGATTTTTCTTCCTTCTATTAAGACCTGCTACAAAAAGCAAATAGAATAACAATAGAGATTCAAAGATCACAACAGCTGTGTACATTCATTTTTCAAACTTTAAAGTATGTCCAGCATTTGTGAGTACAGTTTTCAAGAAAACAGAAACTAGACAAAGCACTGGAAATCCCAATAGATAAGGTTACCTTCGGAAGTAACAACTTAAGATTTTTAGGGCCCTCAAATTTGGGATTGCCTAATGATATGAAGGAATCAGAATCATAATAATTTCACTTGTTAATTCGTCTTTCGTTACATAATTGCTGCTGTTAATATGTATGGAAATAAATAACATTTTATAAATATATACTTTGGAGTTTCTTCATTATCTGATAAAAGTGAAAGATTTCAAAATAATCAGTTGTTCATCCTAGAACAAGATTATAAGCTTTTAAATGATTTCCAAATTAGTTTATCCTATGATTTTTGGTTACAAATATTATTTAGAAATGTGCATTATAAAATCTTTTATCTTATGTTATGCTTCGATATTTAAATCAAGCAATATTTCATCAAACATCTGGTCCAGCTGCACAACTTGAGCTAATTTGAAGTAGCCTTAGATACAGATTATTTATCAGCTAGCTCATAGTTGTTGATAACGAACGATGTTGATAACGAACGAAAGAGCACTGATATAAATGTCCGTTTTTGTTCACATGAATAGGATGAAGTCAGCAATTGTTCTAATGTTGGCCTATATGGTCTGCGGAAAATTCGTTAAAGAGATGGAAAGTATGAGGATTTTTGATTTTCTCAATTCTATCATTCTGCGTCAGATAAATGAATCATCATCCCAACAATACAAACGATGTCGTTTGAACGTTTTTTAACGTTTTTTATTAACGTTTTGTAACGTCCGCACGTTGTTTAAACGTTAAGAAGGCTTCAAATGCTTGCTGGGGTACTTGATGACGGATTCACACTTTGAATAAAACTCTTGAACACGTGAGGTGTGAGTGCAAGAAGCGCTCATCAACAGTAAGGACGAATGTGCCTGGCATAATATGTCAGTTGACAAACTTGAAGATTTAAAACATTACATTCTCGTGTCTTTACACTTGTAGATCATGGCTTATTTGAAGGAGACATTGTCTTAGATCCAGATGAAAAGAGCGCTTTTGAAATCGGAAATGCTTATGGAAGTATAAAAGGAGGTCGTTGGAAGGACGGTATTGTGCCATATCAGATTGAATCATCAATTAGTAAGTACAGGGATGTATTCCTTTCCTAAAGTTACGATTCGAACTATCTAAGTAATATTTTAAGTATGAATGGTGTAGGATAATGATGATTACAAAAACATTAAACATTAGGATATTAAGATTAGGATTAAACATTAGGACATTAGGATATTTATAAAATATACATTAAATAAGTACTTTTAATAAATAAGTATCCCCGGCATAATGGCATAATTTTTACATTAGTTGTTTTTGTCGTTCTTATCACATTGAAACGCTTTATTGTCAAATCTTTTTTTTCTTTTACATTGATGACAAACTAAGTGTTTTTTGTTTTTGCTTTTAGGTTCTTATTCAAAACGCGTGATTATGGCAGCCATTGGACAATATCACAAATACACATGTTTGAAGTTTGTTCCGAAGAAAAACGAATGGTCATACATAAGTTTTTACAAAGGAGAGGGGTGAGAGTAACAATCATCATTTATGCAATGATAAAGTGCTAATACTTACTCTCAGGTCGCGAATAAATTTTGCTGGATAGAGAGAGAGACAGGACTGCCGGTGTAGCAGCCTTAAAGTACTCTCTAACAAAAATAAAACATTAAAACTGCTTTTGGTAACCAAAATCTCGTTTTTTATTTTCGAAAAATTTCAGCACGAAATAATTTCGGATAAATCAGAATTTCGGACGGATGAATGTTTGAAATCCGTCCCGCCGTTAATGTACTCACTTCCCAAGGGATTACTTATATACTAGGCCGAATTAAATCCCTACAAATTTTTTTAAGAAATTGTATTTCGTTTTGAGCTGAAATATATTCTTAAAAGGCAGTTGAAAAGAGAAAAGGGATACAAGCAAATTTCTTAATGGCCTGTTGTAAAGCGATTTTGTTTGCTCAATGGTCAATTAATATTCAAAAACACATGGCCAGTTATTTCTTCCAAAACAAGTCTTCTTGTTATGATGTAACCTGTCAATTAGGGTAGCATAACGATATTTTTTTAAAGAGATATTAAGAATATACAACCAGTACCAAATTTACCTAAATAATGGCGTCATCGATAGGTGTGCTCAAGTCTTTAGCATTTGAAACGAAGAACTATTCATAGTGATTACACCTGTCAAGTTTCACCCCTTAAAACTGCTTTGTTCTTCAGATATGCACTTGGCTTTAAAGCTAATTTGACTAAAAAGGAAAATCAAAAAAAACGAGCGCGCAGGGATTTAAAGCCTTACTTGCTTCGCAGAAATTTAATAAATCTGAAAATATATCTCCATCAAATAAACGAGCTCACTCATGGAGGATTACTTATTTCCTAGAAGGATTCCAAATATCGTAGGATATAATCCCGGGAGTACTTATTTACTAGGATTTTTAGGAGAGTACTTTTATCCTGCGACACCGGGTCCTGTCTTCAGTCTTGTTGTCCTCACCCTCAAAGACTTTTTTAATATCTCTTGAAGTACTGCTGCTACTTCATTGAAATTTTGTGACTTTTCTCAAAATTTACTGGGCTTCTGGAAAATGGGGGAAAAAAGTTCAATTACTGCAGCTACTTCCAACAAAATGATGGATCCATACGATCGAAAAAATCTCTGAAAAATCTGATAGTGAAAACAAAAATAGTCTTGTAGATTTGTTTTAGATATAATTGTTGTTGTTGTTTATTTTATTTTTGTTAACTAGTTTGTTGTGACTTTAACTGTTCATTTGGAAATGGTAAATTACTATCAAAATATTTAGATGCTCATCTCCTGTCGGCTATCGATGGCTACGTAAAAACAGAATTTCTTTGGGACGTGGATGTGTACATATCGGAGCAGCTATACATGAAATTGGTCATAGCCTCGGTAAATAAAAGTATATTTTCGAGCACTCCCTCCGATACGAGTTTCCAAAATTCCGAATTAAAAATTAAAAACACTTTAAAAGCAATTTCCTTTAGTCATATTTACTTGCTTGCACTTTCAGTTAAATATGTCAAGCAATTGAAATATTTTATAAACTTTAACCTTTACTTTGCAAGAAATATAAATATTGTAAGTTCCATTTCTTTCAAATTAGGTTTATATCATGAGCAGTCCCGTCCTGACAGAGACAAGTATGTGGAAATATTATGGGAAAATATCCAAAAGGGTGAGATGTGTATGATTATTTACGGAAGAGTAAAAGTTACATTATAATTTTCTAACTTTAACAGTATGTTATGAAGAAAAGATCATTTTTATTTTATCAAACGTGTGGAGACTACGAATAATTTATGTTCATATTTTTTTCCGATAATGAAGGCACTGCTTGGGAAAATTGCTATGCTGAAATTATTATGTTATGTATGCAAAAACTGTCACATTGAAATCGTGAAGTTTTCATAAGATAGATTGTTGAATCATAACCCGGATTCACATTTATGTATTTTTATGAAGGACAGAAAGTATATTCATTCCCTTATTTGTACGTTCCTCCTGGAGCAAATCAACTTAAATTCTAAGACAATATATTTTCAGTGTACAGTATAGACACGATAGTTTCAAAAAATAAAACAAATAAACGATATCTGCTCCAGGACAAGTATATAGTTTTTGTAAAAAAGGGTAAATTTCTTTTCACCATGTTATACCTTATATATTTCACAAATTCATTTTTTTTCCCTTTTTTTGGCTCGTATTCCAAAACATAAACAAAGGAGCAAAGTGCACCTGATTGCAGGTGCTAATTCTCTCTTCATTTTCCTTTTTGCAATGATATCAAAACAATTCAAGCATTAAACAAAAAGATCTTGCCACATTGGAAGTGTTTTTTAATTAAGTTAGTGAAGTGAATTTCACAAAAAAATAAATAAAAAAATGAATGTTCCACACTTAATAAAGATTATTGAACACAAATTACGTTATATACCTATTAAAAAACTTTAATCAAAGATGTTTTTTCACTAAAGAAATTATCAATGATTGTACGTGAAAGTTTGTCAAGGAGTACAACATGCATATGAATGGTGTGGACATTCATGACCAGCTGAAGACATGTTACGAACTAGATCGTAAATCGAGATTTCGATACTACCTACGCATTTTCTTCATTTTCCTTTTTGCAATGATATCAAAACAATTCAAGCATTAAACAAAAAGATCCTGCCACATTGGAAGTGTTTTTTAATTAAAAACGCATCTGCTGTCTACAGTTTTTTACAATATCTGGATCACTTTTTTCTTGAAACCCTTATTTGTACTTTCCAAATCAGCATGCTTTCTAAAATTAAAAAGAAATACAACACCCACTGAAAAATGATAGACAACAAAATAATAAACTAAGCGAAACATAATGAAAAACAAATTTGTTTGTACAAGTCTGTAAGATGAAACTGTTGTTCTGTAGCGTTGAATGGAGGGGGAGGAGAAATCTAGCACAGAGAATAAATTCACCAGATTTAAAAATCCATAAACAAAATATTTTAAAACAAAGGCAGTGAATGTTCAGAGAGAAATAATTAAATTTGTTCTATTTCTAATTTTGTCTTTGGAAAAACATGAAACAGTTAGCAACACCACTAGTCGATAAATGGATTACTCTATATATTTTTAAAGCACAATAACATTAAGACGTATTGCATCATCACTTTTAACACGAAAGAATTAATTTTGAACATTCTCTAAGCAACTCATTTTAATCGGGAAAAACTTCTGAAGTTCTGCAATTCCTCAATGTAAAGTCATCGCAAAATAACATTTAGCTTATGAGAGACATAACTGCAGGCAATATTTTTCAGCAAAAAAACAGCGTGAAGGAGAAATGTTTTTAAGGATTGGTAATATCATTGTTTAACGGCCGCATCGCGCCTTAGTTTTTACATTGAAACACACGTGAATAAGGTTAAGTAATCTGTAAAACAATAAAATGCATAAAAACGAGGCAAAACTCGATAATACACCTAGTATACTGTGATTTAAAAGAAATTCTGGAATGGTCTATTAGTCTTCAAAAAGAAACTATCGAATCGATCGTTCTCCAATTCGTGTTCACCTCCCAGCAACTCTCTTAAAGATCCCAATATAATTAGAGACTTGAGGGACTGACCCGGTTGAAAGTTTGGTTTTTATTTTGATCTCATTATTTATATCCGGTAATGTCCTCAAAATCATTTATTATAGGGTTATTAAAAACATATATCATGTTACTATTATTATAGCTATAATTATTAATGAATTTAATCTGGCCTATCCATATCAAAATATACAGTTCTTCGTCCAGAAAATGCATAAAATACAGTTATAAAATTACTAGGTGATACCAATGCAAAGTTATGAATGTTTGATTGTATGGGGTGCATATTTGTAATTTCCGAGAGATTTAATCAATGTTCCTATATTAGAATTTCATTTCAGGAATGGACTATAATTTCAAGAAACAATCCACTTGGACAGTTAACTCGTTAGGAACCCCTTACGATTATGGCAGCATCATGCATTATAATTCGAGGGCATTCGGAGAGGGACGAATGACAATTCGTACAATTGATAGCAAGAAACAGAATGTAATTGGACGTGGACACGGCTTAAGTGAAATAGACAAGAAGCAAATCAATTTGATGTATGAGTGCAAAAACAAAACGTAATACCATTTGAGTTCTTGTTGAAAAGTAAACTGTCCTTGTATTACATTAATCGAAGAAACAATAAATATATAACTAGTTCCAATGTTTGGATATCTTTTGTCTTCGTCAAATATTTATAGCATAAAATAATTAATAAACCTTCCCTGTTTGGCGTTTTCTTTTCCATTTTACTACGCAGCCTTTCCGATTTCTTCACATCTCAGATCCGTTCTGCAACCCAATGATCCCACATTTCTTAAGTATTCCGGTGGATTTTGTGCTTATATACGTAATGGTAGATGTCAAAATTATAAAGAACATACATATACAATTGGAAAAACAACTTGCGCTGATAATAAAACTTGCTTTGATCACTTTATTACCAACCAATTTTTCTGTTTGACTCGTTATCCGATTCAACATCAGGGAAAAATTGGTTGCCTGAACGTTAATCCATTTTGGCGCCTAAAAATTCCTTCTGTTAATGCTACAAACTTGTGAAATCCATAACAATCGTACCCTTCTCTTTATGATATTCATTTTTCATTTTTTTTCAGTTTCACCCTGAATAAAAGAAACGTTCAGAGATGAACCAGAGTAATTAAGTGTGTTTCGTTAAACTAAAAGAATATCCCGCCAGAAGAAATTCGGAAACTTTTTTTATATTACACCTAAACACAGAAAACACACAATCTTTTGATCAGATGAAGACGTCTACAAGACATTTATATCATTTTTGGGTTTAAGTTTAACATATCTATAATTTGGCTCACCTTCATTTTTGCCTTGCTTTCGTATTTATGCATTATCTCCACTAAACTTAGGCGCACGGTATATTTTTCTCATAGCCAAAACAAATATATCATTCTGATTGATATCCATATACACCTGTTTTTGCTTGGTTTGAGCGAAACATAGAAAGTTGATGTCACAAGATATCGTTTTCCGCCCACCCGCTCAATTTTATTGGAATGAATATCTCCCTTGGCACAATTAATATTTAAATTAATATTTTCCCATTATTTTCAGGGATGCTCTGACTATGTATATGCAAATGATGGGATGGATAGAAACTTTCTAAAGAATTTACAACTCGGTTACCGGTATTTAAAACTCGGTTACCGGTATTGTACTTTCTTACTGTATTCAGTTGAACCATTTCCCGATAATTAATTCTTCCAGTTGTGTTTTTTTCGTTTCCAGCAATACGGAAGAATGCGCTTGTTGCAGTTCAAACCCCGAAGGTCACATATCAAAACAGAAGAAACATACAATTTATAGCACTAAGACATTCATGGTGTTGAGCATGGCAGACGGTGGAACGTTATACTGGGCAGGTAGAACTCCAAACACATGTCTAAGTTACATTAAGTTAAGTCTTACTTATGATGCATAGGTATGCTGGTGATGGTGAAGATTAAATTGAATGTAAAGTTTCTCTTCAGCGCATGCGTTTTGTTAGTATCTTAATACCAGCCTTAATAGCAAAAACAGAATATGGGTTATTTAATAAGTAATCAGACTTTTAACAATTATTATATTATGGACACCGCTAGTATTATCATCCAATAATTTTTTTTTTATATTTCTTTTATTAATTTTATATTTCTTTTATATTTCTTTTATTAATTTTATATTTCTTTTATATTTCTTTTATTAATTTTTATATTTTCATTTTTATATTTCATTTTATTTGAGGGGGGGAACATTAAGTACATTTTAAGGAATTAATTAAATTGTACTGTACGGCACACTGTATATTAGATATACAATTTGCATGAATGAACATTGGAATCGAAAATCAAACAACCAGCAACTGGACTGAAAACTTCCCTTCGTACCCACGAGCAAATGTGGATTAAGTTTTTCTGCCTATTTTTGAAGTAAAGGAAACCATGAATTCTAGCTGTTTGTATCAATCGATTCCATGACGCTCAGGAACGAACAGGAATGTTCGTTGTTTCACTATCCAATGCTCAGATGATGTTGAAACTTAAAAATAAAAGAATAAGCAATTACAGTAACTGTAGAAAGCGGGAGGAAGTTCAAATCAACATTTGTTCATATCGATTTGGATGGTAGCATCTTTCCTATAATAATACACAATCTTGTTTTTTGTTTTTTGTTTTTGTTTTAATTTAAAAAAGGATGTTCAATCAAATGTTTTTTTCTGAAAGTAGTCTGTAAGTTCTTCGAGCACCTGTGCCAAACGCACTAAATAATACAAAGTACTGTATATAGTAAAAAGCTTAGTTTATTGTATGTCCTCTACTGTTGCAATAAATCTGCTTTGACAAAACGTATGTGTATCCTATTAGAGCATCATTCATGGGTAGTTTTTAAGCATGAAAAACAGGCATAAAACTGGGTATGATGATGGTGGTGTGTAGAGATAAGCTCCATTATGACACTGTTTTGGAAACATCTCGATGATTAATTATCAAATATCTAATGTTACATGTTTATGTATTCTATTATCAAGGCAAATTTGTTATGTACAGCTTCTTGCCAGTATGAAGCATTTTTTTTGTATTTTTTTTGTTTATGTTTGTTATCGAAAACACCAGTGTGGCGTTACACTTTCCCCGTCAACTTAATAGTTGACACTGGTGAAGTCTTACTCTTTCCAGGAGTCAGATGCCTCAAATTAAAATAATATTGGATGAACTAACAAAGGAAGAAGCCAGGTGAAAAGCCAACAGCTCAAAAACAACTTCACCAATCAAAGGTACAAAGGAGCTTTTAGTTTATGTTGCTTTTCCCAAACCGCAGTAACTTAATAGGGGAAAACTTAAGAAACAACAGGCAGTATGCTGATTGGCCGATCATTTCCCTTGTCTGTAGTGTTCCCTTTCTTGTGAAAGGAAATTATGTCACCTAGAGCGAGTATATTGGGAAACACGGTCCTTTCCACAATAGAAACGTTAAAAGATTCAGTAAGTGCAATGGAAAGTACATTTGCATTAAGTGACCTTCGTGTGTAAAGAACTACTGACATTCTTATTAACATCGAGAGCAAGGATTTTACTTCGCGTGTCCTCCACTGTCATAGGAGACGATTTAAAGAAGCACTGAGACCTGTACCTTGCCTTGATGTTAATTATACTCGGGTACGACGTGTACCTTTCAATGCAAAAATATAGGATCACTGTTGGAAGCAGGGCTCGAAGGAATTGGTGGAACGTTAAAGGTCTCAGTGATTCTTTCGACATCCAACTTTGTTTCTGATAAACACAGTCTTTGTAGCCATTGCTCTTTTCCGAAGTTTGTTTTGTTACCTCGGTCATCCAAACGCATGGACAAATAAAATGTAATTGGTTGCTTCTGACATCGAGACACGCGATGTCCCATAAGCCGGTAAATGGTTCTTTAAGTTCACAATAAAGGTTAATAAAGGTACGTTTGATGCCAGGCCTTTACTCCCAAATTGTTTAGCCTATAAGCGTATCCAAGTTCATAGAATAAATATCTTATTTACTCGAATGAGGGCTCTGAAAGCCCCTTCCTAAAATGAGTGCCCACCCCTTTTAAAGTACAATATTTAATTTGCGCCTCCTCAAATGAGATGGACCCCCTATATTCTCAAAATGGGCGCTTATTCCAAAATATGTCCTCGGAAGAGGCGCTCATCTGGGAATTATACAATAATGCTAAAAAACAACTGAGTTAGGTTGTATGAGTATTTCTATTTTATAAATAGTGAGTTTAGATTATTAACCTGTGTAATCTCCCTAATAACGGCAAAAACACAAAGACAAAGATTTCATGATTTGAAGACTATACATAATGACAGTCACATGACATAAACAGCAATGAAAAACCATTTAGACGTTGAACCAGCCTTTCTCCCTGTTTTAAAACACGATGTTGTCATGGAACCGTTAAGGCTGATTTTCATTCCACAAACATGAAGTGGGCGTGTCATGGCATCCCTGATTATTAGCTTCTTAGTTTAAAGATAGTTATACTTGTTTGGTTTTTTGTACTTTTATTTGTATTTGACATGGATGTAAGAAGAAAACAGCCAAGCTGCAGTCAAGCGAAACTATATATAATCGGGAATTATTTTCTCGCGTGAAAAGTGTCAGCCAAAAACAATAGTCAAAACAGTAATGTTGGTTTCTTTGTTTATCCTCTTCTCAATCATGAAATGTAAGTAACTTTGTTAAATTTGATTTTTGTTTGTTTCTTTGCCGCATTTAAAGTTATTCAACGGGCGAATTGAGCTGAAAAGGGAGCCCGTCTGCTACGTATATATGCGTGATATTTCTATCTTCTTGCGAAGTTTAACTTACAAAAATAGTTGATACGATTTCAAAAAGTAATTAATAAAGTATCTATTCCCATAATTTCAAGTTATTAACACATTCGATGCTTGAGATATTTACTCTCAAACAACACTCACTTTTTAGGTCATTGCACAAGTCTCCTTCGAACTGCAGATGACGTATTTGTCTAAATTTTGTCTTGTTTGCGGAAATTGTTTAAGTAAAAAGAAATTCGAGATACAAAAATTGAGCACAAGAATAGGAAAGGCCTTTTATGTTAATTGTTCAGATGATGTGTTGGTTACACTTTCCAGCATGATTTGCCAAAACTGCTATTCAAAAATTATAAACATTGAGAAACGAGGCACCACATACAACCCATCCCTTCCATTCACTTGGACACAACACACAGACACTTGTCAAGACACTTGCACTGTATTTGCACTATTTGTCAAAACATTTGCCAAAAACCGTTCAAAGTCAATAGTTGTAAACGTGCGTTTTGCCTTGATTGTCTGATCTGACTATGTATTTCCCAAATCAAAACTTGACATGAGGGACTGACGTTATTGCAAGTTTTGCCTTTACTTTGGCGTCATTGTTTATATCCAGTTATGCCCTATAGTGTTATTAGAAACGATATCATGTTTTACTGTATGGACTGTAGATTTAGAACTTTTGAGAAAAAGACCTTTCATTTCATCCTTTTTAACATTTTCTTTTAAAAGTGGCCTAACATAGTAATTTCATTTCAGGAATGGAGGTTAATTTCTTTAAATTTTTTCTTTAATTGACTCGTTAAGGACCCGATACAATTATGAGAGTATCATGTATTATGGATCGGGGGTGTTTGGAAATGGACGAATAACAATTCGTATATTTGATAGCAAAAAACGGAATGTTACTGGACGTGGACATGTCCTACGTAAAATAGACAAGAAGCAAATCAATTTGATGTACAATTGCAAAACCAAAATATATGATTTGAATTCTTGTTGAAGATTGTACTTGTAATACGTTCATTGAAGAAATAATAAACCTTTAAATTGTTTCAATATTTGAATACCCTTTCTCCTGAAGAAATGCTAATGACATTGGTCCTTCATGTTTTAATAAGCAATAAAACTTTCCTTTTTTGACATTTTGTTTTCCATTCTACTATGTAATAACGTTCCGATGTCTTTACACCCGATATCCGTTCTGCAACCCCATGACCAAACATATCTTTTGTATTCAGGTCGACTTGTGCTTATACACGTAATGGTATATGTAGAAAAAATTATAAAGACCATATAGGGTTGGAAAAAGGATTTGCGCAGACAGCTCCACCTTGGTAATAAAACTTGCTTTGGTCACTTTATTACCAACCAATGTCTTTCTGATAGACTCGTTCAATGATTCAACATCGGGTTGAAACGTGCGGGACCGCCTGTACGTGAATCTGTTTTGGCGTCTTAAAATTCCTTCTTCCAACGCCACAAACTTGTGATCATCCATGATATTCGTACTATTGCGCTCATGATATTCATTATTGCAGACTTTTTCTTTCTGTTTTTCTTCATTTTCACTCTGAATAAAAGAAAAGATCAGAGATGAACCAGAGTAATTAAGCAAGTTTTGGTAAACTAAAAGAGTTAACTGCCAGAATAAACCTAGAAACTATTTTCTTTTAAATCTAAACCCAGAAAACACAAAGACGTCCCAAAGGCGTCTTTTCTCGTTCTCCGACTGGTTCGGATATCTTTTGATCAGATGAAGACGTCTTCAAGACGAAGCACTCGTACACATGTCACTGTCCCCCTCATATATTCATTTCACCTTCTGTTTTTAGTTTAACATTTCTATAATTTGGCTGACCTTCTTTTTGGATTTCCTTCGAACGTATGCATAACAAATGATCGTTTCAATAACACTTCCAACAATCATTATTAGAGCCATGATAAGATACCAATCAATCGCTTTGACGTATGATACCTTTGGCAACGACGAATCGACGTATCCCAATAAAAAGATCATGGACAATATCAGCGTTATTCCAATTGCCAGACGATCGCCAACCTCTGTAGGGGAGATGTAAAATGCAACCCATGATAGGCAGACTAGTACAGCACTTGGTATAAACAATCGAATAAGATAAAATCCAGTTTGTCGGGTGAACCGTAACTCTGCAGATAGCACAGTGAAATTTCCTAATCAATAAAGATTTAGTAAATTAGATCACACTAGTTTCGTCCTTTATATACCTTTTCAATTTCATTAAAATTGAGTGTATTAGATAACAAACACATTGTGATAGGGAGTTAATCAACATTGTTCAGGACTGAGTGCTTCCTCTTTCTCGGCCAAAGGATTAAAGAGAACACGATCCCTATAATCATGGAATTTGATGACGTTATGGAGTCAAAATAGAGCAACAATGATAAACATGGCATGTGAAGGCTTCGGCAAAAACATAGCGAATGGGCAGATTTATTTTCTCTGAGATATGACTTTACCTTCACGAAACGTAGGTGGGCATGGATTTTAATATTTTTCTTCATAGTCAGAACAAATGAACTTGTTTGATTGATATTTTTTTATCCACCTGTTTTCGATGGGTTTAAGCTAATTCTAGAAAGCTGACAACATCCCAGCTAGCACACGACGTCATTGCGACCTTCGTTTTATAGTCACTTATGGTTGCGTGACCAAGCAACAACCAATAATAACGTAACAACGACCGGCGTAATTGATCACGACCAGAAACGACTAAAATGTGACTATAGGCGAAGTGTTCGTGTTTCTATTACAATTATTTTTCTTTCTTTTTTCATTTCCTCTCCAATTCCATTGTCATAATGGAGAAAAGTAGTGATTGTTGTGAAACGTTGCTTCTACATTGATTCGACCTTTATACGACAGCGATATTGATATTAAAGCAAAATGATATTTGAAAAACTTTTCCATCGTCATTTTTGCTATAAATTCAAATAAACGTCGAAACAACGTCGATCCAACGTTTCTTAAGAATTAACAACTGGTTACCGGTATTGTACTTTCGAACATTTGTATCGAGTTTAACCGCTTTCTCGACAATAAATTGCTCCAAATGCGTTTTTTCAAGCGTCACTTCATTTTTCCAGCGATATCGAAGAAAGCTGTTGTTGTAGCTGTCTGAAAGTTAAAATCAGAGCGTTTCAAAATCAAATATCTGCGAAGTCAGACATAACAATTCAAAGCCAAAGCATCTCATATGAGAACTGAACGAACATAATTGTTACACTAACACAGTATTCTATTGATTCCTGTAGAAAAAAGGGTATTAGATACTTATTGGTTACGAAGATGTTACTTACAACTCGTGAACTCCATGTTACACTTTTGTACGTCAAATGGAAAATCTTGAAATTTGAATTTGCAAGCTGCATAAAACAAGCCTCTAAAATGATTAATAAAAAGAAATTACGATTTAAGATTTATAAATTAAAACAAGTGAACAAACAACACAACGAAACGAAACACATAAACGATTCAGTAAACAAAATTAATATAGTAGAAGCTACGATTGTTCATCTTTGTTTAGTAAAATGTATACAGTAAACTCCCGATAACTCGAACCGAATGCGACCGAAGAACATCGTTCGAGATATTGAATGTTCGAGTTATCAGGGGTGTTTTACGAGAGAGATTTAGTTAAAGGGGAATGCTAAAACAGTTCGAATTACTGAAAGTTCGAGTTATCAAAGGTTCGAGTTAACAGGATTCTATTGTAGATCGTTTTAATGTTAACTGTTTCATGAAGAGTTGGCATTCTCCTCAATAAAGATAGTAACCTACGGTTGACTGTAATAAATTTGTCCTTTTGTGTCAATACGAAGCATCACTTTCTTGTCGGTTTGCGTCAGAGAAGATTTGCGACAGTTGATACAATACAAATCAGGTACCCAGACAGAGGAATCGTCTTGCAATACGACTGTGTGATGGTTATCTCTTTTTAGGCGTTCGTCCAACCATTCTTGGTTTATGTAGCTGTACACTATAAATTCCTAAGAGCGAAGTATATTATGAGGTGAGGAACGGAAAATTCTAAGATTGTTCCAGAAAAGAAAGACGGAAGAAAATTGTTAATTAATGGCGGTAAGTAAGAACGTGGTATTCAGTTAATGGAGAAAAAAATGTTCCTTTTCCTGGAATTCTCGGACTTTCTTATGGCATTCCGCAAGTGACCCCTATTTAAATCGTAGCTTGGCTTCATTCGAGTTAAAGTATAAATAAATACCGTACTGAAGTAGCCTATATATACCAACATGTAAATATAAGTATACAGAAACATATTATTTAAAATGTGTAGACACAAGTATGAAATATTTTTAATGGATATGCGATTAAAGTTATAATTGGCACATCAGTTGCTGACTGTTGATACAAATATATATATATTTTTAATGATTAATTATTTTCATAAGCTCTTAAACTTCGAGGGCATTTGTGGTGGATGCATTTGGTTCGAAGACAATGTTTTCCTCACATGTGGGTTTTTCACGCTGCCAGATTAACCACGATAGTGTAACAATTGTAAAATGAATGTGTTTTAACATTCTTTACCAATTTTCTGTACTCACTGTCTTAGAATATTTTTTCAACGAATTTTTTCGACAAGTGACCTTTCATTGTAAAACATTAGGCAGAAGCGTCCGCGTGGATTTCATTTTGCGGAATCTGCACATGTGAAACTGGAAATGCGTGAACGTAGCAAAATTGTTTATGTGAAAAATCAAAACACGCTGCATCAATCTGTGAAATTTATTATAAAATTAACGCCACTTAATACCCTTTTTCTTTTCTAAATAGTGCCTTTTTGCATTGGCCCTTATTTACTCCGGCCTTAATTACGCCGCCAATAGGCCAAAATTAAAGCCACGGAGGGTGTACAAAGTATGCAGTTTTGAAAACTATATAAATCTTTTGTGTTCAGGTTCTTAAAAACATTTTTTATATTTTAGAAGAAAATTTTATTTTAGAAGAAAACGGGTTATAAAAATGTTCCAAAATGTTGATGCAGCCGTGTTCGGACGTGTTTGATGAGCTCCTGAGATTATTATATTTTATTGCTAATTTATCGCGGTTATTCCTTGTTTTGAGTATACTTATGGTTTGGAGTGTTCCTGTCGTTATATAGAAATTGTAAAAGACTCTGGACGCTGAAGTTACTTCATTACTTATGTTATTTGGTTGGCTACATGGTATATCTGTCTGAAAAGTTTATACAGAATTTTTCACATCTTCCCTTCATACGATGGCTAATAGAAACCACGCTCGTTACAAAAATGTGTTTATTAGTTTGACATTTTTACTGTTAATTACATCTACATTACAGTTCTTTTACAATGTCAATGTCGATTGGGAGATCGGTTTAATGACAAAACGTGCTGCATTTAATCATTCACAAGATAAATGTTCCAAAGGGAGAACCTTATATTATGCCAACAGTTCAGCCAGCTTTAATGTCATTCTTCAATCTGGCGATGTTCATCAAAATCCAGGACCTGGTTCTCACATACCGAAGTGTGTAATCTGTGCCAAAACAGTACGGTGCAACCAAAAACGTTTGATTTGTGGACACTGTTTAGAGTCAACTCACGCTAAATGCTGCAATAACATCCAACTCGTTAAACAATCAAGAACCCCTGCGTCTTGGACATGTGATTTATGTTTACATCGTGAATTACCGTTTTCGACAGTTGAGATATTTCCATCGCATGAAGAAAGTTTTACTGTTATCGACGAGCCTTTAGAGTGTGACAATCACATTCAAACCCTAAAGCAAAATGACCACTTGCTATCACTAAGCCATCTAAATACACAATCATTAATATCATCATTTCCAGAGTTCCAATCTATACTAAGCCGTTATGAATTTGATATATGCACCTTATCGGAAACATGGCTAAAGGATAACCTGAACATGATAGAATATGTGAAAATTCAAGGGTACAACATGCTTTACCGAAATCGACATAATCGTAGGGGAGGAGGTGTAGCAGCGTACTTGAAGGAAGATATCAAATACAAAGAGAGAAACGATATAGTGAAAACTGCTGAAGAACTTGAACACTTGTGGTTTGAGGTAGAAGGTAAAAATAAAAACAGCAGTATTCTTGTTGGCGTATTTTACCAACCACATTTTGATTCGAAAGAGCAAACTTCATGGCTGAATGAATTCGACAAATTATTGGCTAGTGTTATGTCTACCTGGTCAGGCCAAATAATCATCACCGGCGACTTCAATTTCAATCAGCTTGGAAAATCTGCAGAATCCCAAATGTACTTTGATATGCTAGAGTCGTATGGGTTAATTCAACATGTAAATCAACCAACTAGAAACGGCGTTAGTCTCATTGATCACGTGATATCCAACTGCGAATGTAAAATCAAGGTTTGTGGCGTCATACCTACACCACATGTAAGCGATCATGACTTAGTATATGTTTGTTGCAACGTTCGTTGTCGCCGATATGAGCCTAGATTTAAGCTTATTAGAGATTACAAGTCTTTCTCAGCGGAGGAATTTGTAAAAGACTTTGCAACAGCACCATTTAGTGTTATTTACGGAGTTGATTCAGCTGATGATAAACTTGATATCTTAAACGAATTCATATCGTCGTGCATTAACCGCCACGCCCCTCTAAAAAAGGTTAAAGTTACCCGACCACCGGCACCATGGCTTAAAGACCTCAACATTGCACATCTCCAAAATCAAATTAAAGAAGCCCTTTTTAAAGCGCATACAACACAAGACAACAATGACTGGAGCATATTTAGAGAATTAAGAAATAAGCTGAAACGAACGATAAAATTTACTAAACGACAGTTTTATCAAAAAGCTTTCAGTCATAAAAGGCCAAATGAAATATGGAAAGTTATACATCGAATTCTACGACCCAATCAGCAAAAATTAACAATCGATCCTAATGTACTCAACACTCACTATCTTACGACAGCAGAACGTTTACTCAACTCAAAATCAACATCATCTCAGGAGTTAATTTCACATGTTAAAAGTTTTAATGACCGTTCTAACTCTGCCGAACTAGTGTTCAGAGATGTCACATATGATGAAGTTTGGAAAGAACTTAATAAGTTGAGAGCTGACTGTTCTGCAGGTTACGATCACATACCAGTCTCCTTAGTCAAGTTAGTAGCGGAATACCTGACTTCTCCACTAACGCACATAATTAATGCAGGTATTAAAGAGAACAAATTCCATCGTTCTTGGAAAATTGGAAAAGTTAATCCCATTCCGAAATCGGATAAAGCACTAAAAGCTGATGACTTCCGTCCTGTCACAGTGCTTCCTGTTCTTTCCAAAATATATGAAAGATTGATTGCGAAACAGATCTGTGATTTCATATCCAAAAATAATATTTATAAATCTACCATGTCTGGATTTAGACAAAACCATTCAACAACAACGATGCTAATGAAAATAAGAGATGATGTAATAAAAGCTATGGAGAGAGGAGAAATCACATTGGCACTGTTTTCCGATTACTCGAAGGCTTTTGACACAGTCGAATTTAAGAATACTTTAAATAAGATGTATAGTATTGGATTCTCTAAGTCAGCAGCTTTGTGGATGGTTTCCTATCTCACAGACCGTTACCAATTTGTGCAGATCAACGACAAAATGTCTTCAATAGGAATGATTCGCTTTGGAGTGCCTCAAGGTTCCGTTCTCGGACCAATTATATTTAATCTTTACGTGTCTGATCTTCAAGACCATGTTATTGGCAACCACTGTCAATATGCAGATGACACAACAACTTACATCCATTCTAAAGTGTCACAACTCTCAACCGGCGTTGAAAATATGAATCTTCAAATATCCTCTCTATACAAATGGTCGAAGGACAACAACCTTTTGTTTAACCATAGCAAAACAAAATGTATGTTATTGTCATCAGCTAAATTATCTAAATTACATAACCTTGATACACAAATCATTGATATCCATCATGAAAACCATCCTATTGAGCGAGTAAAGGTTTGGAAAGTTCTTGGAGTTCTTATAGACCAACACCTGTCATTTGAAACCCATCTGAATGAGTTACTGCTTTCCTGTTACAAGAAACTTAGTGTACTACGCAGATTAAAAAACTTTGCGCCAATGAATATCCGAAAACACCTTGTTCAATCTTTGGTATTATCGAAACTCGATTATTGCAATACACTATTCTGTAACACGACGCAGCACAATCAGAACCGCCTTGAGAAGCTTTTAAAATCAGCTGCTGGCTTTGCCAATGGTAAATTCGCAAACACCCTCGACGTAATTCAATTGAAATGGTTGCCAATGGAATATAGAATTAAATATAGCATGTTAAAACTGGCCCATAAATCGCTATACACGCCAAATTTTCCAGACTACCTGGCCGTACATGTACGAGAAAGCAAATGTCCAAGACGTGCTGCGTCTGACGACGGTAAAAAACTAACTGTAACCAAATCCACAAAAACATTTGAAGGCATATGCAGTCGTCTCTTCAATGAACTTCCATCTAGCTTGAGAGCAGTTGAAAGCCATCAAAAATTTTTACATGAGTTAAAATCTTTTTATTTAGATCACTCTTTTGCTAAGTATCTAAGCATGCATGAATAGTAATTTATTGTACTTGTTGTACCAATACATTAGTGGCTTCCCCACCCCATTAGGCACCACCCATCTGTTTTGAGACGTATAATTCTTTTATTTCTTTGTGGTTCCATTGCTTACGCCATTATTTACCTTTCTGATGTGTTTACTTTGGTGGATATACTTTTTACTTTATAATATTGAATCTTTATATTTTATATGTATGTGTGTATGTATGCATGCATGCGCGCATATACGCATATACACATATATATATGTGTGTGTGTGTGTATGTGTGTGTTTGTGTATGGGGTGTGTGTATGTATATATATTTATGTGTATGTGTATGTATATATGTATATGTTTATGCATATACTTTATACTTTATACATACTTTTTATGCATTTTAGAATTTTAAAAAAGGGACGAAGAGCCATTGTAACATATGGATATGCCCGAAATATACCATTATTATTATTATTATTTTTTTTTTTTCTTTTTCTCTTTTTTTTTACGCTTCTTGTTTTTTTCTTCATCAGTTTTAAATTTTTTCATTACGCAACTTTGAAATTACAAATTTATTTAAAAATAATTATTCCAATAGCAGTTAGTTTTAAGAAACCAATAAATAATTCACTGAAAGTTTGTTTCTGTTCATCATCGTTTTATATAAAGTGAAAGGAAACTCTGTCAGCTTCCATTGAGATAACATGTGGAAATTCGCATATGTTTCCATGTTTCATCCAGTTCCCTCCTTTAAGTTAATAACTATCGAAATTTTATTTACAAGGGAAAAAAATTAAAAGGGCTTGAACATGCAAGAATGAATGAAATTTATTTAAACTCAGGAACGTTCGAATTATGTTATCAAAGAGATATCAAAATTATTCATTGAGATTATACGTATACAAATATAATGATTTCCAAGAACATTGATAGGAGAAACATAACTACACAAATTATTTGCAATTTATCAATCAAACACTGCGTTCGAATCTTGGATCTGTTAAATTTCGATATTCCACGTCAGTGTATTCATTTAATGATAATATTCATTCAGTTGTACCTGTTTTTGTTAAGATAAATGAAGAAAAAAAACTGAAATTGTTTTGTCTTCCCAAGCACGTTATTTATTCTGTGAGCCAATCGTATCCAGAAATATCTATTTGTTTCTGTCCAAAAATTATTAATTAATACGGTAATCAAAGTTAATAGGAGAACCGTTTTTAAATAATTGTACATAATCTTGAGTAGTTCGGTCCTACATAATTCCAACTCTCCTGAGTTTGAACAAATTTGAAAGGTCCCTTCACCTTTGATTTCTATGTAAATGAATTTCCGTAATTCAAACACTACTTCATAAGCTTTTATCATTTTGTACAGGCCTCCTACTACACTGATATTGTTGCTTCTTAAAAGTTTTGATAGTTATGATGCTAATACTACATTAAGCAATGACCAAATGATTTTTTAAAAGATTAATTCAGTTAATTAGAAAATTGGAAAGAAGGATTGAAATACATACAGTATCCCTTGATATTAGTGGGAATATTCCTTTGGTTTGCTCAAAATGTGAAATTTGTTCCTAGGAAAACAATTTTTGCACGAATATATAAAAGATTTTGATCAAATTGAACTGTACAATCCAGTTCTCTTTTTAGGATAATTGAGGAATTCTCCATTTCTATATCATAATATATGGATAGTTTTCTTTATATTGTTTGTGACATTCAATCTGGAGCTTTTGCTCTTGCGGGAATTATGTTTTCTCCTATCAATACATTGTCAGAAGCCTATTCAAATATAATTCAAGCAGCAATGAAGGAGTAACAGTAAAAACTGTAAATAGCACCTTGAAAATGCCTTCCCCATTCTTCCACAGAGTTTGACGTCTTTGTTAGAGACACTTCTACATACTAGTGGACTATTTTTAAAACATTCGCTATGACTGTTCATTTGCGCCTTTATTAGTACTTTGTCTTAAAGATATGCAAAAAAACATTTTTACTATACCATTGCGTTGGCATCGATTCTGATGATTGATTCGATCCATAACGTCAGCTCAATATCTTGAGGTTCATCTAAAACGAGAAGGATATTTCCTCCAAATCGTACTGTTATGGAATGCTATCGTTCTTAGTTGTTCATTTAGAGGAAAGAATAAAATTTTGATCTGACTCAGCCAGTTAAGCAAAAGTAAGAGGACCAGTGGATAAGATAGTCAGAGTAAATAAATCTTAATGACTTACGATGTTTTCCAGTTTCTCTCTCATCGTAATGCTCCGGTGGAAATTCCGGTTCTAATCTGAAAATGAAAATTGCAAAACAGTAAAATATAGAAACGTGAATACCTATATTGACCCAAACATTTACAGATCATTTAATCAGGGTCTGTCTGGAAAATGGAGACGCGTAGTTAAAAATATTAAAAGATCGTGATTTTATCACGAAAGCTTCCCCTAATAAAACATTTAAATGTTTTTAACTATGCCTCCTCATTTTTTCAAAAGACTGTCAATACTGGGATTTTACGTCAGAGGGACCTATTTTTAACAAAACGAAGTCAAGAACTTTGAGAAATGGTTCATTCAACGAACCATAGCGAACCGAAATAAAACTGTCTGTGTACGTGCTCAATATAATTTCATAGTTAAATACAAAAATTAATTACATATTTTCATCACACCAGATGGTTGCTGCAAAAATCAATAGATACCAATTGAACCAGTGAAATAACATCTTGAGCGGCTTTCCTTGTTTACTTTGCAACCTGAAAATGTTCTCGTGATATTGAATTTATAACGAGTTGGGAAACAAATATATTTGTTCATTAATCATTCATATTCTGAAAAAGAAGATGCGAACGTTATACTGAAAAATATTTCTTTCAACACTAGTGTAAAATAAAAATAAGGTGTGTGGCTCGGCATGGACCCCGACAAGTCAATGAAAACAGTTGACATTGAAAACAAACATCTGCTGTCGGAAAATGCAAAACAAATGAAGTTGAAATAAAATTTCGTTTTCGACATTGAAGTTGAATTTGGCAAATGGGAGTTTTTCCCCTATACCTACAGAAAAAATCTCATTAAATAGCTCTATTGACATATGCTTAGTTTGGATATAAAGTTGTATATCATTGCATAAAGTGAAATTGTAATACGATTGTAAATTGTAAGCCAAACCACAAGCCAGACTTCATTAACGTTGTTTTGTTTTCATTTTGATTTATTTTTATTTATATTTTGTTGTTGTTGTTGTTGTTGTAGTTGTTGTTGTTGTTGTTGTTGCTGTTGTTGTTTTTGATTGGATAAAATCGTTGTTAGGAGGAACAAATTTGTGTTTTCCAGAATACGTTGATCTGAAATACTCTTTCACTGAAAAAAACTATAAAAAGTATAAAAGTATAAAAAAGGGATAAATTAGATGCGCCACTAAATGATATAAGACGTTTATTAAAATCGCCAAAGAAATTACTGTCAAATTCCTTAATAAGTCTTTTCCAACAAGAAAGCAAGCACATAAATCTAGTGTGGAAATTAAACGAGTAAACATTAACCAAATCGAAAACAGTGTTGTTTAGATATCAATTGATCTACAAGAAAAAGGATAAGGGATAACGTGATGATCTAGAAAGAGGAAAATAAACGATTTCTGCATCAAAAGTTCTACATGAAAACGATGTTTCACTTTGAAAGTGTGTTTCTAACACCAAAAACTCTAGTGCTGATTTTAATTTTTTTGTCGTTGTTTTGCATTCCAGCAGGATATTTGATAATATTTTTACAGGTTTTTTCGTTCATACAAAGAACTTTTATTTTATTATCATGTCTTTCCTTGGTTGCTTGGAGACATGTAGCTATAAAATTTAATTTGTTATGCCTTTTCATCACACGATATCGTAAAGAGACGTTTGTCTTCACACGGAATAATCGCCAAAAATAGTATTCTGGTGACAAAACAATAGATCATGAAACACAAAACAAATGCAGGTAAACTAAAGACAACAATGTAGTAATTTGGGAAACGTCTGTTGGGAAACGATTAACCGAATCATGACTTGCGACATCTAAAACAAGTATAACAGCTATAAACTTTCGTAATAGAAGTTAAGAAAAATTTAAATAAAAAACTCCTGATATTAAGTTATTTCCTTCCATTTTCTCCAAAGTTCTAATAGCTGAACACACATCAGCAGGCTAACTGATTTGAATCTTTTATTTTGTTTTTACAAACTGGAGAAACTGGAGAACATAGTTTTCATAATGAAAGTTCAGAAAAAATGAACTGTTGACGTCCTATTTTCATCTGAAAAACTATTGAGATTTCGAAATTTCAAAATGCTGTCATATTTTTTATTTCTCCAAATAGATCAGGAAATAGCCTTATTGGACTTTTTTCATAATGTTTATTGTTATTATTATTATTATGTTATGCCTAGTCTCGCTCTCATGTTTTGTCTCGTTATCGTTTTTCAGTTAAAGATATTAGTTCATTGTTTGTCGAAAAACTGTTTATCGAAGAACCAGAAATGAAGTGGTTGTGTATCTACACAATAGAACAAGATGTTTTGTCACCAAAACATTGCCTTTTTTCGCCTTGTTTTCAAGCTGAATGATAATTGTAAAAAAGGAAGCACATTTAGAAAGGATATAAACTTTTGGGGATACCAGTTAATTTTAATGTTCTTTATTTTCTCGTTTTGTGATAAATTTGATAGAGCGTATATAATACAGCACTAAAACTTTAATCAAATTCTTAATTGCAATTCAGAATAGTTGTCATTAGTCAAAATTACGACGCGTAAACAGACCAAAAGGAACTTCATTTTGAACATAAAAAATATCAAAATATCAAATTGTAGGTGCTAAACGGAATTTCACCAATAAATTACAAGGTCATATGGAAAAATCACACTTCCTTCTTCAACCCTGGATAACAGAATTTTGGCATTTATGATCTCCTTAGAATCAATGTTTGCCATGGTAATGACGTAGGATGTTGACTTTGTAATGTAGAATTAGTGTTTTGCCATAACTTTTTTCCATGATTGAAGATCGCATATGAATTACGTTTTACTTGCGTTTAAACATATATACATATATATACAAGGTGTTAAAAATGAGATAAATCATTGGAAAGACAATTTTCACAGACAACTCCAACTTTCCAATAAACCCTTTCTTTGGATACAAATTCTCGTAGGTAATGGTTTCGTTGGCTTCCATATCAAAAGAAGAAGTTTTTGGTAATGCAACAGTGAAACGTTTTCTTCGAACTGATGTTGTTTTGCGTTCCAAGGGATATATGCATGGATGCTTCAGTTGATCATCAGGTGTTTTGTCTTTAAAATTTTCTGATTCGTTGGAATCTCTTAACCGAAACTAAAATAAAACAAAATTAGTGATTTCAGCATTGTAGTAATGTAAATTTAAATGAATTAGTAGAGCCAGAAAAGAAACGAGGAATTGGTTTGCCGACTAGAAAGAAATGTTTTTGAAGAGGAAGGCTTGTTTTGAATTGCTTTGAACAAAGAACTGCAAGTTCTGATTTACACAAAGTAGATCTTTATCTAAATTTTGATTATTGTGTCATAACTAGAGGTGGTTTTGTGAAGCTTCGCCGTCTTGGATGTGGGAAAATTCAAGCTATGCGTTTACACGATATTTCTTCAAACCATGTTAAAGAAAATAGCGGATTTCTTAGTAGCAGGACACAGCACTTTTTAAGGTTTTTAATTTTGAAATTTCTTATGATTTAGTCATCTACTTTATGGGGCAATCAATTCTTGGATGATGACAAGTATGATTCAACTCCTGTTTGTTGTTTTTAAGGTAATTAAATGGAGGAACTAGAATGACCTAACATTTTTTTTAAAATTTTGACTTTTATCTACTAGCATTAACTTGTAAAGGTTTATTCTTTAAAATTAATTAAAAATGAAAGTACTCTTTTTGGCTGTATTTAATGACACTTTTAATAACACTTTTAATGTAATGTTATAATCACGGAAACCCTCAATTGATGGAGAGATTTTTTACATTTTCGCTTCATCAGACTTCAAATTGATTCATCTTTTTCCCCTACCTTGAGGGAAATACTTTAAGTGTACTAATAAGTGTTTATTTTCAGCTGCTAAAAAACATTATTTTGCGAGTATATATTTACTTGCGCAAATAATCGGCTCAAAGTAATAATAATAAAAGTTTTTGAAAATTTCGTGAGTATAAATTTTGCGACGCAACAAAATGTAAGAACTTTTGCGAGTGCAATTTTTCGGGAATGGTCTTAAAGTGAACAAAAAGTAGTCCAAATGTAACCGATTCAGTGAATATAAAATAAAAGCTTTTACGACTATCGTATATTTTTTATTCACAACTTATAAAGACTTCAAGCACACCAAATGCATTATGCTTATCATCTCTGTTACCATCATCATATGTACCATTATCATTGGCCTAATGTTTCATATCGAGGCAGATAAGGTGACCGACAGATGACAACAGCGGAGAAAAAATTTGAAGATCGATAAGTTCTTTAAAAACAAACAAAATGAACCAAAATTCTTTTTATCTGTATTTATTTTTTGCGACCATTTATTTTTGCGAAACTGGGATATCAAGCATCTTTTGTGTGTAATTTTGACCAAAATTGCAAATTTGACCTAAATATTGTGCAAGTAAGTACACAAAGATAATTGTTTGTGGAATTAAAGATTACAAATCTAAAGTTTGCAAATTGTGAAATTAGAAGGAATTAAGGAAAGCAAAAAAAGAGTAATTTTGATTTGAAACTGCAGAATTTACAATTGCTATTTAAATGCTTTTCTCCGGGTATATAGTTTTTACAATGGAAGGCTTACGCAAATTCCAACTTATGGCATTAGTAAGAGCGAAACCATCTGATAAGAATGGAAATCGTTTTAAAATTTTTGAAAAATGTGTAGTTAAGATTGCGAACGAGCTGAAAATAACAAAAAGCATGTGGAATAAAAGTTTGCGAATGGCTGACATGGCTTCAAAATGTGTAACTTAAGTTTGTGAATTTCAAGCTAAATTCGCTAACATTAATTCCACAATCTTTTCTTCCACATTCATCACCTAAGTGGATAAATTATTGCATAGATTTACTTTTGCGGATTACAAAATTTTTAAAATATTATGTAGATTTAATTTCGCTAATGACGATAGTCAAATGAGTGAAAATGTGAAAGCTTTTTTGGAGGTGTTAACTGTAGCCGCTAGGGGCCCATACTGGCTTCGAGTTATGACACAAAATGACTTTATCAGGCACTTCAAATGAAATATCTGGAATAGTTCCACGTAAACACTATTGAATGCTCTTTGATTTTGTCTTTTGTTGATAAAAAGGGAGAAATAAATAGTTTTCACAACACTGCAATTTTATAAATATACATAATACCGTGTAAAAACATTATGTATGGGGCAAAACTGTAAAATGTTTTTACACGCTATATTAGTATATTAAATCTTAAAAAGGTTTTTATTTTGAAATTATTAGTCAGCAGCTTAAGCACACTGAGTATTAAAATCGTCGTTGTTTGTTTTTGCGAACCCCTAATATAAGTTATCTCCCTAGTCTCTAGCCGTTTCATTGCTGGTGTATGTTTTCTAATTTTGTGCTTACGTATTTGACCGACGCTCTCCTTAATTTTAAGCTCCATCATGTATCAAGCCCTTTTAAAAATGGCGTGAATTGTTGTGTGGAAAAGAAAACTTTATAGAAGATCTATAGAATATTTAAAGATGAAAATAGAAATTGGAAGAATAATAGAAAGATAATTTCTGTCTTAATAATTGAACTTCAGTTTTTGTAAGGAATTTTGGAATTTTTATGCATAATAAAAGTTATTTGAGTTGTATTATAAACAGTTCTTCTCTGGTCTGGCTCAGCAGCCTCTCCCAGCAAGATATTTGATCTTTTTGCTATAATCTAATATTTTATAGATGACCTTCCAATTTTTTGGAATATTTTTTTTATTAACACAAATATACTTTATTTTATTGCCATTTTATTGGTTGCTTGGAGACATGTAGCTATAAAATTATTTCACTCTCAATACGTCTGTGATTGTTTGAAGCAGTCATTAAGAGAAGGACACAGGATTCTGCGTCGCTTAGAAACTCAAAATTTGCGCACAAGAGGAACGTTAAGGAGAATAATATAGAAGGGAAAAAAGAAAAAAGGATGCAAAAAAAGAATGTGAAATTGTAAAGGTCTAACTATAAATACTTACTTAAAAAGTTATGAGAAAAAAACCGGTAAGAATAAGGTTAAGGTAATACATTCATCTATCCTACAAAGGCGTAGCTTGACCCCGGTCAAAATTTGTGGAAGAGGGTTTAGTCATTTAAAGTAGAAAATGAATACATGCAAGTGACTTAATCGACACTTAAGACTGAAGAGAAAGATCATAACGTTGGACTCCTCCACTTATTTTGACTGACACTGGATACGCCTGTGTCTTATCTGATGCAATGATTTCTCAAGGTTTGCAACAGTTACTGAATTGTACATTTTACCGGGTAAGAATGCGCCTAGAAAGCACGGTAATTGCTTTATATTGAAAAGTGGTGACTTCGGCGTTGGAGTCCCTATAGGATAAAATAACCGTACCTTTTCTGATCTTCTCCTCAAATATACATATGCAATAATTGATTCAACCACACTCCCAAAAATCATACTTAATGCCACGAAGAGATACCAATCAATTGCTTTCACGTATGACACTTTTGGTAATGATGCATCGACATAACCAAACAAAAAAATCATTGATAAAATCAAAGCTATACCAATTGCTAAACGATCACCTACTTGCTTTGGTGAGACGTAAAATGCAATCCATGATAAGCATACCAAAGTAGCTACAGGAACATAGACTCGAATTAGGTAAAAGCCAGTTTCACGAATGAACTGCAATTCAGCAGAGAGAACGGTGAAATTTCCTATAAAACATTTGAGTTGATTTTTGCACATTTTACATTATTCACTAGGCTTTTTCACTAGACTTTTTAGGACAATTTCAGATCACTTAAAATTATTGCGAAGTATGTTTCTTTTGGGTATGTAAAAATAAGAGTACTTCTTTATTTAAAAAATATTTTCGGTTAAATCAATTTTTCGCGTACTTTAAAACTCCGACTATAAGCCCTGGTCTTCTTTTTACCTTATAAGGCCTAGGGTGGGCACATCATATACCATATAAAAAATCCGGCGACAGTTTAAAATCAGGGCAGACGGAAGAATAAGTTGGACGGATGTACTTTCATTTATACATCAGATTAAAATCGAACGACGGATGATGGATATAAGCAAACCATAAAGGGCAATTACAGACTGAAGTAATGTCGAAAGTTCATAAAATTTTCATTTCAAATCATCATCACAGACGGAAGTTATATTAAAGCAAATCAATGTAGTTCGATTTTCATATTCGAGTAAAAACACAGTTCAATATATCAGCAACAACAGAGAGTCTGTAGCATTCTATTAAAAAAATAGTGCCTGCAGCAGCGTCAATGCACAACAAGTCGTAGACACCCTTTTGTGGCTACTGCAGCAGTTTTAGAACGATCTCTAGATAAGCCAAAAGGAATGTAGACAAACGCCCCTGGTACGAAGTTGAGTTTGAGTTATATAACAACCAAGCGGATGAGGATTTTAAATCTGAGTTGCGTTTAATTTATGGCACGTTTGATTACATTCTGTTGACTCCAACAAATCTTATCGATCGTCACGAAAAAACATCAAGAAAAAAGAATCAAAATTGACACCTTTCATCTGTCTAACCCCTAAGCTGCGTCAAAAAGACGAACATTCATTTACGTCTCAGATAGACGAAAATTGCGAAATGTAGTCGGATGAAAATTATAACGAAAATTAAGCGAACACCGATTCAGATTGAGAGATGAAATTTTTTAACAGGCTTAATTCGTTATAGTCGCAGTTTTGCGGTATCTGCAGTCTATGTTTATTTTTCTCTTTTCTTTTTTTTTTTCTTTCCAAACAAAAAACACCGCATATATAAATGGGACATACCGGCATTGTATAAGTTGCTTTCACTTCTAAGTTTGACAAACTTCTTCACAATGAATTGTTCCAAGCTGTTTTCGTGATCGAGAATTAAATTTTCCGTTTTCCATTTGTAACGTACAAAACTTTCGTTGTAGCTATCTGTGAAATTTAAATAATAAGAAGGACAAAGGAGGAAATAGACAATCAGATGTATCAAGAGCTTTCCGTCAATTACGCCATTTCGGCAATTAATACCTTTAGTGCTATAATTTCAATTGGCTGACCTTAAGGAATATGAATAATTTTGAAGAGCTGTTATAAAACCCTTTTAAAAAAAGCGCACTGAAGACAACAGTTACACGCAACTTATGAAATATTTCAAACTGTCATTCAAGAATTAAAAAGGTGAATATGACCATCTCTTGAATAATGCGTGAGTAATTAATGTCAGTCACATATTTTATCAATTTTTTATTTTATTTTTCGTTTATGAAGGAAATAAAACTAAGGAAAAAAATGATCATGTATTATCTCTTTAAGAATTTGGATGTTGGAAGGTGTCCAGTATGAAAAATGCACAAATCGATACTCCACTAAGAATCTTTTCATTCGTTTATAATATCAACTCTCCATTCTTTTTTTACATACGTTGATATGGCGATCATTGGTTACAGAATACTTCGATTTAAATAAATTGATTTCGATATATGCCAGCTTATACGGTGTATAATGAACTCCACCATGATAAACCAGCATAACATCTTTCTTTGTGTACATACCATATAGAGAACGTTTTTATTTAATTGGGAATTCGAAATTGAAATTTCCTGCATCTTAATTCCAGGTCGAAAATCTAAAAATGGTTTTAGGTTTTTGATTCCAGACTTAATAAAGTTTACTGAGCATTTTTCTCTTATGTTTCCAATGACTCATTCTTCCGCCGCACAGACGTTTTGTTGAGTTTAAACGAGTGAAAAACAAATCATATAATCGAAGGAATATTAATTTACTTACAGCTTAAGAACTGGATTTTGCAATTATGCTCGTCAAATGGAAAATCCTCAAAATGAAATTTGCATGCCACGTTGAACAGACCTCTACAAAAAGACAAATAGGAAACTTTCTACCACAACATGACAGCTTCTCTACAACATAGTCATTAGAAAATTACGTAGTCTTGATGGTTTATTGTGAAACTCTATTGTCGGTATTGAACTACAACTGTAGTTTGTTTTGCAGAGTTTTTGATCACGTGATGTTAAATTACTACTGTGGATTGGTTGGAATTTTGCCATGTGATCAAAAAGTGATCAAAACAAAGTTTGCCTAATTGACCAAGGAATTTTCTAATGACCATCTTTACATTATGAAAACAAAATTAAACAAATTTCTTTACAATTGACTGTAGAATATTTTGCCATTAGTATCGATACGAAGCATCATCCGTCTTTCTGTCGCACTCAAAGTTGATTTTCTGCAGTTCAAACAATAGAGATCGGGGACCCAGACTGTTGAAGCATCCGTCAGAATGACTTCATGATGATCCTGCCTTCTTAATCGATCGTCCGTCCATTCTTGATTCACATAGCTGTGGAGTATAAATTCCTATTAAGAAGATAGTTTAAAATTTAAAATTATTACGTGCATTTTATAATAGACTGCAGCTTACAACTGAAGTTTAGGAACCGCCAATTTTGTTCCCTGTTATCGAAACAAAAAGTCATGTAACAAAGATGTAAAGGCATTTGAAAATCCTAGATTTATCTTAAATGATGCAGGACAAAATATACTTTTGAATTAAAACTACATCAAAATTATGTCTAGTTTGTCAAATAAAAAAAGGCAAAGTCCTCACCATTGCACTTGAATCAATCTGAATAACTGAGTCAATTAACAATGTGACACCAATGTCCATTGATTCATCTAGAAAAAGAACGAGATATATGTAAAATCATTGTTGCCATTGGAGGTTTTAAAAAAGTATTCCATCTGTGCAGTGGTGTTTTCTTCAACATCGAAAGTACAATCACTATACCAAAATTTGTGTAAGCAAGAGCTAGTTGCTAAGTTGGCAAGTAAATTACATGTAGGAAGCATGAAAAACAGTAAGGTTGAGACGGAACTTCATTTCACTGAATAAATCACCGGTTGCTTATACTTAAGAAAATTAATTACAAAATAACGATCAGAAAGTCATACCATGTTGTCGAGCTAAAAAAGCTGATTCAAAAAATGCATAGGATCACATGTCTACGACGAACCTTTGCGAAGATATTGTTGGCCAAAAATGGTGTGAAGTTACAGTCCCAAAATTCCCAAATTTTTGCTATATGCCTCGTGGCCACTTAGGACCCCAAATAACGTCAGTTATTGCCATTAGTTATCAAGAGATTTGGCCCTAAATGTGTGGCGTTTTTTTAGGTACGCAATGCAATGGTTTTAATCATCCTAATTATGTGTTTATTAATTAAATTACTAAGTAATATAGTTATTAAAGAACTAATTTCATAAAAACGAGGCTGCATATACTGACTAAGTCAAAATGCTATGTTTCTCCGTTTCAATCAAAAGCAACCATTGCAGTGCTTCACTTTATTTTGTTATTGTATGTTGTTGAAGTCTCCTACAAAAACATAGTTTCAACACACTTTCTATGATGATTACTATGACGATGATTGAAGAATTCGGGAATGGTGTATTATTCGAAAAGTGAATCAATGAATATATTGAAAAAAATGAAATTAATGACAGCATTTTGAATTTCACGATTCCATATCATTTCAGAGGATAAGGATTACCAAACAAGAGTATCCTGCATTAATTAGAATAATCACAAGAATTTGAAAGTCGGCAAAAAGTCAACATAGCGCAGTGACGAGTGATGTTAGAGTGTTGCTAGTAGATAGTGTCCAGCTGCTTTAATAGCATCAGTTCGACAAGTACAAAAAGGGATGTCGAAACTTATTTTTATTCAGGTGACCAACCCAACCCTCATTAAATCTCACTCCAACGCAGTTTTTTATTCAATTTGACGGTCAAATGCCATTTTTCAAAAATTAGCTGATTATGTAACCTAGGATAAAAAGAATTATATACGCCCGAAAAAAAATTTCAACCGAAAGGAAAAAATCTGCCTCAACCGAAAAAAAAAATCAAAACAAATGAACAGGAATATGTTCTTCAACCGTCAATTTTGAATAGCTCCTAAAACATATAGAATAAATCCCGAAATAGAGGCCGTATGTAAAACTGACAAAGAAACAAACCATGTTTTCCGTTTTCTGTTTCGTCATAATTTTCAGGTGGAAATTCCGGCTCCAATCTATGAATGAATATAATTGCATTACTATGTTAGCTGTTACCTGTTACAGTTAAGATTACGTTTCAACTTTTATTTGTATTTTTTATACTTTTTATCTTGCACTATTGTTTTTTCTTATCATTTCATTTTCATCTTGTTTTTATATCCCTGTACACAAGCAAGAAGGAACTACAAATATAATCATTTATTTACAGGTCAGTAAGAACTGCAGGATGGTGGTATGCTAGGTAAGCAATCAGCTGTATAAGAATGAAAGTTGATTTTTCTTTCTTCATAGTTTCCCCGCTTTTTGATCGCTTGTTTTGATTTTTCTCTGTAAGATTTTGAAAATATACTTTAACTTCCTCTATTGATGGAGTTATTTTAAAAGATTTTTGTTTACGTGTGCAAAGTTAACCTCATCAATTATTCACAATGGCAAGCCCTTATTGTCCCTGGGATAAAAGCTAACAGTTTGGATGTTTATGTTTATATTCTGTTTTAAGAGGTTTCTGATAAAATGTTTATTGCTTAACTTAACTTTTATGAAGGCTTGTCCTCAAATTTAATAAAACGTATTATCGTCGATTTCATTCAATGTGAATTGTTCGAAAATACATTGAGGAACATTTTCCAAACAATAGGCAATGAACTAAAGGATTAGTTCTTTTTTTTCACTGATTATTGGGTGTATTCTATGTAAACAAAATATATAATTATTTTTCTAAAATAGTTGGGTAATTTGAGGAAACATTCGCCTCGCTTCACTTTTAGAAAATGAGGATAGCAGTGAATGAATCGCAAATAGAAAGTTTACAGGATCCAACATTTGATGGAAAATACTATACAAACATTTTGACACAATTATTGTTAAATAATATTTAACAACATACTAAAATTTACACACTTTGTTAACACACTTAACTCTTCATAACTCTCACTCCCCATCATACTATTTCTTTAGAACAACTTTACTCAGATTCAAGGACAAGGACAAGGCATATATTCCCAATAAATATCAAACCAAATGACCACCTTTAAGTGAATATTTTGAGGGTTTTTTAGAGTTTTCCTTTTATCAGATCCAGATGTTTGTGCATGTATATAAGGGAAAATACATAACTCTAAACGATAATTGTTGGTGTTATTTCTATCCTGGTGCATTATCATACAGATACATTTTGGCTTGTTTACATGTTGACATGTCAGCTTTGTCAATCGCTTCAGATAATAGCTTGCTTAAAGATTCGTTTCCCAGATTTTGTGAATAAGCAAGCAATTCATCAAAGATTCTTCAATGCTTCAGTAGTAGTTATGATTTTGTCATTATTTTGTCTGATCGTTTTGCTGTTCACTTCATCGGAAAATTCCACACAAATATTGAAGAAAAACGAAAGACAACTTTATAACTCCGTCACTTCATTTCTTAATTGGGCAAAAATTAGCATTGTTTTCGTAACTCAACATTTCGATTTCAAAGAAATATACAGATACCGCTTCAGTATTATTGATACTTAGAAAACTTTGTTCGGATTTTACCATTTCGATCCAATATCCAATAATTACTATGGTAGATCATTATATTGAAGGCGGACGACATAGGCAATTGTAAACAATTATACGCCATTTCGCAGGGTATCTATTAACTGTGGAATGTTCTGGTAAAAAACAATCATAATCTTTCATACACAGCTCTAGGCAGGGTAATGGTTTCGTAATGTAATGTTTCTTTCAGCATGTCTTTTAAGAAGAAAATCAGATTAATATAGTGTATAGTGTATATGCATAGTGAATTTAATTCTAAACGTTTTTTAATAAGTTTCTTTTTTCAAAAACAAACAAGTTACCTAACTGTGTATATATACACTGAATAGCCCGAAAGAAACTTCACGCGTTTGCGAAGGAAAAAATATTTAGATGTTACGTATTTATCTGAAGTCATTAATAAAATCTTTTGTTTTCAACGCAATGTGTTTATATTTACATGTCATTGAAGGCTTTTAACTTCTAAAGGCACTGTCTTGCTGAAGAGACAAGAAATTAAAATGTAAACAGAGCACCGTTTTATATATTCCCTTTATTTCATACCACCCATCATGTAAATATTGTATAGTAGAGTTACGAAGGTAAAAAATAATTTTTATTTTTTAGAAAAATGTTAACGAAATGAAAAATAATTTTAGAAAGTTAGTTTGATCGTAAAATAAAATCAATGAAACACCCAAAACAGCTTTTTTTGAAAACTGCCATTTGTACAGTGTAAACATGAAGGAGAACATGTTTTTCCAAGATGGTGGTAAGATGTATTCATTTTTTTAGGCATGTATATTGACCCCACATTATGCACCATTTGTGCAACACATGTATCGCAACTCTTAAATTTAGTTTCCATAATGTAATTTGCACTTAATAAATGGGTAGAAAATGTTTACTCCTTTTACTGAAAATTCGTTAGTGAAACGTAACAAATACTATTATTTTTACTTCCACGGGACGGTCACTTTGAGCCGCTTTTCAGTAAAACGTAAACAATTTCTACCCGTTTCATTTAAGTTTGTATACTTTATACGTGAAGTAATTTTTGTGTTGATTCAACTTTGTGAGCAACGATATTGTTCAATTTTCTTTGTGCATTTGAAATGAAAACCCTGCCTGGTTGGTTTTTTTTTGTGCACTGCAGTGTACCATTTCAAATTTTTATCATTATTTAAAACAGACATTTCAAGTCTCGCAGTATTACCGCGTATCCCACGGTTTCGTAACGAACATCACAGTCTCATGGTTGGTTAAAAATTTTCTCACGGTAAAGATATATAAATAAACTTTACCCATTTGAGAAGAAATGAATCTTAACATGAAAATACAAAAGGTTTTTATGTGCAGTTTTTATGTTACATTAAGTCATTATTAAAATCATTTGTATTCTTTGCAGTTTGTTTAGACACATGGTAGAACTGGACATGAAAATGCATGTTATATATACAAACAGACTTTCGAAGAAACCGAGCAAAATTATTGTACACAGACAAGTAAAGTATCTTTCGAGCTGTACTGCATCACTGACACAATTCGATTATTGTTAAGAAAAGTACAAGGTTTTTCGGTTAACGTTCATTAAGTGGTTAACCCACAATTTTATTTTCGCATATGAATTTTAAGGATTTTTTGGCAACATTTTAATATTGCACATTTTCATTCCGTGAAAATTTCTTGTCTTTATCATTATGCCAAAGTGTGTTTAATTTCATGCTTGTGAGAGGGCTATTACGGGTATCTTCATTATAACACCTCTTTCCTATTTTTTAAACAGATCTATTTTGTGGACAGGAAATTTCTATATAAATTTGGGGGGCTATTTAATTTAATTAAAATCCTCAAAAATTATACAATCTGTTAAATAATGAATCCAATAAAAGAATCTTAAATGACCAAACTTGGCAAATATTGTTTTCTTGCTGATAAAAGTTTTAAACATTTCAATTATTTTACTTTAACTGAGTTTTAACTTAACGTTTTTAATAGCTAATCACAGTTTCATAAAGTGAACTAAAATGGTTACTTACTTATTTATTAACAAATTAAAATAAATTAAACGTTGTGTTCAACGGCTGTCTAATCCAATTTTTGTTGTTAAAATATTCCTAATCCCATGAAAAATAAATGAAAGATTTGACAATACTGCTGTTACATTTTCACTAATATGAAACAAATGTCTCTCGCTTCAAACCACACGGGCCCATTGACTTTAAAGATGAAATGAAATTTCCATTGATTTGTTTTGGATTCCTTTTTAATTTGATATGCATGTCAAAATATAAAATTAATATCCAGAAATGGGAACACTGTATTTTTAGCGCCGGCCTCTCTTCTTAACGCCTCTTCAATAACCACCCACCTAAATGTTGATATACTTATATTACTTGGGTGGTAATTATATTTTCAAATAAGCAAATGAACGCCTAGGCAGTTATTAGAATTTCGTAGATAATGTGATGAATATTGTAAGACAGTGTACAGAGGAAAATAGAAATCATAAAATTCAAAAAGTTAATAACAATATGACAGAACAGTACAACAGTTTCAACTCATAGTTCCTTGTATTGTGTACACATAACCCTTATCGATTTGAGAATTTACTTCACGACGTAATCAAATAATTATGTTATCAATCGAATTTAATCCTTATTCAAATCCCCGTGTACCCGATAGAGAAATCAAAGTTTGTCGTAAAGTGCATTAGGAAACCAATTGTGCCCAAAACTCTATTCGGTTCATGTTCAACCGTCGTGCCATGAATCTACGAAAGCTTTGCCAATTATGTTACCACAAATACTGTCTTTAGTGTGAAGTTTATTCAATTTCAAATCTTTCAGGTCTAAGTTTAGCGCTGACCTTCAAGTCTCTTGTTTGATTTTGCTTCCCACGTAATGCCAATATGTATTTGCCAAAGTAAAGTACGGACGCTAACTCCAACCTTGTAAAATAAAGGGTTTTTTAATTTCTGGTCACTTCCAGAAATTAAACTTCGTCATCAATTCTTTGTTCAAAGTGTGCAAGCTCGTTAGTTTTTTTGTTTTTGAAAGACATTTTAATTATTTCCATTTGTGTTATATTTCATTACTAAAACTGCCACTACCGAGGTATGTGATATGTTGGACTTATTTACCAACATAATCGGAGATCAAGTACGATATATGGCCGATATGCTTTTCCCTTTTATACCCACAGTGGCTATAGGGTTGCACTGAACGTCACAGGGTTAAACTTTAGAAATTAAGGATTTACTTTTTTCTTAAAGAATAAATTTTTTGTCCGAGCAACCGATTGGGGCAACTACCAAAATTTTCAGATTATTCTGGAAAAACTCGGATGCTAAAATGATTTATGTCATTTGAATTGCGGACTGAAACTGAAAATAAATAATCCGCGATATATGTAGAAATTTCACTAAGGAATGAAATGCTCCGCAAGTCAATGTAATTTCAAAAGTTTATAATAATCTAAAATTGCAGAAGCTTGAGTATCTCTTCATAAATGTTCTCCAACGAAAATTGTTACGTCAGTTAATCCATTTGGCTACCCTTCCTTCTGTTATCTTCCATGATCCATTTTCGCCATCACTTGTTTTTAAGACGTTTATGAAAGCATCTCATGAATTTTGATGCGATGTCGTTTGAACGTTATATGGACGTCCTTGCAACGCCTGAACGTTGTCTAGACGTTAAAACGACGTTGATAGTGTTATATGTGAACAAACCGCCGTAAATATATACACTAACATGAATTTGTTAACTCAAGCTAAACGATTTTTTAAACACACTGGAAAGATTCTTACAAGGTTAAAGACAAAAATGTTGCAACTGAAACTTAAAGAAATATTACAATTAACGAAAATTCTTCTAAAATTAGCTGAATCTTCACTAAAGCTTCTATCTGTCATATACTTCTGAATCAAAATGACTTATGGTTAGATAAGCACAAAATACTTTTTATATTAACGAGTTTGTAGGAATGTTTTTTGGGCGCGTATGAAAACTGGCCGTATAAGTGAACAATTTCGCTTAATATTTCCCAAAGAATGTTTGACTTTACCCCTCGTTTTCAGTAAACACTCTCTTTTTAGTCTTGTATCTTTGATGATGGAGTTATTGAACATATTTCCCGTTTATGATTTCAGTGTTGATAGCCATAGATGTATATGTACCCGATATTATAAACAATATATATAAGAGGAAACATGACTTTCACGCCATATTCAACTCTCGTAACGAGGTCCACTTTCCCAGCTGTTCCTCCCATGGAAATTGCTTTTTCGACCACAGCAGTAGTCTTCAGTAAATCTTCCGTTTTCATTCGACGAACTTCACCAATATTTCTTCGTATTCCCCTACCAGTCTCGTTTGCTTGATTACTCACCCCATTTCCATTCATTTCAAAAGAATCTTCTCCAAGTAATAACTCTTTTTCACTTTTAGTATCGTTTTTCGCTTGGTTGTTCTAATGATAAGAAAAAGCCGAAATTAAAAAACTTTCCAATGACTGCATTCAGTGGCGGATTTAGGCTTAGTCAAAGAAAGTGGAGGAGTACAGAGTCATGAATTTTTGGTAAAAAAAGTGTTGATTAGGCTATTTGCACGTTTTTCTTTTATACGCTTAATGGCCGCGCTCTCCTCCATAAATTTCCACTAGGTTCTAGATGATATGTATAACTCAGTCACGTTGTTATGGTCAAATAACATACCTTGGTTTCTTCCTTTTTCTTCACATACCAGTAAACAGTAACACTCTCCATGACACTCGAAATTATCATTAACAAAGCCACGATCATGTACCAATCAATCGCTTTGACGTATGATACTTTTGGTAAGGATGCATCAACATAACCCAATAAGAATATCATGGACAATATCAAAGTTATACCAATTCCTAGGCGATCGCCAATTTCAGTGGGAGAAATATAAAATGCTATCCACGATAAACCAACAAGCATCGAGGTTGGAATGAATAGGCGAAGCACATAAAATCCTGTCTCTCGAGTGAATTGGAACTCTGCGATTAAAACCGTGAAATTACCTGTCCAGAGAGAAAAAAAGATTTTCTTTTGCATAGATTATATGCGACATATACAGTGTTGGGCTTGTGACTTATTGTGTAGATTGTGACATGCGGTGTCTTTAAAACTTTTCATAGATTACGTCATTGTGACGTAATTTATAATATTTATAATTACTTCGTACTTAAACATTTTCCCCTGAGGTATCGTTTCTCTTTGTTAACCGCCCAAGCGCCCTTAATGTTCAGGGCGAAAACGATCCAGCGGGCACATGAAGTTATAATAACGTCATATTTTGGTCATATTTTGGTCATGACGTCCATATAACCAGATGACACGTCATGGATATGACAATCAAATGACTTTATCAATATCATGTTAGTACAACGTTATATAAACGTCTGATTCTTAGGTCATATGATTACGTCAGAAAGACGTCATGAAGACATCATTTTTTCCAGAATCTTAGATTTGATATCCTATAAAAACCCTGGATAGCCACGGCAAAAATGTAAGCTTTCCGAATTTAGGCGTTTTATAGAATACTTTTGTAAAACCCTTGTAACAGACTTTTTCGGAAGCAGTAAGGTACGTTGGAACTTTCAGGATAATTTCAATAGCTAGCTGAATGTGTATTGTACGTCATTTTTTACTTTAGTGGTAATCTCTTAATTTATACGTATTACACTACGGGTTTTTTATCACATCCATGTTTTTATGAAGCAAGTTTAGAACATGCGAATGTATTCCTTTTTTCTTATTCCTATTCAACCTATTGAAATTTTGAGCGTTATTTTCAAGTAAGTTTAAACTCAATCAAAGGTTTCAAAAGGTGTGAAAACTTTCACATTTCATTGTTGTTGTGATAAAGATCAAAGTATTACTGTTAAAAACACTTCCTATATTAATGGATCCCGTTAATATAGAGAGTTATAAAGTAGTTGTAAGTAAAAAAAAGTCAATTGAGAAAGAAATATATAAGTAAAAATATTTTGTGTGAATACGAAAACATTTGAAATATGGATACGTTTAACTGTCAAACAGCATGGACAATGTATGATTTATTAGTTAGTTAATGACCCAAAATACATAAAGTATAAGCTCTCTCAAATTACCTTAAAATGTATTTATTTTTGACATAGGAAAGATCGAGGCAGATAGAGTCGACTGGCAAAGGGAATAAAGTCTTTGATAGGATGAAATTATATGAAGTTATAGTAAGTATGGTACCCGTTGTTCCTTGAAATTGCAGATGTATATTATACACTGACTCACCGTTTTGCTCTTTATTTCAGGGAGTGAATTGTCGAAAACGAAAAATGTTTGGAGTAGAAAAAAATGACGTGAGTGTGTCGATGTCCTGAAACAGGATCCATCGAGAGTAAGAACTGATTTAAGGAAAAGTTAATATTTGTTTTTATATTATGTAGCACAAATATATTATGAACCTTACCAACCTCGTATAATCATAAACATTGATGTTTTGTATTCAATTCGTAAAAGCAGAAGCTCAGTGAAGGAAGTTATATCTTTATTTTAAAAAAGGATTCGAAACGAATACCTGACCTTGAACATGTCTGGGTTCTCTATATTCAGTTATTTTTATACTTATTTTTAAGAGAATTTTAATATAATATATATTTGTATCAAATGGCTTAAAGTGTATTTATATTTATTTGTGTTATCATACTAATAAAAGCTTGTTATTTAAATCAATGACTTAATTAAATTTCCCTTACCATTTCCCTGCTACCATGTCCTTTGAAAAAATCTTCTGAGATCCAAATAACTCGATTCGTTCTATTTAACAACGTGATTATAATATCGTTTGGACGTCAGTGTTTGACGTGGCGATGACGTGATTATAACGTCTTTTCTCACATCGCCAGGACGTCATTATAACGTCATCAAATGATGTCGTCGAACATTACAAATATGACCCTAGGATGACGTGATTATGACGTTATTTCTCGTCACGTCATGACGTGGTTATAACCTTATAATAACGTCATGTGTTCGCTGGAAAGGCGATGGATGTAACGACGGTTTTATGAAAAGGTCTATTATGACATATAGTGGGAGCATACATGTAGCACCATATCATAGTATACAGTGCATTCATTTTCTGAATTCAAGAGATATGTGCAGTAGACGTTTGCTCTATTATAGCAACAAAGCAAATACATATGGTTGACCTAATGTGGCATCGATAGAATTTCCAGCATACCTCCAATATACTCTATCATTTTAGATGACATTCTCGCTTCTGGATCGACCCTGAATTGCTCTAACTTTATATTTCGGAGATCGATATTTCTTTTCCAACGATAACTCAAAAAACTGTCATTGTAGCTATCTAGATAGACATATTATGTTCAAAACGTTTATTCTGCATCAAATGAATCAATCACAAAAACGTTAAAAAGAAGATCAGTACGTACAACTGCTAATCTGTATTCCACAAGTTTGAGTATCAAATGGAAAATCTTTAAAATCAAAATGACAGGATGCATATAAAAGTCCACTAAATATAAAAGAAAATTGGATATTACGTTTGAATAGCAGAAAATATAGAACATGTGTTGGTGTTAGATTAAGACCAAAATTTCCTCTCTGCATCTACTTAAAAATCAAATTGTGTCAAAATAATGATTGTTTCGAAATTTGGACTGTAATACTTGTCAGCTTTCCCGAAATTTATCTATATTTGCTTCTCTATTTCTGGAAATATAACCAGCGAACGCTAACTAAACATTAAAACTTACTTAAAACGTTTGATAATACTGTTACTTCCCCACCAAACAATAACATCTCTTAGAGATGGGAAAGCCGGTGGAGAATTGGGATTTATCTACCACAATTGAGCCGCTCCCACACAAGCTCCTGAGCATAACATATTGTCACAGTACTCATGACTTATTGCTCATAGCTAATTCTAAAAGAAATGGTATGTAGCATTGTTTTCACTTTTACCTAGAAACGTATACTTACGATTGGCTGTAATATATATCTCCATTCTCAGCGATCCTCACTAAGTATTTCGTTTTATCGGTTTCAAGACTGGACAGGCGACAATTCAGACAATAAACGTCAGGTGTCCAAATTGAGGAACCGTCTTGAAGTATAAGAACATGGTCCCGACTTTTATTTAAACGGGAATCATTCCATTCTTGTATCAGATATGTAAAAAGTTGAAGTTCCTACAAATGGATATGATAAATATACATTCAAATACCTTGCAGAACGTATAAGTTTGTCATTGTTTGATCTTCTGTTTTGATTAAAAGACTCAATCCTTCCTAACAAAATCCTGACGAAAAGCTATTGACAGTTATTAAGAATATGAGCAATTTGGATCACAATGGTTAACGTTAGTTTTATCTGTATTCTTGATTACTTTCGCAAGAATTCAAGACCTCGTTGATGCATGTTAAAAGACTGGCAAAAAGTTACATGCTTGAAACACGTGCTTATTCCCTGCGAGTTTGAGCCTGCTGAACTTCAGAAAGGTGATGCTTATAAAAACAATATCTACTATGAACCTACCATAGCAGTTGTATCTACTTTGACGATTGATTCGATCCACAATGAAAGATCTATATATTGAAACTTGCCTAACAAAATTAAAGAATATTCACTATCAACGAACATCTTCTGGACAAGCTAGACCATGTTTTGTTTTTCAATTGCTTTATCAAATCATTTAGGAATATAAAGAAACTATAGAAAAAAGTAGAGGTGTCTCTTTCGTAATACACAAAAGGTTAAACACATGACATTTACATCGGCTGGCGCTCTCTATAACTATTATCAGTGACTTATATTTGCCTAAAATCCAATTTTAATATTACTGTCAACACTGGTCTTTAATCAAGGAACAATTTTAACAAGACTAGATAAGTAGGTAGTGACTCTTGGTTGATTTTTTTCTGACACCTTCTTCATAGAAATTCTTCTGCGTATGAAAAATAATTAAATATTTGACACGTTACCATGATTAGCTGGTTCCGAACTATCATAATTGTCTGGTGGAAATTCCTCTTCATTTTCACTTCTAAACAAATACAAATGCAAAAATTATCAACAACTGTTATCAAAAACATGAATAAAATACCATTTTGTTAGACAATAGTTTAGATTTCAGCCAAAACAGATCGTGAACAAATGACCAATATAGATAATTTCACCTACCCTTTAATCCAAGGTATTCTGTAAGAGAGCAAAACTATGACACAAATTTTCCCAAAATCTAAATTGAGATTCATCATCTCAATTTTTTTTGAAACTGGACCTCGAATTAGTTGACCTCGAAGTAGCTGAATTTAACAACAATACTTAAATTTTATAGATCTTATAGAACCATGAAATGTTTTGTCAACGTTAAATAGAAAATAAAAAGACATGATGGTTATTCATAATTCATTGATTTTAGCGGTAGGGTATCTTGGAATCATTATAGAAAACATTTGATGGTGTTCACAAACAGAAAACATTACTCAGTTGTACATTTTATTGTACTGTCACTGAGTTATGATGAATAATAAATGATGCTTTTCATTGTTACTGCCTAGTACTCAATTCCTTGAATTTAGTTCCTCTTTTAAACATCTGCCAAAACAACAAGAAATAAGTGAACATATTTTATTCCGTAAGGTGTGTCAAGTCTATTCAGAGTAGGACAATATTAGTGCATTAAGCAACCTATCAATTTCATCAATTGTGTCCCCGCCTTCTAGCTTATTAAATCCGAAGGTCACGCGTCAAAAGCCTCTATCAACAATAGGATTCCAATAATGTTTACATCATCATTTCTATTTGTCAGGTAAATCAAACCCAATGAACATTTTGCACGAATAAGCCAGTTCTGATTTTCACTATAGTATCGACAGCTGTGCATATGTATAGAAAGGTTTTATACTCGTAGAGAAGAGAGAGAACGTTTTGATGCTAAAAATATCATAGAATCTTTTTACGATTACTTTGAGAGATTTTACGTTTCAATACAAATTTATATCAGAAATAGAAGGAAATCGGAAGGATAGTCAATATTACTTTTTTAACTTAAAGGAGAATTAACGTCAAAGAAAATTTGTTATCAAATTTATTAAAAGTCAATTCAATATATAAAATCTCTGTAAAACTGTGAAAAATTTTAGTTTATTTTCATTAATATTAACAGAGTAACAAGGGGCTGTTCATATGGATAAAAATTACCTCGGTGAGAGGGATAACTTTTCTACTTGGCGAGATCTCGCACCTCTTGAGAAATGCTATAAAAAATCACATTGCGTTCATATGATAAAATATATTTCCCCGGTAAGCGATAGGCGGGATAATATTTTCTCATATGAACACAATTTCCTCAGTAAGCGGGGAAACTTGCGCTTAGTCAGCAAAATATTTTATTTATTTTTTTGTTCATGACTGTTACGTCATGCACATGCACATGCAGGTCAATTCGTCGCTTACCGAGGAAATTGTTTCCATATGAACAGAACGAAACTTTTAAGTACGTTGAAAAGTTTCCCCGCTTACCGAGGTAATTTTTATTCATATGAACAGCCCCTTAGAGTTTAAAGATTTTTCAATGCTCGATTTTATGACGTCCAAGGCGTTCATTTGTTAATTTCTTATTATTCTGAATAAACTGTTAACGAAAAGCGAACGAAAGCGACCTGTAGAGACAATTTCATATTTTTCTTTTCCAGATCCTGTAAATGAGAAACATCGAGCTCAAAGATGGTTACATAATATTGGGACTGACTTGAAATTGCCCTCTCTCATATTCCAAAATCGCTTAAAAGAACCACAGGTAACACTGAAAGAGATGTAAGAAATTTAAATGTTTTTCCTTCTGTTTTCTGATCAATTATCAATTATCTCTTTAATCATTTTGTGTACAAAAATATATTTCTATTTACGTGTGTTTTACACCACCAATTTTAAGTTCCTTTGAAAATATTAGAAAAAAGGTAAAAAGAAATCAATAGTGTAAATACAGACTTAACATATATTTAGAACTTTTTATTTCGAAGTTCTTTTTGTATTGCGCGTTCACCACGAACAGAATACAGTAGTCACCTTGTGACGTCAGCAAAAAAGTCCCGTAATATTTTCAAAACTTATTAAATATATTTTCAAAAGGCTAGTAGAGGACTTTTTCACAAATTTTGGAAAAAGCCTTTCATTTGTACATTGTTTTTTTACGTTAATTCTCCTTTAAAGGCAAATTTTTGAGAATTCACTTTGATCACATTATAGCAAAACATACTGTGCATTTGTTGTCACCGCCGTATGTAGACCCAAGACAAAAATAGCCTATTTGAAAAGGTCAGAGCACAATAAAATGCTTAGGTTCCCAGACGAGCAAATTATAAAAAAGATCTAGAACAAGAAGAATCGCAATTAAAAAGTCGAAAGGTTAATTATGTGTTTTGCGTGTAAAAATTAAACCATCTGTAAACAGTGTGAAAGCAGTGGCGGATCTAGTGTTAGTCCAAAAAAGCGGAGGAGTGCAGTATCATTAAATTTCTGTTAAAACTTAAGTGTTGATCAGGTTTATTTGGACGTTATTCTTTTATAGTCTTAATGACCTTACTCTCCTCCATAAATTTCGACTAGGTTCTAGATCCGCTTCTGAAAAGGAATGTATTTATTCATTTCATTGTTTTACTGTTTATATAATTTTGATACTTTAGTACTGTGTGTTATTCCGATACCCGCGACAGAGTAAATAAAGTCGTACGCCTAGGGAAAAGAGAAAGCGGTCAAAATTGTGTTTTTGGTTATGATTTGTTTTATTATTAGTTGCCCACCAGAGGTTCTTTGTTTGAATAACACAGTCTTGACATAAAACATAGGGAAAGAAACTGGACCCACGGGTGGATCTTGAGGGTAGTCGCAATTTGAGGAGGGGTACACTAACATAATTTCTGTTATCAGTCTGTATCACCAATGGGGCGAAAGAAAACTTATTTTTCATGCCGCCACGAAAAGTATCATTTAAGGAGGAAAAATGGTTGTAGATGATCATCTCATTTTGGAGATGACCTGAGTTTACATTCTCATCGGCCGTGCGAGTGTATTTTTCAAGATGGCACCAAACGAGCGAATCCAAAATTTGTATTCATTTTTGTTTCATCCTTTTATTTCAAATTGGAATCTAATATGTATAAAGAGCTACCGCTTGGACATGTTCGTTTAGGGCAAAATGAAATTGTTAGTGTTTACATAAAAAACAGACCCCAAAATAGAATTTATGCAGTCACGAGTTTCATTTCACCGGAAATCATGTAAACTTAGAAAAGGTTTAAGTAAAGACAGAAAAGAATATCTTCATTTCGCCCCAATTTTTTTTCCGAAGCATATCCACAGCTTCTAACTTCAAAATACCGATACGGTGCAAGGAAAACAACCCATAAACACTTCAAGACTATATAATACGATGTTTAAACAGAAATTCTATTAAACAGAAAACCTAAATTCTATTTCCATACTTTCAAATTATATTATTTGAATTTGAAATTGATACCACCCACTGCTTTTTCAATGAGGAACTGATTTCGAACACACGTGTTTGATTTCATAGCCAATAGGATTCCAGGATGAACAATATAACAATGTTATGATGATTTATAAATTGTCCTCTAATCTTGAATTAGTTTTTTATATGGTCTGCACACTCCACAAGCTCTTTGACAAAACGTTCGTATATATTTTTCTCCGCAACGTTTATCGAAAAAGGCGAATTGATCGCAACTAGGTAATCTGTTCTTACAATCTAAATAACAGAAAAAATAATATTTTTCAGTTTGTTTAAAACCAGGACCTAAAACGTGAAACCAATTTTAATCTGCAGTAAAAATGTGGTCTAAAAATGTCATTAAAGAGATATGTCCGCTTTATAGAGTGTACCCCAGTGGGCAAAGTCTTCAAAACGTCTCTGTGGAGGACCGTTTTTTCATTGTTGCTTGCCATTTCTATAGAAAACACTCCTCCTCGTAGACTATATGAAGATTTTGCCCACTGGGTACGCTTTATATAGATCCCATTGTATCGCGTTGCTGAAAGACAACATGAATACTAATGTGATATGAAAGCATTGTTATCTTCAGCAACCAGCGACCAAGAGATCAAAAATGTTCATTTAGAAGAAGGCAGCGTTTTCATGATATCCACAGAGAAATGTCTTTAAAGTCTATATAGTTTCGTTGATCTTCAAAAACTCACTATTTGCATGAGCAAATGAGAACAGATAACAACTATTGCTTCAGTAACTCATGGCGAGTTTACAAATGACTGCAAAAATAAGCATCAATAAACTCTAGGATTTTTATAAACGCACTCAACAAAATGAGCCTGCGCTATGTTTAAATAAACTCGTGTTTTACCACGTTTCGAGAGTGATTAAAATACCCTCATCAACGTCTGTTATTCATGTTAACGATTCAAAAAATTCTATAGCAACATAAGCAGAGTTATTCCAAGCTAAATTTTCTTTGGGTATAACGTAAACGGCGCCTTAACCTTAAATTGTTTTTAAAAGTGTATTTACAGTTTTGAAACTAACATAACATAATACTCTCTGTAATACACCGAAGAGACCGTACAAAATGGTTGGATATAAAACGTCTTCGAGGTTAATTTGCATAGAAGTCATTGGTGACGAGACCTTAAAAATTTGTTCAATTTAAAGAGAGCTGAAATCGCTTACTGAGAAACCAACTGCGTTAAAAGAAATGCAAATACAGTAACGGAGGTATGATTGTTCAATATAGAAATATTGGAAAGACTTACTAGGTGGATATCTTGGTCCGTTAGGTGGTTCAATTGTAGGAACAGCTTGAAAGAACGAAAATGAAACCAATTAAAGCACATGCACTGACATTAGCGGCTCAGTAATTTTAGGCATTGTTAACTAATTATCAAGGTAACAAGGGAAAGGTGCACCAAGGTCACTGCAACATTATGTCTCCTTAACCTATATGCGTATAGCTCACTGATCGCCTAAAGGCTTGAGACACAGCTATCAGATACTTTTTGTAAGACCTCCGAAACAGGCATGGTTTTGATAATCATAAGATCGTGTTGTAAGCGTTTAGATGTCCAGTTAAATAGCAAATAGTTAAATAGTTAGTCAATATGCAGTTTTTAGAAAATTTATATCCAAGGAAAGGTTTTCCAAAAGCATCTACTTTCCCAAATATTGATTATTACACTTAAACTATAAATCGACCCTTGCTTTATTTATGGGGAGATGAAATTACGAAGAAATCTACGTTATCAGGAAATGTTTGTGCTTACTTTTATAACAATGGTATAACTTATTTATTTGATATTGGTCGTTATAAGACAAATGAGCTCTCTGACCAATCTCGAACTGTTGTCTTGGATCCTTCGTATATATAGTGATTGTTGTGGTTCGATGTGAATCACTAGCAAATGAATTCCATGAGTAATGCATAATCGAACGATAATCGTATGGTGATCCCAGTGAGTTAATTTCATCGTAGCCCTTCTTCTCAAAATTCTTCTGCATAGCTATAAACCATCAAAAAAAGATGTAATATTGATAAAAGTCATTGCAACACACTGAATTGGGAGTGAGTTAGTGGACACTGAGGAAAAAAGTAAAAATATCGTACGTACATTTTGGGATTGCGTTTTTATTGACGGTTATATACTTATCGCGATCAGGGCGACTGTGTTCGTGATAGAAACCTAAAATAAAATAGGAAGGTCTGAAACTGCTGTGCTGAACGTTCTTCATTTGAAGCATGATCACTATTCCAGTTTACCAATTGTGTGCATTATCTCATGCATAACGGTTACAAAATACCAACACTCTTTTGCAAGGCTTATGGAATGCTCGTGGTGAGCTCCTTGAAAGCCCAAGAATGATGAACATCTAAAAGAAATGAAGAATGGAATTCAGTTGAGAGCACTCATTTAGAATTTTGACACTTTATTCATATTATTACACACGTTATAATGTGCATCAGTAAACTCGTCTAAAATCTGAACACAATTTTATTTAATTACCCTTTCCCTTCATAAAAATACAAATATTCCATATCTTTAAATGTCGACATATTTCTTGGATGGAATCGGAAGCAAGTGTATTTGTTAATCTCTGCCATGGCTTTAAGAATGCTCGCTGTAGCAACTGGACTCTTAACTGAAACAGGGAGTTGAAAATATAGATTATATTGGAATATTGTAACAGAAACCAGACGGTTAGTCTTATGTAATTTGCGCTTCATTTGCCTTGTGAATCAAAGCGTTCATAATGGGAAATGAACTACTTTCTTTAATATATTGGACGTATTCTTTATGTGCCTTTGATTCAATCATTAGTAATTTTAATACATGTACTGGATCACCATTGGGAATAAATTCACGAAGGATATTGTTTACACGATGTAGACATTATCTAAGTCATAGTTTAATCGTAGTCATTAGAAAATTGCCTGGTCTGGAAGTATATTGTTAAGTTCTGTTGTGGGGATTTTTAACTTAAACTATTCTGCTGTGCTTTGCTTCTTTTTCACTTTGATCACATGATAGAAAATAATTACTGTGTATTGGTTGTAATTTGTCATGTGATCAAAGTAAAGATGAACAATAAGTTCTTGTTATAATTCTAGACCAAAGAATTTTCGAATGAGTATGGTTTAATGCAATGAAGTGTAATACTTCATGTGACATCATAACTGCTACGTGAGTGACAATTTTGGGGAGATTCTTTTTATAAGAAACACGATCGGCGTTTTGATAAGTTGATGATAACTTTAGATTGACGTATTTTTTTGAGATAAGGGTGCATTTAGACGGTAAACAGGCGGTTTATTTTCGCTTACTAGATCGGAGTTAAAAAATCTTGCATATTTTATGTAATGCAGGCAAATACGCATCAAGATTTGACAACCGTGTGTAGAAGCCCTGGAAATATCTAAAAACGGTTAGATAAAAACACAGTTCTTTTTGCGCAATTTTCGTTGAAAGTAGACATCAGTATTTAAGTTTCCGTATTGTGATACCAAGTTTCAATTATATTATCTTTAACCAAACACAAACATTTGTTTGCATATTGTTTTTTAAAATGTTCAAAAATGCTTACAAAATGAATGAAGGGCACTTGGGGAATATGTGTTAGAAAAGCATGAAATTTGAGAAAATATCAAAATATTTTTTTTTAGCTTCTTAATTCAATGTTTTTCCTTGTTTTCTTATCTAATTTCAATTCTAATCTTTTAACGCAAGGTAGAATCAAAGGAGTCATTCAGAGAAGGTCTTCGGATTAAGATACACACTATGGTGAATAAACAATTTGCTCAGTAAATAATAGTCATAACACTTACCTATGTTTGGTCCAAATTCGTAAAGCAAATAAGTTCTTGGAAACAATTTGGATCGTAGTTTAGTGGCACCAAACGGATTACTTGAAACCGCTTTTTTCTGATCTGCATTTAATATTATGTCCCCCTCAAAGAGCTTAGGGTCTAAAGTAGAAATGAAGAAATAAAAATTGAAAAAGTTTCAAATATCCATTAACCTAAAAGTTATCTTATCGGACGAAACTTCGTCGGACAAAAGTGACGAAAATTTTGTCCGACGATGTTTTTTCCGATAAAGTATATATTTTTCTTTGAAAGTAGGCATAAGGTCAGATTCCATTATTATTCTAACAGAACAATGTTTCCGTCCTGGAACCCACTACTGTTTGAGAAGCCGGATTTCCATTCAACAAATTTGTGCGAGCGGGCAGGATATATAGTTGATTAGAAAGCAGTGTAAAATTGCCGTGGCCACAGTTGTAATCAGCCCTGTTGAATTGCAAAGTCTAATTATAAACAAGAGACATGCAGCCTGAAGGCCTGCGTGCTTGTCACAGTTTGGGCAGCGTCGTATCAAGTGTGTTGTGGCATAAAACCACGTCCTCAGTCTTGTGTATTTAGTGTACCCGGTATCTTCATTAAGTAGACTGTTTGGAAAAAAGGTCACGTAAAGAATTTGCATTGTTTCTACGCTTAATGTTAATTTTTACTGACGTCGCAAAACTTCATCGATAAGATGCTTTCATGTAACTTGCTTTTTGTTGTTATTTTTGGTTTGTACATTTATATAACGTCGGTCAAATATAGAATAGTTTTCTATATAAAAAATATGAAGATTAATCAAAACCGACTAATATATAATGGGACTGTTATCTCAATCTGTTGGTGAAAACTTAGTTATTTTAGCCTGAGGCGAAAAGTTAAAAGGTCCGTTAGATAGATGCACCCTTCAGAAAAATACTTGCGTATGTTTTTTATGTCTTCGTTATCAAACTGAGATCATAAGTCTTTATATTGAAGTATAGAATACAATTTTTGTTCATGTTTATTTTGAAATCAATGTATTTTAAACGTTAAAATAATAGTAACAACGTCTGCGTCAAAAAACTGAAGATTTATGTTATGATGCTTCTCATATTAGAAGATAGCTCTAAGAAATTGAAATTACTTTTTGGAAATAACTGAAAATTAAAATCGTATGATTCCTGATATCACGTATAAATACCTGATGACACCAAAGGACCTAAAAAACTAAAAATTATATAATCTCAGGTTCAGTAGTGACGAATTTCAAAGCGATTTCCACATGTATATTTAGAAACTATAGCTGGAATAATTAATGTGGAATGATTCAAATTTTATCCGAAAAAACAGCAACATAGAAATCACCCAAAAGCTAATGGACAGTTTTGCGAAACTTCCCAAGTTTGAGATAAAAAGGCAGGATATTCCCTAAGAACTATTTAATAATCAGAAACGGAATACATAAGACGATTTACAAAAAATCTTTTGGTAAGTTTGTAAAGTTTATATCACAAAAAAACTTTGGAATAAGGAAATCGATTCTAATTTTTAAGATCTAGTATCATTCCTGTTTTATTTATGAAAATTAAAAACATTTAAAACTCTACTTTCTACTGTACTTTCTAATCTTTACGGCCTTATATGCTGCTTAGTGGATGAAAAGGTTTTTTCGGGGAGGAGAAAGGTTACAGTTTCGCACTCAAAATCAACGTGTCATTTTATAAGAATTATCTTACCTTGAGTGTTGGAGATTTGGCTGATAATATTTCAGTATAGTGAAATAATAGTTCAGTATACGATTGAAAACTTTCAATATCAATAACATCTGTCGGAATGCATGTCTAACTTTTTTGCTGTGGCGTTCTGTTCTGGGGAATAGAAAATTTGGATGCACGTTTTCCTGCATTAGAGGCGGTACTCACTCTAATTAAATTACTTAAACTATGAAGTCGTAAACCATTCGAAACGCAACCACGGTTGAAAAATAGCCTCTATTCTAGCGTAATGCGGATTAAGCCTACAACTGGGGACAAAAATCTTGACCGGCAAACGCTAATGAAGCCCAGCTGCTCCTGCACTGACCAACAAAGCTTTAAGACTCGAAGTTTTAAAATTCGAACCTGATCTTCTTGATTCTAATTGTGATTGGTTTAAACAAAGTTTATTGGAATTGAATGGTTTAAAAAGAAAATCATACGATGAAAAAAAGAAGACACAGAAAAATTACCACTACTGAAATCTTAAACTAGTTTATACTCAGTACGGCTCGTGTAAACAACCCCTTAGCAACATTATCAATAAACATCAGAATGTCAAATCTGCGTTGTTACTGCATGGCATAAATATTTAAATTTCCCATAAAATTTGAAAAAAGATTACAGGAGCCTTTCAAATATTCCAAATATTTCAAGTATTGCCTATTTTCATTCTCTAGTTAATTTTAAATTGAAGTTACCACGGAAGTTACAAAATATGTTGACGAAACAATCTACTTATATTTCCTGTGTGTTCCTCCGTTATTATTATTTCATTCCAGGGTGTTAAAATGACACCAACTCCCTATACAGCTTTCGGCACAGGTTTCATGTTCTACTCCGTCATTGGATGTATGTTCAACCAAAGCCGCCTGTGTTTTATAACCTGGTTAAAGATATGCAGATAAAAATGGCAAAAAAACAAAAAAAACACTTACTTTCCATTTGCTTAATCCACCTAGCTCCACACAGTTGACACGTTAGCCATAATAAGGAAAAATCAAGAAAATGCATCATGAAGCTGTCGTGAATTTCTGCTCAATGTGAATGATTCCTAATTGGCATTTTACTTCTATTCCCCTGAATTTATAGAGAAATTTATATTTTGGTAAACAAGAACGTCCTTCAGTTAATTATCAATGAAAACAATCGAAGAAAAATCTAACGACGTGACCTTTGTTGTAAATCATACATTTTGTTTTAGAAGGGTTTCCATCTGGTATTCGAATTTCATTCCTAAGATAAATTTCTAAAAAGATTTATTGGACAGATTAATTGGACAATCATTAAGGGAGTGTAATATAAACACGACATGATATTAAAATAAAAATTGATGTAGGTGACCTTGTTTTGAGTCACATTCTTTGCACAAGCACTCTTGTCACAGGTAACACGCGATATATTCTGAAATAGATCACGTGTTTCCTTCCCATTTTAAGGCGTGTCCTTTTAAAGCATGTCCTGTTTCTACAATGTTACGAATAATAATTTATTTTTGCATGTTTTTAGAGAAACATGTAAACATAGAGAAAGGGCTCAATTTTTGCAAGAAGTGAATTTCAAAAAAAGGTCCGCGATTGGAAAGTGAGCATGGGGGTCGCCACTACCCGGCCGGTGCCTTTATCCGGACACTACAACGCCATTCCATTGTAGTGTCCGGAAAAGGACGCCGTCCGGATAGTGACGACCCACCTCTACTTAAGTATAAAATATTAAGTGCAGGATTGTATAGTGGTGTGCAAGGGCGTATGAGATTGTATACGATTGATTGTACCTGCAGAAGGGTGGGTGTAGTGGTGGAATGGGGAAAAGCACTTCATGTTTTTTTATTATCATTTTGATAACACACGATGCAGCTATTAAAAGGGAACAACACAACCAGAAATACGATCGATCTTGGCCAAGCTAAACAGACACATTTACAAGTTTTTGTTTTTCTACAGATAATTGCAATTAATGAATCTAAAAGAGAATCGTTGACATTGAGGAGAGGTTGTCATTTTGACAGAATCCTAGTGGAAGTGAAGTATTAAATTACTTCGATTTCAACATATTTTTATATTGTCATTGTCCGGTATGTTTGCACTTAATGCCACAGCATTCATTTAATTCGCTTCTTAATGACGTCTTCCCTGTCTTCCGATAAAAACACAATAAAAGCAGTTCAAAATGTTATTGTGGACGTGATATTTGGAAATTATCAGTGAAAAATCAGTGCCAAACTTATGTCCACAACAAACAATATGATAAAATTCATGAAACAACAGATTCTTTATGTTCTTAAGATTTTTAAGATGCTTCTTTAAATTTAGAATTTTCCTCTCAATCAAAGAGAAAATCATTTCAACTAGAACCACGTAGCCGTTCCCATAACTCACATCTTTAACATTATTCATCATACCAGAATGCATTGCTGCAAATACTTACATTGGGTCCGTGTTAAGCCATGTTGTTAAATAACGACTGTATGGTCACAAATACCAGTCAAACATTCATGTTGTAAACATAAGAAATTCTGCGTGCCTAAGAGAAGTCAGGTTTACGTCTTGTTCATTAAAAGATTCGTAGTTATGTAGGTTTTCAAGTCTGGTTTGCCAAAAAAGTAATCAAACTTTTTCTGTGCATTATATGTCTCATAAAGCGAAAGGACGGACTATAGTCTCCAATGGAATAAATATAATCTTCAAACAGCATCAGTATCATTAGACTCTCACAAAACTGTTTTGTACTTGAAATCAACCCTCTGGATTGACCGACATATCCCCTTCATTCTCCTAATCATAACTATTTAGGATTTTCACTATGAACTATGAACCATGTGAACTCACCTATGGAAATCATCGCAGCTTTATCCAAATATAAATCATTACACATTTTTTTATAAGATATTTTGGGGGATCAAAGCCTCAATTGGATAAAAGATATTAATTTGTTTAGCAATCAATGTCTGGAAAACTGGAAAATAGAATGTTTGTATGATAAGGAGTAGTTTTCGCCCTCCACGTATTATTTGTGTTCTGTATCACAGCAAATTGTCACTTGTTATTTCAAGAAGAAAAACTATTTTTGGACACTATTTACTTGTCACTATAGTCATACTAAGTTACTTGAATAGTCAAGTGATTAAGGAATTCTTGCTAGTTTTAAGGTTTCACTTTGCTTGTTTCAAGCAATTTTATGCTTACAATTAAAATGGTAGGCTCCAATCGCACCTAGACAACAAAAATTGGGTGAGACATAACAAATAAAGTGAAGAACACATATATATATTTACTTTCAAAATATAAAGAAAGAAAATTTCGTTATTGTTAGATAAAAATTTGTAATATTATTATAAGAGTTTACCTCCTCATAAACAAAAATGCCAATATATAAAATGGCGGAAATATTCCGCATCTCAAATTAATGATGATCACGTCTTGTTAGACAATCCTATAGGTAACTTGTTAAAAACATACTTGCTGCAAAACGTGTTGTCGACGAGGAAGGTAACGTTAGTGAACCAAAAGTTTTATTTCCTTTGTTAGAAAGAAATTATAAATAACGTCGAAATATCGAGTGGGAAAAATTTAAGTTACCTCAGTAGTTGAAATTTCATGTTCTTTAGACAACGTTAAAACTTATGCTTTCAAGTCCAACTCAAGTCCAACTGAGGACGACATGGAAGTAAATTGTACTGCTACAATATTTTGGTTTGTAGGATTTTGATAGGATTTGGGTTTTTTATATGCACTGCAATTGAAATTCTTTCAATGCACTCAAATTACTTAGAGTTTTTCTGTTGGTTCATATATTTACAGGAATCTTTTTTCTCTTAGGGGTCATGATGGCAATTCAATTAGACAACTTTACAATAGATGTAAGCATTTTCTGTATATTTTCATGCGTTTTATTTGAGTTTTGGTTTTCTCAGGGTATGATCATGTAATTATCTTGATGAAAACTTATATATATGACGTATTATCGTTTCCGTCCTAGTTTCTTAGAGTCCCCAAATCCAAACTCCGAGCTCTTGAATCCAACGTTTGTTTAATACAAATTGAGCTGCTAAATCGATTGTATCTGACTTTAATAGACGTGGACACGTTCTGAAGTACGTTTAGAAATCCTGACGAGTGTTTTTCTTTGCATCGATAATAAGAATGCAAACAATTAAAATTAATAGAGGAACCGCAACTGTCAAATGCCCTTAGATATTTCGAAATGTCCTGATTTAGTAATGAAACAAATCTAGTTTTACCCGTATAGTAATCTTATTTTTAACTTTCTAAAAAAACCTTAAATATTGCAGGCTTTTTTCTGATGAAGTGTTTTTGCTTGATACTGATGCAATTGCATTGCAGAAAAAACCTCAAGTCACATGCATTGACATCTTTAGTTTATGTTTTGGAAAACAAGTTATGAACAATAAAAAGTTAATTTTGTGAAAGAAAATAATACCAATGTTGCAGAAAAAGTTAACTTTTTCATCTTTTTTTTTTTCACGGAAAAATATCTGGTTTTGAGTGACGTTTCTTTAAAAATCTTTTTTTTTAAAACCATTACAGTTAAAAAGTTAATTTCATGAAGGAAAAAGTTCCCAATGTTGCAGGTTTAGGTCTTGTTCAATCTTTAATAGATATGTCAAGTCTGGTTTCCAAGGAAACAATTAAACTTTTTTGTTGGCTTTTTGCGTAAGCATGAATATATTACAGCGGTGTATTGTTGTTGTTCTTCGTATTTTTCTTACTTTCCAAACCTAGCGTGATTACTAGCACGTGCACATGCATTGCCGTAAGAAACATGGCAGAGATGTGGAAACATACAGTTACTTTCCAAATCTTCTTATACTAATACTAAATCTTGCTTTTTTCTTACCTAACTTTGAAAGAAAGAATGTTAGGTAAAATTTCTCGGGAAGTTCGTCAATGGATGTATGTTTATCCGTATTAGTATAGGGAGAATCTCCCATTAGGAGAATCTCTAGCTCCATCTTACGGGGTTTTATTACTTCATGGAGTGTTGTGCCTAAAGGAAGACATCATAAAGCCACCCGGAGGAGAACGCAATGCAATGTTTGTTTCGTTCGAAAGTTCATCAAATTTTCTCAACCCTTCATTTCTTAATGAGAATGAAGATGCTGTGTGTATAATTTTTTGTTTTTGTTTTAATTTTTTTATTCAACGCTTTAAGTTCAGTAATAAAAAATAACCACATTGATAAGTATCAGTAACTATTCTATCCGACGAGATAGCCGATGTAGACCTGTTATGTGTTTGTGTTATCAGTTTATCATTTTCTACCGATTTTTTTTTTTTTTTTTTTTTTTAATGTGTTTGAACGTAGCTTTTTCGTATCAGTTAGTTTTGACTACTATACCGAAATGTGTAGCTAACAGTTTATTTGGTATTTCATTGTAGTATGTGGATTGTGGACTGTTATTATTAAGGTTCGCCTTTAGGGAAACGAAGGTAGCGAGATCATTATTATATTGTTTTGATAGTGTTTGATCGATATCTTTTTGTTTTAGATTAGAAAATTGAATAGTATAGATGAATGTAATACAAGAAGAGAATGTGTAAATCATTGTTATATACATATATACATGGTTTTTGTATCATGATGCACAAGTGGAGTTTTGGGTTTTGACATTTCCACAATTCATAGCAGAATAAAGATAAAAAGTCTGAGAAGGTATTGTTTTTGTTAGCTTTAGTTAATAGGGAAATTTGAAGGTATTTTCTTATATATCAGAAGTTTATCGTGGTTAGGTAGGAGTATCTATTGGTTAGGTAGGAGTATACGTTGTATTGTCTCTTTTCTAAATCTCTGAACATTGGAATTTTAGCTTTTAGTTTAACTGTACAACTTTAGAAATCTCTAAATAGGCCAGATAGCACTGGAAAGTAGGGATTAATAGCATTCTTTGAATGATCGATCCAAAATATTTATACAACAATTGTGTGTTAAATATGATGTAATTCCAAATGGAGAAACACAACAATTTTTGTATATACACAGACTTATCATGGCAGTATTGCGTGTAAAAACAATTTATGGAGAAAAACTGTAAAATGTTTTTACACGCTACACTAGTATGTTTTTATTTAAAGAAAAACGGTTCAGAAAATACTAATGTTTTCATATATTATTTAAGTGTGTATATTTGATTTAGAGGAGTAGTCTTTCAATTAAACCTTTGCAGTTGTTTATCTTTTGTAAAATAGTTACTTCTATATATCGTAAATGGCTGTTTTCGAGAAAATGGTGGTTAAAATCTGCTGACAGACTATTTTAAATTTTTCAGAATAAGTTACAAGAAAGTAATTGTAAGTTACAGAAACATGATTAGAATTGGATTTAGTGATAAACGCTAAAAAATGCAAAATTTGAAATAATCTGCCATGGATTTGAACCACTATGTGCAGCTATTGATTGATGCAATGACATAATACCGCCGATTGTTTTCAGAAATAATTATGTACCTCGAACACGAAATGCAGAATATTTAAGAAAAAGCTTTTCCTTATTCCATTACAGTTTGGTTACAATAAGCTAACTTGAAGCCTAATGCCTTATGTCTGTCCGGCCTGTAGTTCAATTTATTTCTCACTTCAATCTGTATAGAAGCATCATCAGATCAAGAAAACTATCAAAACTTACAATGACCAAAATTTGGGCATTTTGTTGTATTTAGATACAGAATAATGTAAAACTTTGCAAATAAGTTAGTTTTACCTATAATTTATGCATTTCAAAAACTTTCGTAACTTTCAAAATTATTCACAAAGGAGACCAATTGATGATGTAATTCTTGTAGCAAATAGGTTACTTAAAGTCTGTGCTAAGTTTAATGTCATAGACATAAACGGTTTAGCAGATATAAGACATTATCTAGCTGCGGGCCAAATTGACCACCACCCCCCCCCCCCCCCCCATACACACACACACACACACAAGAGTTTTTTGACAGATCCAGTAAATTCTTACTTTAACGAATATAAGCAGTTTAAATACGTACTGACTAAATAACGGAACCTGTTTCTGCATATAGCTGCATATTTGGGATATTGCACCATTTCAAAAAAATGCTCCTTGTATATAGATATTTCTATGACGTAATATGTATATGATCTTGCCAGATGAGCCCCAACTGCAAAGCAACTCGCTTACGCTTGGGCCTCCTGCTAAAAATTCGTTGACCCAAGTAAATGGCGAACCTCTTGCGTGTAGGAAGATGATAAAATATTGGAACATTTTTCTATATGTTTATTGAAGTTTTTTCCTTGACAATTCCTACATGAGTAAAACAACAGACATCAGCCCCTCCCCCTAACACTATTTCCATCCCTTTTGTTTGTTTATACTTCCTTGCACGCAGTATCAGGACCTTGCTATGTAAATATCAACAACGGAAATGATTTAAAGGTATGGAATGAGAACAACATTTAAATTGCAACAAACTTGATTTTTCTCGTTCCTAGGCCTCAAAAGCATCAAAAATCTATTTACGAAATATCGGATTACTTTTAAAGAGGCGGGAACAAAACGCGTTTACAAAAACAATTGACTGAATGGCGGAGAGTTAAAAAAACATTTAGAATAAAATACAGGTTTTATAAATAGAAAAAATGCTTCAGTAGCTGACCCAACGATAATTTTATGTTAGAGGATTTGACCTCACGCGTCAATAAAACAAAATTTAAGACGCTGACCTGTTAAGACGGAAACCCCCCTAAAAGAACCAAAATTGCGAAAATTTGCGTTTTTGTCAATTTCATTGTGATAAATAGGTAATCCTAAAAGTAGTATAACCATTTCAACAACAACAACAACAACAACAGTTTGTTGTGATCTAAGAGGATGAAAAGAGGAGAAGATAGAATTCATAACCATTTTAAAAAAATAAAATTATCAGGTCTTTTATAAAGTAATCAGGCACCCGACTGTAGTGCAAGATAGTCAGCGGTCTTCGAGAAATGTCTGGCGGCCATCAGTTTAAGTGTATATTTCAATGCTAGTACACAGATAGTGATCGGGTAGCCACGCTTGCTTGATTTGCTAGAGCACCTGTTGACCGTTTAAAATCAGAGTGAAGTTTGGCTGCCCGCTTTGGAATTTCCAATGTTTACATTAGAGCGCATTTTGATTGGTAAAAGATATAAAGAACAATAGATTTCTTAACAATTGACCTATCAAGACGTGGTTATATTTCACTAGCACTTCTAGTCTCACTGTCTCTTGACCAGACTTTTATTGACCGATCGGAAAATGGAATCCAGACTATATAGTTTATGATCTTCAGGTCGACCTCGACATCAGGAGCTTGTGAAAATGGCTTCTCAGTGAAGTAAATAAAGTTGTATAAATTGAATGAACAGGCTATTAATCATAGGTGTAACTGTTGAATTGTTGGGTAGGCTTTATTTGTGCAAAAAACGTGTTCCTCTAATCCATCAGCTCTTTGTGGTGTGTGTTTGTGTTTTTAATCTTTGTTGTTGTTTTTTTGAAATTTGTGTCAAGCTTAGCTGATGACACAATTTAGCAAATCAGTAGTGATAGTATAGTGACTGATTGTTGTTTTTGGTGGTGAAGCTTTAGGGCCAGTTATTGAAGAGGGGGGATGGGGTGAGGTTTCCTTTAATTTATATAGTTACTTTGCTGACACTCTGCAGGTGAAAATGTTTATCCCTCTTAACTATCTTATTCACTCTACTTCTTGTAGATAATTATTTACTCCATCATGGTGTTCTTTAGGCCAAAACAATTTTTTATAAAGCCAAAATTCAATATTAGCCTGTTATGATACTACATTTTGAGAAATTTTGAAGTGTTTTTATCTGTTCCTTTTAGATGAATGTCCATATCGTTTATTGTGTTCTTTTAATGATCAAGTTGTCTACTAATATTTTACATGCATCTTGGTATAATTTTTTTTTTTTTTTTTTAAATAATTGAATTGAAAACATTTCTGTATATTTGTCTCTCCTGTGGGGTCATAAATAAAAATTAGCACTTTCTGTGTTTCATATGTTTCTTTAATTTTTAGTTTACACAGGGTATAAACTTCTTGTAATTAACCTGATAAAAGCATTTAAAAGTCATCTTTACAGTTTGTCCTTCAGATCTCGAGTTGTTTTTGGTAACAATGTCTGCAGAATATTCATGTTTCGGTCAAGTTCGCTTTAGGATTGCCAATGTTTGTGCTGGCCTTTTTTATATGGTGAAGTGTCATGTTACCCTCTTATGTCCTATCTATCTTACATCTTACTTCATTTGATCCAAAATAAATATTAAATTTCATTTTCAGGCAAACCACTTTGTTTCCCAAACCATTCTGTGTAAAAGAAAAGGTCGATTTGCAATACTGTGTGTAACCGGTTGAAAAGCTGTATATTCCATGTCAGAATATCAGAATTGGTTGATAAATTTAAATCAGGAGAGTTATTTAAGTCAACTAAACTTAACTGGATTATATGTTCATCTTGCATTTCCTCTCGTGTACTTAACCATCGTCCAATGTTTGTTCTATATATAGAAGTCTAGTAGTTTTTTTCTTAGCAGTGTCATTTATATTAATTCAAATCAAGTCAAAGTTAAGCATTTTAACCTCTGGTTGTACTGATGAAGCCTGACACTGGCAGAAAGAGCATATTCTTGCTTTAACCCTACACTTCTAAGCCGTGTCATCAGAGTAAAGGTCTGTTCTGTTTATTTTTTGTAATTTCACCAGTTAAAGAAATTGAGAGACAGGGATTTTGTTTCTAAATTCTGTGGGAAACACTCAACATAAATGATGGTGAAGATTTTTAGAATTTCCTGGTAGTTCAAATAGATTTAGGTCTTTTACGGCGAACTTCAACAGGAAGTATTTTGTACAGTTAAATTAAGGGGAGAAAACAACTTGATGGATTGAATTGTCTTTCCAAATGAAGCATACAGACACATGTAAATTTATATATTCTATCAAACACACCGTCATATAATAACTTCTCTCGCTTCAAAACGAGGTAGGTCGGATGGTTTGACAAAATATCGGTGCTTAAACTGAATTTCTCTTGTTTTTTCTGGCTTTCTGATTTGGTTTTGTTTTTTTAATACTTAGAAGTTATATTATTATCCTGATCCTCGCTTCTTTCATTAGAATTTGAAAACCAAAAAGATTACGTATTGATTACGCTGACATCGTATTTATTTCTTTGAGAAAAATGGCGCAACTCTCTAAGTGTAAAAATACACTAATATGGCGTGAAATAGAGGACCAAAATTGTTCTCTGCACCCCAACACATTCCCACTCCACCCCAAACAAAACAAACAAACATGGTGGTATTCACTAGTTTTTGGACATGGTAGAAAAACAATCTGCATCCGCTCCTGCAAATAAACATTAAAAAAGTCGACCTCGGTGTTAATACATTTAAAAAAATAAAAAAATCCAGTGTAAGTGAAGAAAATAAAAACTCTATTAAATTTGTGATTTTTACAACATCCAGTGAAGTGAAGAAAATAGTGCGGTCTTACAAGTGGAATTTTTACATCGTCTTCCTAGATCCTCCTTTTTTACGTGTTATGCTGTGTTATTTCTAATGACCCATTCACTGTATTGACGTCAAGTATTTGATTGTTTTGAAATTACATTTGCTAAGGCACGTCTTTAGAATGAATTATCAAGAACAACTTGGTGTTATTGATATTCCAATTAATTTCAAAATAATCGAATACTTGAAAATTTGTATGGTCGTTGTTTACCTATACATCGATAAGAGTACATGCCGAATTTAAAATATTTCCTGTAAAATGTTGTCTACTGCTTTCCAATAATCACCTAATTTCCAAATTGATTTCTGTTTATTAAAAAAATAGTCTTTTGAAATTACTTGCTTTTTATATAACCTTTAACGTAATTGATACTCCACCCGCTCTGGAGGCGAGCACTATACCACGAGGTCACCAGTCGGTTTTCTTCATGCGTAAAGACTTTGGAAAAACGAAATTATCTGAAGTTAAAAAGTACGATAAAAGTTTATACTTGTGAAAAATGTCAGATCTTCATCAACAGTAAGATCAGTTATATTCATTAGAATTATACTGTTGTTTTATTTCAGCGGACACATTGTCAAGGCGAAAAATATTGCGAAAGAGAAAAAATAAAACGTTAATGTGCCGATGTCTTGAAACATGAGCCAGCGAGAGTAAGAACTGATCTGAAATAATCCAAATGTTTCAAAACTAAAGAGTATTTGTTATTATATTGTGTAATACACAGAAACCACATGTCATTATGTCTGAATAGCAGGTCAGCTTCAGATTTTTTCTATTTTGGATAGTGTTTTCAATTCGTAAAAGTAAGCTCTGTGAAAGGAATTGTATCCTTGAAAAATTTTGACTTCTGTTGATCTACTTAAAAGTTGTTGGTTGGTTCCACAAATTTATTGTGTTGCTTAACATATTTTAATACGCATTTTAGCGCATATTACTTTAATGGACATGTATTTATTGTAAGTGCGCATGTGTTAATTTTAAAAAAAATTATCTTCCTATACTAATGCGTATTATTTAATGCGTAATCTTGCTTTTTTCTTACCTAACTTTGAAAGAAAGAACGTTAGGGAAATTTTCTCGGGAAGTTCGTCACTGGATATTTGTTTATGTTTTTTCCGTATTAGAATAAGGCACTCCGGCTTAGTGCTTATAATTGTTTTATGATATAAAATACGTTAGGGAAGACATGATATAGCATCTCAGGCGGAGACTTCGAATTACAATCGAACGTGCTGCTACGAATGAAAAATAGTCGTTTGAAGAAAAAAGAAGCGTTTGTTTACATTTTTTAAACCGAAGTATTAATAAGAAACATGCATAGAAAAACATTTTTTTTTTTTTTTTTACAAAGAATAGTTTTACATATCTACGACTTATATGTAATGTTGAAGGTTAAGACGTATCAAACGGCATTTTATCCAGTTTCGGTTTGTTTTCTTAGATTTCCAAATAAAAGAAAGAAAATTTAGTGTTGAGCATGGTATTTTTTAGTACAATGATAGAAAGAAGAAAGTCAAGAAGTAATAAAAGATTAGAGGTTTGATTAATCTGTTGGTTTTGGCAGTGAGTAAAATTAATTACCGATGGCGTTTTTCTAATTGGCGATCTCTCTGTTCCTGGAATTTATAGAGAAAGAAAACTCAGCTTTGAAGAAAGAAACATTATTCAGGTATGATTCTTTTTAAGATTTAGTTAATACCTTATATCTTATATATGTAAATCTGTATATACTGCAAAAGTTAGTTTTGTGATGGGCAGTGTAGTGTGTGAGTGAGATATTTCACAATTTGTGAATATTTTTATCTGAGATTTAGTATTGATAACTAGTGTAGCGTGTAAAAACATTTTACAGTTTTTCTCCATAAATTGTTTTTACACGCAATACTGCAATGATAAATCTGTGTATATACAAAAATTGTTGTGTTTCTCCATGTTGGAATTATATCATATTTAACACAAAATTGTTGTATAAATATTTTGGATTGGATTCAAAGAATGCTATTATCCCTATTTTTCAGTGCTATCTGGTCTATTTAGAGATTTCTAAAGTTGTACAGTTAAACTAAAAGCTAAAATTCCAATGTTCAGAGATTTAGAAAAGAGACAATACAACGTATACTCCTACCTAACCACGATTAAACTTCTGAAATATATGAAAATACCTTCACATTTCCCTATTAACTAAAGCTAACAAAAACAATACCTTCTCAGACTATTTTATCTTTCAAATCTTTATTCTGCTATGTTTTTATCTTTCAAATCTTTATTCTGCTATGAATTGTGGAAATGTTAAAACCCAAAACTCCATGATACAAAAATCATGTATCTCTTCTTGTATTACATTCATCTATACTACTCAATTTTCTAATCTAAAACAAAAAGATATCAATCAAATACTATCAAAACAATATAATAATGATCTTGCTACTTTCGTTTCCCTAAAGGCAAGCCTTAATAATAACAATCCACACACTACAATGAAATACCAAATAAACTGCTAGCTACACATTTCGGAATAGTAGTCAAAACTAACTGATACGAAAAAGCTACGTTCAAACACATTAAAAAATAGACGAACACATAACAGATCTACATCGACTATCTCTCGGTTAGAATAGTTACTGATACCTATCAAGGTTGTTACTCTTTATTACTGAACTTAAGGCGTTGAATAAAAAAATAAAAACAAAAACAAAAAATCTTACACACAGCGTCTTCATTTCTCGTTTAAAGAAATGAACGTTGAAAAAATTTGATGAACTTTCGAACGCAAAAAACATTTCATTGCCTTCTCCTCCTGGGCGGCTTTATGACGTCTTCCGTAAGGTACAACACTCCATGAAGTAATAAAATTCCGTAAGATGGAGCTAGAGATTCTCCTAATGGGAGATTCTCTCTATACTAATACGAAAAAACAAACTTCCCGAGAAATTTTACCTAACGTTCTTTCTTTAGTCGTTAGGTAAGAAAAAAGCAAGATTGCGTATTAGTATAAGAAGATTATAAATCTGTTCACCACAAAGTCTGAAAGTATTTTTGGTTGACTATAAAGTTAGAAAGTGGAAAGAATTAAGAATTGGTTAGGATTTATTTTAGAAAAGATTATCAAATGCTTAGTATGGCGGGTAAAATATTTATGAATCGATGAAAGATTTTAAGCAGCGTTTTGGACTGCGTTTTTGTATTACATAGAGTTATTATAAAACGATTAGCATAGCGTGTAAAAACATTTTATTGAGAAAGATGTAAAAACATTTTACACGGTATACTAGCATTCTTTTTATATTCCATCATCCTTGGTATGTTGTTATGTTACTTTCTTCATTCTTTCTGTTGAGGTGAAAAGGACACGTCTGTAATGCTTAAGAAGGTCAGTGAGAAAAGATGTGAAATTAAAAGAAATCATGAGTTACTTGCTGGTAAATTGCTGGTGCAAGGAAATTTCAAGTAACTGCTATAAATATTGTTGGAGAAAGTGCACCTTGCTTTCCATTATGTTTACGATTGGGGAAGTCACGTATTTAATTTGACTGAAATATGTATTTTTTTACAGTGGGAATATTAGGATTGTTTCTACTAACTGTTTGATATAAGATATAGAAACTTGATAACTCGATAGTATTTACTTATAGGTTATGTTTGGGTGGCATGTTTTTAACTACGCCTTCTGAAAAAGAAAATAAATTATATCAAATATTTTAATTATTTCATTAGTTCAATTGCTTTAAATTCGAATATAAAACTTTTAATTTTAAAAGCAGTTAGTCTAAAAATACGAATTTTGTGATGCAGAGCACCGATACAAGTCCACCAAAGTCAAATCCGCGCGGACAATTCCGCCTCGTGGAGAACAGGCTTTAATGTGGACCTTGATTCTAATTTATTATGAGTTTTGAAATAAGAAAAGAAATCTAAAACACAATTTAAACTTAGTTTTTTAAATGGAAAAACGAAGTGGTACCACTGGGCCGTGAGAAGAGCATCACGGTTGGGAGAACTACAGTATTGAGCCACTTAAATTACTCTCAACCCTCCTTCAAACAATAGAAGTCTAAGACTTAGTAAAGACTTAGTTAATTTAAATTTCACCGAGATAAAGTTCTAGGATTTAGGATTAATCCACGAAATTAAGTTCCACAAAAAGTCTCCCGGATTTTATTTTTTGTGTGTGGAAATCTGTGCTTTGTTTATAAATAATCCGTCGGTTTGGGACCCAAAATTTGTTTTTTTTGGCTTCAAATTTTACCAATGCAGCATAATGAGAAGCCTGATCTATGTTTTTTCAGATCAGTGATTGTAATTTTGCTTTTAGTTATACCTACCGTTGTGTAGAACATATATCTTGTCATCCAAAATTATCAGGGCAATCTTCAAAACTATTTCCGAATGGAAATCGTGTCCTTCACTCAACATCTTTCTTCTAGAGGAGAGCCAGCGCGAATTTTTACGACCTTTTGGCGAATTTTCCATAGTTTTGAGTCGAAAACATTTTTTTCGACATATTTCGTCACAACCTGTTATATTCTACCAATGCAAGATAAAAGAATGGAATTTGGGGCAATTTTGGCGATTTTTGAAATTCGTGCTTTTTACCTTCTGACGTTCTATATAATTTCTTCTTTTTTTAGATTGGAAAATTCCATATAGTATAAATAAATATAATGATGAAAAGGAATATGTTAATCATGGCTCTATATCATGGTACACAAATGGAGAACTATGAATGGAAGAATGAATTTCAGTTCTAACCGAATAGGGAGCAAATCATCCTTTTTTAAACGGGCTGGTAAAAACTTTTCAATCGAAAATGAACAGTTCTTTTACAAGAGACAACGTGCTGTAGTCAAAACAACGACAATTAGAAATAATCAAAAACGTTCGTGGTGTTGGTGTTGACACGTATTCTAAAGCTATGGCTTCTCATAAAGGCAGAGATTCACCTTATTCTAAAAATGCAGAGCGCTTCGTTTGGTATCCAATTTAAAAAGATGTTGAAACTTACATTAGGTCTTGTGGAAATTGCCAGAAACAAGGTGATTTAAAGCTGAAAAGGAATAGTAAACTACTAAGCATAACAGTGCTTTTAAACATTATGAAACAATTAGGTGTTGATTTATGTGGACTACTTGTGGTCATTTTGCAGTGGCATTTGCTGTGGAAATCCTTGACGGTAAATCACCAATAGACGCACCTTTTAATGTCCCTCAAATTCGCTTTCATCCTATTATATATTTCCCCGTAGGACGAAATATATGTTAAAACCAGCGTTGTCCTTCTTCTTCTTCTCCTCCGTTCACTTTTATAGCCGAAGTTCCGCAATAGAACTTGTCAATTAAAGCTTAGAGGTTGGAACAGGGGCTAGTGTTCAGTGAAGTAGCGTGTGTGGTATACACCATTTTGTAAACCTTTCTATTGAAAAAGCCCTGATTTGTTGTGATTTTTCATCTGTTTACTGGTTTTGCATAAAGGTACTGGCAACAGATAGCTTGTATTAAACCCAATGCTCGCCAACAAAGCACAGCAAGATTTTGAAAGTGTTGTTTTTTGATCTTGTCGAACTGTTTATCATAGCAAGCTTATTGCGAATTATACACACCACACCACACTGTGGATGGATGGATGGAACGTTCGAATGTTTTCATTAATAAAACATGTATTTTAAGACCAAAAGCATGATGACTACCTTATTTCCAGGAATAAACACCCCTGCGTTTATTTCTTAATTTGGAAATTTTGCCCTGCGTTTATTCAAGACCATTGTTTATTGGAGGTTCGTGTTAATTCGAGGAGATGGGTATATACTTCATGTCAAGAAGCAACTGTTTTTTTTTCAGGATTGAAATACAAAAGTGATTTTTCAGTTATATAATATTGCAACTCATTAGTCTATGCTGTTAGTGTATATAGGTTACTTCACGAAATCAAATCTATGCAAAAATTGAACCACTAGCTTTGATGTTATGTGCCGGTAACATCACTTCAGCAATGATTCAGAGTTTCTCGTATTTTGCACGGATTTATTTTTGTGGAATATCATATTGGACAAACGGTGTGAGACAAATTGCCGGGATGATTGCCGGGATGGGACAAAATATGAGATCTGGCTTCACTTAACATTTCCCTAAAAATTACTGCTGTGTTTATAATGAAAAATTTCTGTCCCGGGACAATCTCCTTCTTCCCTTCAGCTGTTATTGTTGTTTTTCTCATATAAATCGGGACGATTTCTAAAAAAAAATTGAAACAGCTGTAAACTATTGAATTTAAAACGATGAATTTTTTTTTAACAATTAAAAGTTTAAAAAATGTTGTCCCAAACCCGACTGTATTTTTCATACAAAGGAGATACATAAATATTGATTTTCATCCCATCCTGTCCATGTCCCGGCCCATCTTCCTTCCTAATTTGGTGTTGATCTAACTAAAAATGAATGTAAAAACTACTCATCGAGTCATACATCGAGTCAAACACCTTAATTTTCAAATTGAATATATTTATATTGTTTGTCAGTCTAGTATTCATAATATATAATTAGAGTTTATCATGTCATAGACCGGTTGTTTTTGTTTGCGACGTTTCGTACATCGTATAATGTTCCTGCGATATGGTTTCCAGCTCTACGCAAAACAAATTATTGACATTGCTTCCTTCCAGGTCCGAAATATTGACATTGCTTCCTTCCAGGTCCGAAATAATTTCGATCCTAATTTCGATCCTAATGAAAACATATATAAACTTTACATCATTCATTTACAAACGCCCGATGATGACAGTAGTAACTGCCGAAACGTCGCAAACAAAAACAACCGGTCTATGACATGATAAACCTTAACTTTCAATTATTTCTATCTTTCAGTTTATTCTGTGGACATTCTTTTACGCAATGTAATGTTTTTACTTTGTGGTTTCGGTTTCACTGACGTCGCACTGTGTATTTCTCACTACAACAATGTGAATGAACAAACAAGACAAGAAACACTTTTGAGACTCGATTAAAACCACTCAAAAATGAGATCGAATTAGATCAGAGTTTGGAATAATCGAGGCAATAAAGTAATCAAAGTGCTGCATATTTAGGACATCGAAGCGGCGCAAAATCGCCTCAAAAAACGACTTGGTATATAGAAACTTCGATGACCTATCTTATATTTGAACTTGCCAAATGAGCTCCCACTGCAAAGCACTTCGCTACGCTCACTCCTTTTTGCTTACACAATAATACTGTTTTGTGTGTACATGGGCTCATAATATATCTGTGGAGGAGTGTTTTCCATATGAATGGCAAGCAATATCGCCTGCTGTTTCAATAAAAAAACACTCGTTCACAGATTTTGAAGATTTTGCCCACTGGGTACTAAATGGCAGTATAGGGTGTAAAAAGATTTTATGAGCTAAACTTTGAACAGTTTTTACACATTATATTAGTTCCATATAATAACCATTGGCCATCTAAAATTTTAAAAAATCACAATTAGCTTCCCAAAAACTCTCCATTCCCAATTCGTTTTTGTTTTAACAGAAGGCTGACCAACACGAGTAAGTCAAAAAACAAACAACGGTGGAGAGAAGATACTCCGAGACTAATTTGACGTCAAATATAAACGGTAGATATAAAAACAGGCCAGCCCATAGGAAAATTGTCTTTCAATAGACTTATTTGAAGTGAGCGGTCGTGGCAAATTTTATTTGACGTAATATAGCACTGTTACCGTTTCTGTAAAGGAAAGAAAGAGAAACTCAAGTCGTTGTGTTTAGTAAGTATACTTTGTTATTGTAACATTCGCTATTCTAACAGTTTTAATATTATCAGTAAGTTAGTAACCTAGAGTTTTGAGTCCTTGTGTTCTATCCGTAACAGTTGCCTTAAAGGAATACCCTATTGGTCTTTATTTGACTGGTCCTTATTCGCCAAAATTATTGCCCTTGGCTAATTAGGAATGTAAAAAATGGCCAAATTCTGACAGTTTACTTTTGAAGGTTGTCAGCACCTTTTTTGCAGTTAAAGGGATCCTACCATCTAAAACAATATTCTGTTAAACACTTCCTCAGACCATAAATAAAACATCCCCATATCTTAAAAGATATAAAAAAACCGCAAGGGTCGATAATCAGCCAAATTATTTTTTAATATTGTACCGTCTTTCCGAGAATTCGCTTCTTCCTCATCAAGACAAACTTCGGAGTAGCCCCCAGTCCCTAATGATAAACGCCAAGTTGATCTATCATACCAGAGACTTCAGTTTGGTGAGAATAACAAAGAAACAAGGGTGGTGCGTACTTCAATTCAAGTCTTAATTGCTAATTTGGTTTGGACCTTTTCATTTGACTGGTAAAGACGAAAGTTGATTTTGATTTTGCTTCTGGGAAATGACCGAAAGGTCGATTCTTGGGAAATTCGAGTAAAATGTTTTTTGTTTGTGGAAATGGTTTGAATTTCATTACACTTTTTTGTTATTTTACCTCTCTTATACTTGTGGTTGACCATGGTATAGATAAATGTGTTTAACGAGCCTTAAAAAGGTCAGAACAAGTGGATCTCCACTGGGTGAGTACAGTCTTTCTATATTCGTTAGTCCACTCATACGTTACACGGCGCGTGGGGACTGGACGCTATAACTGAATTTTGGATCGAAGGAGCGAAGCGAACTGCTGTAATGGCGGCTGTATTTTGCGAACGCTTTTGCAGTGTTGCATAGCAGTGTTGCATAGCAAAAAGTCAGATGGCAATCTTGTTTTTTCCTGGTTTATAAACAAATAACAAATTTTCATTTTAGATGGTAAGATTTTCTTTAAGATTTTTTGTGATTTCATAATTGGCGAAAAACGGCCCTAAATAACCAAAAAGGGCCGCCCAAATAAAGGCCAATAAGGTTAAAAAGTGCTGGAATTAGAGAGCTCGGAATAACGCTCAAACGAAATAAATTCACACTTATAAATTCCGCACAATGTGAAGGACCTAGGTCACAATAAAAAAGTATTCAAGGGTTTATGATTCTATTTAAAATAAAAATAAGACATCAGAAAATATCCAAATTTAATCCGGAAACTTTGAAAAAAAATCTGAAATCTCACAAATAAATTCCGCATTTCCTAACCATAGACTTTGTTTCGCACTTCCTTTTACACTGGTCTTTATTGGGGTAATAAATGGGCCAACTAATTCTTCACTCGTGTAAATATTTTGGTTCACATTGACTTTCCCTCACAGATATGTATAGTATTGCTCTGACTGTCCAGTATGTAGTCCGTACTCTTCTAGTAGAAATGCTATGTGAAAAAAATAACGTTTCAACATTGTCTTTTGTTAGGATTGAATAATCATGAAAAACCAACACAGATATTCAAAAATACCAATTCCTATCAATAAACAGTCCAGAAGTAATGCTGAAAGATTTCTTATAAATCCTCCTTCTATAAACGTAAAATCTTCACGAAATATTCCAGTATTAATATCCTTACATAACAGAGCACAATATTTTCTCACTAACGCAGCTGTGAATCTAAATTTGCACCAAAACAAATTATTAAAATTTAATGAGCGTACACCAGCCAGAAGAAGACGGTCTGCTATAGATATTCAATGCCATCATTTTATTCCAAAGCCTCCACCGACAAAGCAAAGACAAAGGGTTTTTCAGAAACAAGAAAATTCGCCAATAAAACAAAATTATAAGCTACCAGTTATCACATCTGTCAGTTCGTTACCCGTCTCGATGAAACGTACAAAACCAACCAGCACAACAGCACGACTACCTTTAATAAACGTGTCAACCACACCCTACCGAGGACTTATACCACAACTGAGTCGACGGTCTAACATGAACAAAACATTTGACTTTTTTCTACCATCAATCAGCCATGCCGAAGTTCCCAAAACATCAAAATGCAACACTTTAAAACAAAAGAAACATTTTGGTAATGAAAATATTGATGATTCCATCCTTATACCACAACCGCCTGCAGAGAGCCTTCAAACCACATCCAGAACAACTAAAAAACAGGTTACATTCTCAAATCCAATTGAAATCCCGAAATCTTGCTTTTCTATTTCAAGACACGTCCCAATTCGTTCTTGTTTACGAAAGAAACGACCTAAAAGAAAGATATACTTTCCGCCAATTAATAATCATTCCAGGCAACCATCTTTACGTTATATCGGAAATGAGGGACTTTTGCAAACACCTGTGGCTTGGACAATTCCAAATACTCCTCCTGATTCTGATACCGGTTTAGCGTGTACCGTTTCTATGCAATCTTCTGTACAATTTTTTCCAACAAAAATTAACATGATACCACACCCACCCAAACATCCTCGATCAGTTAAAAATAGAAGAAGTTCAAGGAAAAGTGTGTCTCCAGATATTTTTGATGCAGAAGAGTTTTGATTTGTCGATTCTGTACGCATGGAAGTTTCTAATTGCATTCCTCTGAGTTCTGTTGCATTTGCATCGCCAATATCGAACAAAGAGACGGAAGTAACTGTTAAACCATTCGCAACTTGGCCTTTTGACATCTGGGATATGTAAAATATCCCTGTTGACATCAATTCACCTGTAATCGAGAATACATCAATGCCATGGACAGTTGAATTTCCGTGTGTTAAGAAAAGAGACTTTAGGAAAATTTAGGAGCTTGGTATGGGGCAATCAATCATCAAAACAGGAACGGGACTCTTGCTTGCAACAACTATTCGAAGGAATAAATCTTGAATTCTTGTAGAGATTTCGGTGTAAGTACAGAATTTATTATGAGATCGTGAATTTATTCATTCCATTTTTATTTGGCTCAATAAAAGTGACTGCTATTAGATTCGGTAGCTAAATATCCAATAGGAGGACACAAATTTCCCTTCCACAAATTTGTAAAATTTAAAATGTATAAAATGTTCGTTAACTAACGATAATTTCGACACTTTTGTCCACCAATAATTATTATTCTTTTTCCATTTTGATTTCTAGAAAAAAACCGCTCGATAAATTATCAGCTAACCATATATTCCCATGCCCTTTGAGTCTGGTAGTAATGTTGGAAAATATCTTTAGCTTCGACAAACATCTTTGTGATAGTTCTGAAAAAATCAAGTTTTAATTCATGAGTGGGGTTGTGGGGTCCTGATGCCAAATCAAAGAGATGGTAACCTCGCCATTTATAAATTTTTACCGTCCTGATAACGCTCTACATACTGAATTCTTATAATTTTTGACCCTCACTGTAAACTTCCCACGACTCTTGTGTGTGGTTAAATAAGGTACGTTTTCAGGGATCGCTCTTGCAGACTTTACTTATATAGAGTTTTGACGGTAGAAGTAAAATTTACTTGGTCAGAGATGTGGCTAAAAAAATAGTCGCTGTGAAGGTGTGTTGTTTTATTGAAACAGCAGGTGATATTGCCTGCCATACCTACAGAAACCACTCCTCCTCAAAGACATTTTGAAGATTTTTTTCCACTGGGTAGTTTCTAATGACCGTATCGTTAGTATCAAACTTGAAACTAAAATATGAGTGTTCGTTTCTATACATTAAATATTTAACATTTGTCACAAAAAATGGATCAAAGCGTATTGAAGATGGATGGTCAAAATTTTGAAAACTGAAAATCTGATATCCGTTCATTTTCATGGCCTTTTATCAAAGTTTCAGATAAACATTTCTCCATTGGTGTATTTGAAGTTTTTCCGCAATGGTTCCTGATTTTATCAAGCGCTATATGTTTTGCAAAATAATCTCTCCACTATGATTTTATACATAAAAAATCCAAGAAACTCAGACGGACACAATGTGGAAACCCTAGAGAACCTGGGAATTGTACAACGAACAATATTAATCTTTTTTTTTTTCTTTTTTTTTTTATCTTTCCTTTCAGAACATGCCATTTATAAACGATGATTCAAAACAATTGATTTATTTCATGTCATTCATGACCTAGAAAATACTGTATTCACCTCATAAATACTTAGCGCCATGGAAGTTGTAATACAAACACAACCTGAATCGAAACATTTCGTGTTATTATTCGATGGTAAATTTAAAATGAAGAAGGAACTATTTATTAGTAGATTATAGCGAAAAAACATTTTTAAATCAAGTTTTGTTGTTGTTACTGTTGTTACTGTTGTTATTTGCTGAATCATTTGTTTGTAAATACACTCATTATTGAAAGATTAATGTCAGAAGCATTTATGCGCGCTTTTCAATTTAGAACGTTGAATAAAGTAGCAGATAATTATGAGGCTCGGTCAAAACTCTCGTAAAAGGCCAGCGTATCACGTAAATGTAATTGAACACTAGTTTAAAAAATTGTGATTTTTCAAAATGGTGGCTAACTTTCAGTTGACACTTAAAATTCCCTTCAGAAGTTTGGGGGAAAACGCGTTTACTGTTTGCTTTTGCATCGACTTCCAATATTATTAAAACGCTATTGTTTCTCGAATATTGCATAGAAATATTTCTACTACTGCTGTATAGTGATTTCCGTCTTTCTGGAAGGTATCTTTCGCAGTTGTTGGGTCTCGGCTGATAAATTTTTGACGCTGCTGATACAAACTTTAAAAGACTTGATTGCATGGGTCTCAATACATTGCATTAGCGCCTTCAAATGGAGAATGGATCAATTCTTGACCATACCGTTTTAGCGGCGGTTGATATTTACAGGCTTATTGTTCCTAAACAAACAACTACAGCAGCTGTGTTCAAGCAAAGTAGCTTTTCTAGTTTCAAAAAAAATAATATAATATGCAATATAACAATGGAAACATTTCATTTCACGCCTCCGTATACAACGGTCAGTGTGCGATTATTGTATGTTAAACTCAGTCAGAAATTTATGGGCGTTGCTACTAAAACTGCTGTTATAATCCATTTACCGTGAAACTTATTTTTGATAGGCGAGATCCCGTTTAAAGGAATCCTACCATCTAAAATGAAAATTTGTTATTATAAACCAGGGAAAAAAACACTTTCACTTCAAAATTTAGTTATAGCGTCCAGTTCCCACGCACCATGTGACGTAATAGATAAGTAAACGAATATAGAAGGACAGTACTCACCAATGGAGTCCACTTGGTTTGACCTTTTTAAAAACACATTGAACACTTTTATTCATCTTTTGATCTTCAACAAGTATAAGAGAGGTTAAAAATAATTAATAGTCTAATGAAATCCCAATTTACTTAAAAAAAAAACACACTCATTTATATTTTCTCCGAACTGACTTTTCAGTCATTTCCAAGAAGAAGCATTCATCAAACAACTTGTTGAAAGCATGTTGAAACCATAAACTTGATGAAATGTGTAAACGCGTAAACCCCGCTTTAAATAGAACTTTGAAGAAGTCTCGCCGAGGAATGTTATTGCCTTATGAACAGTCTTTATATCTTAACTATCCCATATAGTTAACCCATGAAGAGTCCATCAATACTTTGCATTAAATTTATTTTTTAGATTTTAGATCTCGATCAGAATGTTGTTCACAACTCTCATATTCTTCACTATCATAACCTCCAGCTATGCTTGCAATAATTATGGGTGTCCAAAAATGCAAGACGATCACAACACAAAATGTTCAAAATATTATTATGAACAACAAGGAATCGGCGACATGTGTAATAATGAAATGTGTGGACGGACCATAAAGATTGGATATTTGGAATACCCCCCGTATATTTATACCGATGAAGACGGTAATCCTCGTGGAATGTGGAAAGGTAATAAGACTATTTTTGTCTCATGTTGCCAAGGCTTGTATCCAAGTAGAGAAGGATGTTGGAACATTGAAGTGAAGTATCACACTACCACGAAGAGAAGGTAAACGGTGCCGAAGAAGAATAACCACAAAATTTACTTTCTCTTCTTGTGTTTGTGTTGTCTATTAACCAATAAGTCCTCTTTTCAGGCTCTTGATTTCTTCTTCATAATATACTATATATTGAGTAATGCTCTCGTGGTTTTCTCCAAAACACGAGGAGAGACTCGGGAGACTCAGTACGATATAAGGAAGACGAGGACTTACTGTGATGTCTCACAATGACAAGACACAAAGTAAACAAAACAAATAAAAAAGCTAGCTATCAAATGCTGAGTTCTGCATTCAGTTGAGAGTTCTGTTTCCTCTGCCACTATTTCTCTACTGTCACTAACATGAGTGAAAACTGCACGAAACAATCTCCAAACAATTTTATTTTTCAAACCTCTTTTAAATGTTCCTAAGATAGCCTCAGTATAATCTTTGTCAATGGTAGCTTTATAAGTATTTCATTACAATCTTCTTAAATTGGAATGTTTGCTTAAAAGTTAAGCCCAAGATATATAAGATGTAAGTCATTGAGCAGGAATACCATATGGTTTCATTTCGTTCAATTTTAATTTCTTCTACACCACTTTGTGTTTAGGCTATATTGAAAACTTCTTGAAGGTGGTTTGCAGTCAAAGCACAAGTATTGCTTGGTTGCCGAAAAGCTCACAATCTGTTTTCAACACAGACGATTTGATCAACAACTGTAATGACTGCACATATTCAATCCCCGTTGTGGCACCTCCATCCTCATGCGAGGCCTTTACCGCGCAGTTTTCAACATTCTTTCCTATACGAGGGGTAGTTTTCCTAACATTGAAATATGAAGAATGGAAGTATGTTACCAGTTCTTTTGGAGATTCCCTTGTTGGTGTTTGGCCTTTTTTTCTCCTCACGATTGTTGCTGCCACAATTGCTGGTGTTCTGGTTTGGATCTTAGTAAGTATACTGTAAATGCTCGATTCTAATTTGTCGAACGTCAACCAATCAATTTCTTTAAAGTTGTTGTGAAATGATTTTAACCAAAGTTTTATAATAAATTAAGGGAATAATTGTCAACGATTTGATATCGACAAATTGGAACTGGATAGCACTTAACTTTTAAATGCGACAAATTGAATTCCATAAATTTGATTCAACAAATTTGAACGTGTATCGCCCGCTTAAGTGGCAGTCAATATTTAAAGGCTATTAAGTTTCTTGGTATGTTCCTGTTGGTGTCATGTTTCTAGCAATAGAACTGAATCGCATAATTCTTTAGAAGAGAATATCATTCTGGGAAATACTTGAATATTTTAAATATAACTGATACTATATGTGGGAAAAATACCTGGAAAAGGTGACTAACATTTTTGCAAGTGACTAGAATTTTCCCCAATTTCTTTGTACCTGACGAATACTTTACATTGTACACTTTCAGTCTCAAAAATGTTATTATAGATAAACCTTGCTTCGCAAAAACAAGTGAATCATCTGTTGATGTAGTTTATACTAATAGACTTCGCTCATTGATGTACTCTTGTGCAATAGAGGCAGGACTTAGCGATCATCATTGTATGGTCACTACTTTCATGAAATCACATCTGGTAAGATTAAAAACGAAACAAATTGCATATAGAAACTATAAAAACTTTGATGAAAACCTCTTTCTTGCAGATGTAGAGAATTTTAATTTTGAATGTAAAAATGATGATGTCCTAGTTAAAAATTTTCGAGATAAACATGCACCCCCCCCCCCCCCAACCCCCCACCCCTGCCCCCCTGAGGCAAAAGACAGTAAGGGGTAATGATGCACCCTTTATGAACAAAAATTTAGGAAAGGCTATATATACCAGGAGTCGTCTGAAAAACAGATATAATAAATATTGTACCCCTAAAAATGAAAAACAATATAAGAAATTAAGAAACAAAGCAATCAGGCAAAATGTAAATAGAATGAGTAATAAAAATAAGTAATAAAAAAATATGAGATAGAAGGCGGGGAAACGTTACTAATTTTCTCCGACTGTTTTTACACCGATAAGGTAATTATAATAATATTGATAATAATACGAAAACACGTCTTCAACTGTATTCTCTGTTACTTGTTTTTTAGGATTGCCGTGCCAATGAAAAAGATTTTCCAAAAACTTTCCACAGAGGTGCATATGAAGGATTCTGGTGGGGTTTTGTTTCTATGACAACTGTTGGGTATGAAAATGTTGCAGTTCTTTTTTTGGCCGACGAAGATAATTTAAAACACAAGACATATTTTCATTAAACATTTTCGTAGGAGTATTATTCATCTGAAAAATTCTCCTTATTATGAATATACGGTGAAAAATCTTATAAAAATATTTGAAAGAACGAGGCATAACTTGACTCTAGCCTCACTTTCCCAGACAAACTCTATAAGGTTTTCAGCATAAACTTAGGTCAGGAGAAATTGCCATATGAACTATATGATAGTGTGGAGTAACTCTAACATGCAAGGGACAAAATGTATGAAGGTTCGTTTACGTAGACATCATAGGGGAAGGGCCCAATTTTTTTTGTATAAGCAAGAGTTGTAATTGTTTTTAAGAGGTTCAAACATATGTTTAATTGTAACAGTGCAAGACAGTCACGTTTAAGTCATGCTAAAAATTTATGTAAACAGTTGTCCTCGAAAAATTTAGTCTCTAGGACACACTTTAAAATAAAGATTATCTATCTATCTGACTATACCAGGACAGGTATGAAAGATGAGAATTAAGTCAATCAGATTTTAGCATTTAAGTTGCTCCATCTAGTCCATACATGAAATGATTTCTATTAACATAGAACTTCATCTGTAAAGAAGACGTGCGTTATTTTATTCATTAGCTACGGGGATAAAGTCCCTCTTTCATTTGGCGCCCGTATTTTCTCAGTATTTTGGATAATTATTGGCATCACGATTGTTAGCATTCTCACATCGATTCTAAGCAATGCTCTGACTCAGGCTAGCCAGATACCCGAAGTATATATGGCACATAAAAGGGTAAGGAACCAAACTCTTGTTTTCGTTTTATTTTTGCAATGACAACGGAATATATGAACAGTCAATTCTTTTGAAGGTATGAAATTTCTTGTAAATCACAGTTGCAACTGCTGATTCAAGTTAGATCGACATTTGTGGATGCGCACATTAACCACCACTGAGTGGTCACTTCTTTAAAGGGGATGCTTCCTTCGTCCTGATTGTGTTATGTATTTAAAAAGCGCCTTTTTTTTGCTTATTCTTTTTTCCCTTTTTTTCAGGTTGGTTATTTAGATGTTACAACACACGAACGACAAGTGATCTTAAGGGAAAAGGGCATAGCTATAGGTAGGAATCTCATTTTTATGGCAACTTGAACTTCAATACTTTCAAAATAAGACAATGGTCATCAGCTCTGTAGGATGTGTATCAGAGCTTTGTGCATTTGGTTCCATTTTGTCATTTCCATATTATTAACAAGAAGGCATTTTAAAAAGATTATTGTGAATGAAAGGTTTCATTATGTGTCATGGGCCAATTTACCAACTGAAACATGTTTTGTATTTGAATATAGAGCAATTGTAGTTGTGGCCGGATTTGTAATTAATTGCTTCAATTGGTAATACCTGCCCTCATTTGTAACAAACTTTACCCCAGTTTGTAATACCTGTCACAATTTGCAATAATTTCGGACCCAATTTGTAACAGCTGCCCTAATTTGTAATACGTCTTTCTCTCGCAACCTCGACCTCCATCGACCTCGGTCATTATTTTTCAGCACAGATGCAAAAAACAGCCAGTATCGCGTTAATTCTTGATGTCCCAACAATTTCTGCAATATGAACATCCTCATAAGTACCAAAAAATGAGATAAACTCAAATCTATAATTATAATCAAACACTTGGAAAACGGGACTTAGAAACGGTATAGAAGCGGTTTAAGACGTTGCAGCTGTCCAATGTAATCTTGTAATATTCTAACCTTGTAGGGGCAAAATCGATTGAAGAGTTGGAAACGTTATTGGCAGCGGGACTTATTGAAGGTTTAGAAATTAAATTAACTTCTAAAATCATTTTCTGTTTATTTGATCTTCTAATATTTAAGAACAATCCTTTGTGAGTGCCAAATTGCAAATGTTTCCTGTTTTAAGTCTTGGCAGCGATAATTTTGTTGACATGAAACACATTCTCTTCGAACTAGTTATATTCCTTGAACTCAGAGCTGAAAGCGTTTCATAAAATTTAACGATAGTTACCTAGGTGTCTTAATGTTTTAGCGTAACGTAATTTTGCGGCTCATTAATTTCCATTGTATAAAAATAACAATCCTTCAGGCTTTTATACATTTCCCTGTTATTTCAGGAATCGCAATTGATACCGATCAACTAGAGTACTTTTACAAAACACGATTGTCAAAGATAGCAAGTAATGGCATAGTGTGGAAAATGCAGAGAATATACAGTTATGAGCAGAGATTTGGAGTTTCGTTCTACAAAGTGCACGATCAATCTAGCGGTAAGTGCAACAACATTGCTCAAAAATTGTCATCAATAATAACCTACTATCAGGGTACATTGTGATCACAGATAGGAATCATATTTTTTAAAGTATTCCTTTGTTTGACATCAAACTAGATGCAAAACCTCAACTGTCTACACAACATTTTATTGTACTGATTTTGAAGGTTCAAATAAAAATTGGGAAGTTATCTTGAATTTTAGATGCTTAAGCTGTTCTCACTCATTTTGTCATATACCGGAACATTTATTGATCATTAAGAAAATATATTTGCGACAACAAACTGTCACTTTTTCAGCAATCATATTTATTTTCGTACTATGTAGGAAAATCTTAGTCTTAATGTAAAGCTTTCATCCTGAACTGTAAATCCGTTCAATCGCAGTGGATTGAAATGTGTTTCTGTGTGTGGTGGGAGGTGAAACGCATGTACCTACAGGAACATGTTTAAGAATGCGGTACAATATAATGAATTCCTTGCGTATTTCAAGGGAAGAACCTCGAACACTTTCGACCTGTTTTTAGTCTTTCACACCTCCTATAATCCTTCTTCCATGCAAACATTGTTTAACCCTATTGCTACCGGACCTTTTGGGGGCTGATCAAAACCGGACTAAGGTGAAAATTACGGACAAAAGAACAATAAAAGTTATAACTGATTTATAAATGCTAAGTATTGAAATAATGTTTACAGAGACATTGAAAATACAATAATATATAATAACCAGTAACATCTAACTGTTAAACACACTCTATACGCTATAGCTTACGAAACCAAAATCTACTTGTGATTCCTGCGACAAAATCGCAACGTTTTGGCACGCAATCCTTTTTTTTTTTGCGTGGAAGTCTGCTGTGGAATAGTCTTCCAGACAGTGTGGAATTTCAAAACTCGCTTGCTAAAGGCCTCGAATCTCCTAACTTTGTGTATATGTAGGATTTCTAAAATCTGAATCTTTTATATATATACTAGGTAACACCAACTTTAAATAAATTGGAAAATAAATACAAAATAAATAAATAAATAAATAACAACTGAAACAACAACAAAACAATATGAAAAAAAACTTTTCTCACTTTTTGATGTAAAACAAATATGGATCTTCTCGATGATATTCCTGTTTAATATCGAAAGGCGCTCGATTTAATATCGAAGGTTCTTTAATATCGAAGGTTCTCTATGCCTATTCAGCACACCCAATATAACTAGTTTTGACAATTACGTTATTGATTGTCGTTATTGAATGTCGGCTTGATACATTTCTTTAAATAGGTTCACCTTCGCACGATATCAATGCGGATGACTGGAGAGGCTGCATGGAAAAATATCAAACCAAAAATGTTCGATTTGATGATACTATTTATGGTATTTATCGCCAACTGGAATCTGATAACGTATGCATGTTTCTTCTTCATATGTTCTCTGGGTGCTAGAAATCTTCGGACAAAAAAGTTTCAAAATGGCATGCACGATAAAAAAATTGTTTATGTTTTATGAGTAACGGATTTGTGGATCTCTTTGACATGTTATGTCTGTCTCTACACAAGTAAAGGAGTTATGATTTCAGGAAACACGCGATGTTTTGTAACGTCCGAACGACGTTGAAGTTATATAGACGTCTCTATAACGACATCTTGCGATTGCTGAGAAGCATAATCACCGTGTAGGATCTGATCATGGAACTCCGTAACTTTCTTTTCCAGATGGATCCGGCTATTCTTCAACCACCACCGGCAGAAACCAGTATCTTCGACACGTCATCGGATGAATTTTTCCAAGTGTTGGAGTTTATCGCCATTATCTTACTCGTTGTGTTAGTTATTGGCTTTGCTTTCGATATGGTGAATTACTATTATCAAATACAATTGGGCAGCGCTATGAATGCTGGTTATGTAGGAGACAAAAATGAAAATGGTTAGTCAGGTTGTAGTAATTAGACAATTCACTGGTCTGAAACTCATTTATTGTTAATTGTCAATTTTTTCTTTGGCCTGTTCAGTAGGCAGACGTTTTAATCATAAATAAATAAATAAATAAATAAATAAAAAATACACCGACAATAAAACTTCATTGACTTCCAGACCAGAGAATTTCCTAATGGCAATGCTTTTTACTTAAAGATGTCTTTTCTTCCCACTTTCTGTACTTCAACTTATAATCCCACATTTTGTACACATGTTGTATTCCTCTAACAAACACCAATGAACACCGCACATATATAGTGTTATCAGCGTGACCAGCAAATAATCAAATTTTGTTGACATTTATGCAGCTGACCTGGTCTCATTTTGTCTTCAGTAACCTAATACGTTTTACTATTTTAAATTTTATTTTGACGCGATGCAAACACATATCATATGCATTTCTAGGTGAAGCGCCAAATGTATTTATTTGGATATACTGGAAATAAATCCTTCTCTATGTATCTTTATAATGACTAAGTGGATAGTACCTTCAAGTGCGAACGTCGAGGCCCGTGTTCGAGTCTCAGTTGTGTCGTATCTCGAAACTTCAATCCAATACGCTTTAAAAGCAGTGTAATCAGCCCATTTGGAGCCATTCACTCTTTACAAACTGGCCTTTTAGCAAGTTAGAGAAATGCTGTATGTATCTCTCGCGGTAAGTCAACTTCCCAGTCGGCCAAGTCGGCCGGCGGAAGAACCAATCGATATGCATGAAAGCCCAAGGACTCAAAACTCCTGGTTACTTACTCGCTTACTAAACCCCTCCCTTTATAAAGATGAATGCCACATCTATATAAACGCTGCACCTAAAAGCGGCCTTTATTACAGGCCCATAAAAACGGAATGCTTAAAATATAACTACACATGTCTAAAATTTTTGTTTTCCTATTTTCCGGAGCTTTAGTCGAGGGCGGTGCCGATTCGAGGGCGGCGCTAATTCGAATAATTACGGCACCAACCAATAACATCCTCAAACTGTAATTACGAAATGAATGCCTCCTCTTTTAAACGCTGCATTTAAAACCTCCAAATTTTATAAATGTCCTTGTTTTGCCAAACTATCTTTACCTACCTCGTTTTGATGCGCTTCATCGTTTGCAGTTATTACTTAAGTGTATATTTTCTGTAAATGCAAATCGCTGGTGGGACAATAAACCTTTTCATAAATTTAATCACAACATCAGTCGCCTCGTCAAGAGTAATTTGATCATTACTACGTACTTAAACGTAATAACAAAACATGGTGAAACATTTTTCTTCTTGTGAACGACCCAAGCGTCATTGATATTCAGGGTGAAAACGAGGAGACGGATGTAATGACGTCAGTTATGAAAAGGTCTATTTATGATGATTTTCATCCATTTATCGCATTAAAACAAGGCTTGGTTGGATAGTTTGGCAAAATAGCGACGTTTAAAATAAATTGAAAGGTCTATTAGCAACATTAAAACAATATTGCCTTCGATAGTGATCCAATCGAGATAATTGGAAATGAGTATGTTTGACGTTATTTGATGAAGATAATATTTCACAAATTACGTCACAACATCCATTACCTCGTTTTCAACCTGAATATTAATGATGCTTACGTTGTGACGTAATTAGGAATAGGTCTATTAAACTTGTTTTATTGTTAAAATATTTTATATTCTTGTCATATGAAGAAAGAATCCGAGAGTCATAGTATTTTGCAGTATCCAATAGAAATTTATGAAAAATATAAATGTATCATTAAAGACGATGTGTTGTTATAAATACCGCCGGAGGTACTACCTCGTGCTGACATCATCATTACCGATGCAAACCTTCAGTTACTTCTATAAAAGCCATTATTAAAAGCAACAAAAATAGTAGCTTATATTTATGACCAACGATGATTCACGTGCTACTTTTATGAAGATCAAACAATACAACAATTCCTTTTCTTGTCTCTCACCTGTTGTCATTGTTCATGCTCATATAGAAGCCGATTGTCACATATTTTTGATAGTCCTAGTATATGATTATATACTGTACTTAGTTTATCAAATGATATACCTGGTATATCAAATTTAAGATCGTGAATTGGAAATTGACGAGCAACGAAAAAAGTCAGCGGTTTCTTGTCTGGCTCACCATATATCACTTGATATACCTAGTATATCAGACTTTAGTTTAGATATCATTTGATATTCATAGTTAAGAAGGAAAAAAACGTGATATTCTTAGTATATTGTTTGATATACCTAGAATATTAAATGATATACTTAGTATATCAACTAAATCATTTGATATAAACAGTACTAGGAATATCAAAAATATGTGACAATCGGCTTCTATATGAGCATGAACAATAACAACAGGTGAGAGTATATCAAATGATATAATATGAAAAGTAAAAGTATGTGACAATCGGCTTCCATAGAGATCATCATGATGTCAGATTTTGCTATATTTATAACAACAAATTGTCTTTAAGTCTATCCCTCACGCCACACACGCTCACATCAAATTGTAATAAACTTTTTGATATCCCTTTCACGATTTCATCTCCACTAAACTTAGGTGGGCGCTGATTTTCATAACTTTTTCATAGTCAACACAAATGAAGAATTCTGATTGGAATTCTTTTGTCCACTTCGTGATAAAGAATGAGAATGATTTGAAATATAAATTTTACTATTTTTCTATTTCACCTTTTTCTTTGATTGATTGTTTATTTGTTTATTCGTTTATTCGTTTGTTTGTTTGTTTGTTTGTTTTTGGTTTATTTGTTTGTTTATTTGTTTGTTTAGACCAGCGGGAAAACAACAAAGGCAAAAATCTGTCCAAGGAAGACAAGATGATTGGAGAATTGGTGGAGCGCACAATAAATTCAGCTGAAAGCAAATTGAAAGCAACCGAAAAAGCAATTAAATTTGACATCATGGAAATGTCCAGGGTTGTGAGACAAGAAATGAATGATCTGCGAAGACGTGCAGAAAAATCTTAAACCACTGAAGCCTCCCATCCAGTTCCTCTTCCTTTTTTTCATTTGTTTCTTCTTATCAAGAAGTATAAAATATATTACTATTTTAAACATTTAACCATTATCTGAAACTAAACACCGTTTATCAAGCTAATGCATAAATTCGACACGAAAATGGTTGTGTCAGTTTATAGAGACACAATCACAGTGGACATCGAACAGTTAATAGTTTCACAAATAACGTGTAAAGGAAAAAAAATAAAGGAAACCCGCCATATATCGCTGATTGGAAGGGGATATTAAAAAAGTTGTTCACTTCCACTTTTGGTGTAATGAAGAAGTCCGAGCAGAATCAGCAAAAAACAGAAAACTGCCTTGTCTGGAAGTTTACTATGACGATAACTATGACGTCAATTTTTTGGTCTGCCTTAATCAATAGGCCAACCCGTGCCGATTTTGATCACATGACAAATTCCGACCAATGACCAATTATTATTTTTTTTCTATCAGTGATAGCAAAACAAACCGCAATTTACACAGTTTAAGTCAAAAATACAAACAATAGGCTTCCAATGACTATGACTATGCAGAAATGGGGGCACGTGCACTACGTCACAGGTTATTAATGCTGCACCATATATTGTATTGTTAACACGTCACTGGAAAGGAGGACCCAACGCCATTCATTTGCCGACGTTTTATTCTTAAATAGGATTTTCAACTTTATGTAATGCTCTAACGATAAGGTAGAAGTGTGTTTATCTAAAAGAACGGGGAAAGTCTCAGTATTCAGACAGAACATAAAGTCTTCGTCGCAAACTAGTGATTATCGCTTCTCTTGTTAGACCAACCTATAGATAGCGGAGCTTGTTTCCTGTCGTTGTAGAAACAAACATGTTTAGTCGTCGCATGAACCTTTGTTTATTTATTTGCTGTTGTTGTTTATAATATAAAAAATAATTTGTTTTCGTTTGAAGTAACACAGAGTATATATTTCACTCAAATAAATTATTTACAATATAGATAAATAACTGTATTAATAAAGAAAATTCTCAGATTGTACACAGATAAGAAAGCATCACTGGCCACACTTCACAACAAAACCTCAAAGATTTTCTAAAGACGTCATTTGGTCATTATATACCCACAATTCCTTGCGTCTTTGAATAACCATTGTGGTTATTCCACACAGTTTATTTTGGTGGATCGCAACAGAAGTTTAAGTGATCATGAGATTGTCTGTTGTAAGTTCGTTCAGACCAGTGTACGTAGCCCATTAATTAATATAGTTTACATTTATAAAAATATCAACACAAACATTAAATCACATTTATACAAAGATACATTTGTCAACAGTTGCAATGGTGACGTCATAGTCGAATCAACTGTCATCTTTTCTGACAAAGAGTCCTCCTTTGAATTTTTCATTCGACTTTGTCATAGTCGAATATGACTATGCGTGTTGTCAAATATCAAATAACAATTTTACGTTAAGTGTTTCATTAATGTATAATCGTTTCTGATGGCCAGATGAGATACTTAAAATCCTTTTAGCGGTAAACGTAGCAGAAATATCGCTAAGAAATACAATTCCTCTCTTTCCGTTACCATCAAACGTCATCCTTTGAAGACGCCCCATCATCTCATTCTTTTAACCCGACAGTAACCCGCGATCCTTAAACGGCCTCACCAGGGTCAGTATACAGGATATACTTTCGATCGGAAGTTACTTGGTCCTTCTTTTTAGTTCCAGCGCATCTTGAAAATACGTCGAACAATTGAAATCGCCAGGTAGGATCAAACAAAAAACATAGAACTGGAGACAAACAAGACTTTAAAACAAACATTCCAAAAAGAACGTGATTGACTTTCGAAAACGTCTTCCAGTCCACTATACTATCTCTTAACTGTAAAACTAAGAAAACACACTGTGGAGTGCTAAACACGACATAAGTGATTAAGATGCCGGTGTACGTTTTCACCTTACTAGCATCGATGAAAATGTAACAGGGAGAAAGCGGTGCCAGTATATGCAGAATTGCAGCAAGCGACGCTACAATCAGCAGGATTGCTATGGGTATGAGTAACTCCAAAACTGTGATGTACAATGCCTGGTTTTCGTTATCAGAATAAAAATCATTCACTTTTCCCACCGCGATTGAATATGCGATGATTACAGCAAATGTCACCAATTTCCTTATTCTACTTTGTCCGTTGTTTGGTTTTACAGCCGACGACGCATTTGGTTTTCTAAACGTAATATGACTGATGCAAGTTGCTACAAAACTTGAAGTGGACAATGCCATGAAAGCAGCAGCAACACAAAACAGAATGTGAAAGTATTTTTCTCTGATGTTCCACAGAAATGCGATCTTTGGTGGGATGATGAAACAGGAGAAGAACAGATCTGCTGCAAACATAATGCTTAGATAAGTATAAGATGCTTCAGATGAACCCTTCACTGAAATCAAAAACCCAACAACATTTAAACAAATTGACGATACTTGAACCAGAACCAAACCAATTGTATCTTGAACCACTGAATTGGCAACAGGAATGTCCAAGAATGGTAACACGAAACACCAATACATGATGTAGCCAATATTCCCTAAGCCTACCATGGCGAACAAAATAAATGCAAGTGTTTTCATTTCTGTAAGAGCGGTTCGATTGACGTTCGTCATTGTTACTTCTGCAAATAAAAGAAAGCCAATGGCTGTTAACCAACTACAAGAAATTGAACTTAAGATTTGAAAAGTTTCAGTATACTTACTGGTCAAATTTTGTAGTAGAAAATCCTCTGTCTTTTTTCTGCCAGCTAATGAACGCCTTCAGATATTTCCCGATGTGTTTTAAACAAACAAAGTGTTATTGTTCCTTTACTTAGTGCTTTTTCTTCACGAAACTGTTTCTTTTGGAATTCAAACACACAATTCTTTTCCTTTTATAAACCTAGAAGAGTAAACAAATGACGTCAATTCGACATTCTAACAGTTACTTATAGATATAAGTAATCGTTTTCACGTGTGTGTGATCTTCCCCTCTTCATGTTGTTATGATCATGATGAAATTAACATCTTTCTGATAACCTCTCTTAACTGTATAATTCATTCATTTCCGAAATTTAACGACTTTGTTGGATGAATCATTAAGAAACATGAAATTTTTATTACCAATAAAACTGATATCCAGATATTGGCAAAGAGAAATTACATCACTTTCTTTATTATTTCTGGCCTCATGAACGAAAATGATGGCCGATGTAGGATATACAAATTCGTACAACGTGTTTTGGACACTTATCGATTGTTCAACATCTGTTTCTAGGAAGCAACATCGTGTGAAAAAAGTCGGTATTTTTGAAAATTAGTCAAAATTTGTTGATAAACCTCATTAAGGAATTAAAGAAAAAACGGCAAAACGTCATACATGTTTTAATTCTATAATTTATATTTACCAGGCTAAAAATGGCGAAATGCTAGGACATTTTAAACACCACACTGAGACAAAATACAGTGGGAACAAAGCTGCGTATTATAATAACCATACAAGTTTTTCAAAGTCTCAACATATTAGTGGTAAATGTCCTTCCTTATCTGTCTCATATTAAAACATATGTTAAAATCAGACAGTCAAGATTATCAAAACACATTCTAACGTCTCAAGTGTTGGTTAGACAATCTATTATTTATCTCTGGCCTCAGTTATGAAGTGTTATAATCCGGTTAATGCAGAGTTGGCAAAATGCGATTTGCATCAATGTTCTTCGTGCGTACATTGTGCATTTTAAAACTGTTTCCTACTCACTGTTTCGTTTTTGGAACTGAAATGTTTAACTTGACTAAATATAACGTGATTTTGAATTGAGCGCGCTAATTAAACTGACGATAAGATCCTATCGACGTTAATTTAATTAATTCAGTTAAGTAGTTATTTAACATACGTTGATTTCTAAGAAAGAATTTTGTTTTTATGAATTGGGCGTAGAAGCTTTCCTCTTTCTAATTGCGTTAATTTCATTGGGCGTTATGAGAATTTTTTGTGTCAAAAACTTTAGTTGTCTGTCATTAAGATGTTGACCTGAGTAAAAAAAACCATCCTAAAGCACAAAAAAACTGTGCAAATATTGAACGTGAACGTTAATGACAAAATTCCGTTTGGTGACCCTCGATGCGACTGTAATACGATTCCCTTTGAATAGACTTTCAATAAGATGAACAAACAATTTTAAACAAGATCAAGTAAAGCCAAGACTTGTTGTCGATATCCAAGACTTCTACTGCTGATGATATGTTGGGACTTTGAATAACGAAGATGTATTACAAGGGGGTAACGTAATTAAACGAAGCAAACCTACAATTGCCAACGATGGAGTGTCAAACGTCTGGGAAATTTCCATTCCATGTTCTGTAATTGATGAGCGTTTTATTAATTTTGAAGCACCACACCCTGGGCGTTTAGTTAGACATGAGCGTTTATTTGAACCTTACCTGCCAACCTTTTTGTTAAAAAAATTGCCTGACTGCCTAAAAATGTGGCGAAGAAAAGTTTTTAATTGTCCTCTAAGACAGTCTCTGCATTGATATTCAGACTATTTATGATATCATTTCGCTCTTGCTACAACCAAATTGCAGAACCACAGTTGAGCAAAGTGGACAGTCAAGCGTGTCAAAGATGTGTGACCAAATGCACGAGCATGAACATTTATTGGAATTTCTAACGATTAACCCTGGTCATTTATTCGAGCATGGGCGTTTTTTGGAAATGGGCGTCTATTCAGTCGTAACGGGGCTCAAATATATAAAAGTTCTTTTGGACGATGTATGTAAGCGTTTTAATAACGGCTAGTGTGTCGATTTATGATCAGGAGAAACAGCGGCTCAGAACAATGGAAAATATTCTAACATTCTCTGTGATTCTTATCCCCAAGGCTTAACACGAGTACAAATAAATGAACGTTTGCTCTTCCAAGATTTATATTAAGTTATATTTATTATCTTTATTTATCTTTATTCATCTTTATTTATCTTTATTTATCACTATGGTGTTTCAGTAAAAAAATACATAAGCCAGTGAAGATGTTGATTTAATGTCTAGTTAAGAAATAAACCGAAGTTGTTGACAATTTTTATGTTTGTTTCTTTTGATTCTTTGATCTTCGCCTACACTGTCTATTTCGTCACCTTCACTAGCGGATCTAGAGGTATGTCGAAATCAGTGAAGGAGAATGTTAGCTATTAAAGCATAAAAGAAAGTCTTGCAAATAATACTGACTGATACATTGGTGACACAGAATGAAATTATGTTAATGTGCTCCTCCACAATTTTCAACAAATCTCACGAATCTGCCACTGATTCATAGTCCTCAAAGCGATCATTCTTTTGACACTGCACTGATAATGTGGGGAATTGTGGGTAATCTATAACAGAATTTCGTAACAAATTTAAGAGTGCTTGGGTTCTACATCTCTATATAAATACGTCTCTATATAAATAACTTATGAATAGAGACGATTTCAAATTTACGTAACCTTCAATGAAACGGAATACACTTTTAACACAAGTGCATTGCAAAGGAAACGTCAGTGTTGTGAAAACTAAAACTTCGATCAGTATCTAAAGGAGAGCTCTAACAAATGAGAATGAGGAGAGAGAAAATATGCTTTGATGGTTCAATACTTTGTTTTTAAGATAAATACGATTTGTGAAACTGTCGTAAGTGTCGTCTTTTGTGATTGGTATATTGGTGGGTCCATATCTTATTTGACACTTGATTGTTATTTTAGGAACATGATGAAGTCTTGAAAGCTAAGAGGCGATTGCAAATTTACATGTAATATAGCTCTCGTGTTTATCGTTTATTGTGTAATTGCCTTAAATGGGTTATCCCAAATTTCCTCAGAACAGAAGGGGATTAAATGACGAAAGGTTTTTAACTTCAGTATTTCTTTGAAAATACAAGCATGTTTTTAACATGTTTCATAAGTGACTGAAGATTTACTTCACAAATTTTGACAGGGTTCTCTCATCCTATCGTTTCCAGCTGTTTTTGGGATATGCGTCTGTTTACGCAGGGTTTTTTTCAACATTTAGACGCTAACCCAAGTTTACACACTGAGTAAGTGGCCACAAAGGAATTTGCCGTAGTAGTATTTCTGTTAAATTCGTTGTTAATTCTAAAACATTATCCCAGGCCTTTAACGTCCGATATGAATGTTTCAGTGAGTAAAAGTCCTTTAAACGGTGTTGTCCAACACATATTTGTGGATCCCATCAAGCATTTATTCGACAGTGTTAGCAGTCGTGATAAGTCAGCCAGAAGAATTGTATAAGATTTCCTTGTCATTGTCATTGCATTGTGGTAACTGTTTGATGCAACTGAATTTTGGAAATGGCCATCCTTAAAGATTACATTATGAATTTCTTATCATCTTCTGTAGCATATCTCTCTTAGATGTTTGACAAAAAATGGTTTAAGCTTGTTATTAAGTGAAACCATGGTGAATTTCAAGAGCGCGTGGAATGACAAAACTATTAATAGTTTGTTTTCCGTGGCTTTTTCCTTCACCAATGTTTAACTTATGTCTTTGTGGTTTTTCGTATGTTAACACGAAAACATGTTATCACTATGGAAAAGTCAAGTGTTTGGAAGTGTAGTTGGCTGAGTAACTCAAACGAGGTTCACATAGCAAAAATCTTTAGAACAGTAAGGAAATAAATAAAAAATAGGGATATTACTGTCGAAAGTTACGTATGAAGTAGTTATACAGGGTCTGCGCCACAAAATTGAAAGTGGAGGGGCACAGAAAATAATAAAAATGTTGCCCACCATTGTTGGGCGACAAAGAAAAGTTTCGTTTAGAATAGCTCTCTAAGTGCCCTAGAAAAGCTTTTTTTGCAAGTCGTTTTTCAACAGAATAAAGGAACAGCAATGACTTTTTTTGGACAGAATAGAAATATATTGAATTTGTTTGCGGAAAAAGAGCTAACTCCTACAAACTCCAACTAACATGGGATTAAACGAACATGGTTCGAGATACTGAATGTTCGAGTTATCGAGTTATTTTACGAGAGGGTATTAGTTGAAGGGGAATATTAAAAGAGTTCCAGTTACTGAAAGTTCGAGTTACTGAAAGTTCGAGTTAGTGAAAGTTCGAGTTATTGATGGTTCAAATTACCGGGATTGTACTGTAAAATATAATTATGAAAAATTGTTGCATTTTCAATTGTTACTTAGCAAAAAAGTGGGCGCGGGCCCTGATATAGTGGGGAAAACGTCAGCTTAGAGGGTGATTAAGGAAATTATTCTAAAAGATAAATTGGTTTAATTTTGATATAGCCTGCAAGCATCAACGAAATATTATGAGACTAGTTAGTTTTCAATGAAAGGTATTTCAAAACCCACTCCTCCCTAGTGTCGAATGGGATTTGTTACAGAATTTTTGGTGAAAGCTTTTGGATCAGTCACCGTAGTGATTTAATTCTCTTCAATTCTTTAGAACAGGAAACGTCAGCTTATCCGATCAAAGGAAGATTGATTGTTGGAATAAACAAATTTATCAAAACATTGGACGCGGCTTCATTTTTGGAAATTGTCCAAGTTGCAGAGAAGATCAACTTTGTTAATATAAGAAACTCAAATTAAAAACAAAATGTTCGCTGGAAAGTCTTATAACAAAAGCGCCTGAAAGAACGAGACATCACTTGACTTAATGCTCACTGACCCAAACAAATTTAACAAGGTTTACACTACGAAGTTTTGATGGTCTCAAATTGGCAGATAAACTATATACTAATTCACTCTTGGGTACATTTCCAAACCAAATAATTCGGAGTTGATTTAAAAAACTAAGAGAATCATGATTTTCATTCATAAACATCTCTTAAAGTTCTATTTCCTGAATAATTTCTTGATCTTACTCATATACAAAAATATATAAAAATATGCCTTCCCACTATTATATTTAAACGCCGATATTTCCTTAAACTATCCAATCGCGCATTTTTTTGATGCGCCATATTGTTGGATGTTATTTATAAATTGTTCGACAGCGATTTATAGTTAAATAAAATATATGACATTTCATAATTACTGTGATTACATAGTTTGGCAAAATATATGCGTTTAAACTGACATCGAAAATGGTGTTTTAAAAACTCCTTAAATCAGAATTACAGCCGCAAAACGGATTTACAGTCACTAAATCCTCGTTGAATCAGTCCATTTACTTTGTTTGGTAAAAGTAGCTGTAAAATTAAACTAATCTTTTGTTCCGCATTCCGGTTCGACAGGCGTCTATAAAGTCATTAGGAAATGGACAATCACAATTCCAGGGTTATATAGAAATCAGTATGATCGGAAGGTTTACTTAAACATTTGGTAGCCATTCATCGGACTATTAGATGAGCCAAAAAAAAACGGAGAAGTCACATAGGATACTCGCCAACAAATTTTTAAGCTACTAATTAAATACTCCTCTTATAATTAGTGGTTATTAAAATTCAAATAAAAGTTAATCAAGTGTCACATGATGGTTGTCATGGTGACTTTTAAAGTGTTGTATGATTGGTGCCAAAATCTCGTCTCTCAAACGCGGCAAAATTTCAAATGATGTTATCAGGAACAAATGACATAATCCGGCCATAATCCGGCCATAATAGACCTCTTCATTAATTACATCGTTCGTAATTTACCCGACATTGCCTCGTTTCTAATCGTAAAGTATATTTCGTTCTTTCGCACGATAATTCAAATGCACTCATAAAAATGTTATGCCCAAAAAAGTTATTGATGCAAATGAACGTTATTATTATTCAGATTTGGAGACGATAAATGTCCGCACAGAACGGAACAGCAGCGGATCTAGGGTTAGGCATGACCTTACTCTCCTCCATAAATTTGGCGTAGGTTCCTGATCCTCTTCTGCGGAATTGACGTAATTAATGAAAAGGTATAGATAGAAAGAGAAATTCTGGAAAGGTTTACCTCCTATTAGAACAAAAACAAACTGCCGGATCCATCTGTAAATCCAACTTTACGACAGAGAGTTTTGTTGGCGTAAGATGTTCATTTAGGGGGTGGACTTAGAGGTTCTGAAATACCAGTTGAAATTTATAATTCAAACTCCCAGGTGGAATAGTTTCAAATATTATAAAGAGGTTTAAATATTACGGAGGTTCATTTACCAAGAAATCATAAGAGGAAGGGCCTTGAAATACGTTCAAACAGAGATCGAATTAGGGGAAGTCCAATTACATTGTGCTATTGTATGTGGCACTAATAACGTTAAGTTAAAAAAAATTCAGGTCCGAAAATTAATTAATTTAATTACTGTTGAAAACAGAACTAAATCCATTACAATCTTTTATTTAGAGACAATGAAAACAGGTAAGTTTCTTAGCCACCTATTTCCCAGGCCTTAAGTTTCTTAGGTGTTTGACTAGCCCTAGTTTCTTACAAACCGGCTTCTTATATGAAAAAGAAGAGTGTATGCATTTAGATTAGCACTCCAGAGGCGAGACCGGAACTATTATGTAATGTTGTATATGTGAAATATCTTAATTGAAATCGTCAGCAAAGGCATTTTTCCATAAAAACCTTTAAAAATATCGATGAAGGATATGTTTATATAAGGTAAATGTTTATCATAATGAAAGTACCCAACATGATAAATAAATGTAACTGATAAACATTTGCAACCGATACCTTTTGTAATGTAATATTTTTGTTTATTTACAATTGTATACACCTATGTCCTGACATCCTTCGTTTTAAGTAAAAGGAATTCCATGTTTTAGCATGCCTGTCAGGCGGTGACAAACACAACGAAATAAAATAAGACTTTTGCTAAAAAATGGTACTATCTAGACATCGAGCCATTTGAAAGGGTGTGAAGTGTAAAACTTTCTTCGTCGCTCGATCATTGTGGATGACATTATTTGAGGCAGTTCGGACTTTCGATAGTAGAAACTCATTATATTTCATGTTTCCGACTTTGTCGTGGGTCGTGATGTAAATAGAAAATTTAATAGACTTGTTTTCCTCCTAATTCCTGTTCACTTTCATCAAACACTTTTTCAAGATCCGAATCTACAATTACAATTAAAATATTTCTGACGTATTAAACAGCGATTTAGAAACATAAAGAACAATGTTTGTTGGATGCTTGCCAACATTTGATGGCGTATCCTATCAAATCCTTTTTCATCAGTAGATTAATAATAAATAGCTTTCCTTTACTTCTGCTTAATATTGACCTTTCACACAGTGCAGACGCCAAACACGAACGAACGAATGTATTGTTTACTTTAAAGAAAAACAGCATTTCGTTTCCTCATTATTGTTAATTATTACCCCGTAGTAAGGCTGAATCGGTGTTTTCGAAAATAGCGCAACGTTATTGGTTAAAATTTACGTCATAGCGGGCAATATTCTCCGGTAGTGCCCACTACTATAGCTACAGCCGTGAAAGTTTAAATACTGTAACATAAAATGTAAACAAACTCGGAAAAAACATGGATTGATAGATAGTAAAAACATTATAGGGACAAATAATAAGTGAAACAGTTAAGGGAACTCATTCCATTGTATTTTTTACTATTTTTAATAACAAATCGAATGTCACACAAAAATTAAAAAAAAGTTTGTTTACAAAGTTTTTTGTATACGAAGCAAAGTAATTTCGAAGTATTAAGCTCGAACACGGGTGATAATCCCTATAATAACTGTTTATTTCGGGCAATACTTTGGCAACGGTCAATATTTTCCGGTATTGCCCTCTTAAGCAGTTATCACAGAGTAAGTAAGGCTTGTCCTACACATAAACTTACCAGGTAGATTTCAATTCATGTTCCGTAGTTTGAACATCTATATGATGACTTATCACTCTTATTCGGATTTAATTTGCTAAGGTATAGGTTCCTATGTTGTCCATATAAACGAACTTCCGTAACTCGTATACATTAAACAATTTTGAACAGTTGTTTAGATGAGGGAATTACTGAGAACCTGTTGTATTTTCGGGTACGCACTTTTTCAGTAGTTTATAAGTGAAATCACCCTCAGCAGCGGATCAAGGGTTGGACAAAAAAAGTGGAGGAGTACAGTGTCATGAATTTTCTCTTAAGTGGTGATTAGGCTATTTGCACGGTTTTCTTTTATATTCTTAATGACCTTACTCTCCTCCATAAATTTGGCTTAGGTTTTAGATCCGCCTGTGACGCTCATTTAATTCTATTTAAATTATTTTCACGTGCAAACAAAGAGAAAGGATCTTCATTTTCAGTTTAAAAGTGTAAATGTTTCATGAAGAGCAATACCCTGGTTACCTGCTTGTTTGATTAACCAAAAGACCTATCTTCAAAAAGTCTTCGAGGAGGAGTGTTTTCTATAGGAATAACAAGCAATATCGCTTGTTATTTCAATAAAAAAAACACTCCTCCACAGACACTTTTTGAAGATTTTGCTCACTGGGATTTTAATGTTCAAACAACGTTATAAAGAAAATTCCCTGAACACTTTATCTTGCTTTCGTTTTGATCACATGACAGTAAATAATTACTTTGCATTGGTTGTAAAAAGTCGTGTGATCAAAGTGAGTCCAAGGTAAACAGTGAGTGTCCAGACCAGGGAATTTTCAAATGTCTATGCTGGAATGAAGCTCTATAGAGATTAAAGCCAAGAATTACATGGATGGAGTTTGCATTATATTGTTTTTTTCGGAATCAAAAAAATAAGGCATAAACAAATGAAAGACTTATATCTGTGAAGACGTCTACATTAATATTTGTTGGTTTTTAAAAGTAACTGCTGCTTTGAAGGTTTGCCAAGATTCTTCCTCATATTAAGCAGCTCAACCAATATTTACATATTGTACATACATTTGAAGGCTTAAAGTCTTTTTCTTGAGTAACATAAATATTTTTGTTGACTGGATTAGAGGAGGATTTGGAAACTTGAAAGCTTGGCTTATGTGTAATAGAAAAATCCCTAATTATTGCGAAGCGAAGTCTTCGGATCGAAAGTCATGTGACACCACTTTTAATGAATATGGTGTAATGTTGGGCAAAACAAACAGCATGATCAAACGTTCCAAAACATTTTTCAATGCCAGTCATAGAAAATAAATTCTGGGGAATGTTCTGTTTTCCCCCAAATTTGATGTCATCCTCACCTGTTGAATGCCTTTACTGCACAGTACCATAGATCAAATAAGAGTGAAAATCATTTTAATGCGTAACCAATTCACCGGTTCGCTATGCAGCATGTTCTTTGAGATTAAATTTTAACATTCGCGCCACATTCCTCCATTTACGTTGAAAACGAGTGGAGTAAACTTCAATTACACGTTGATTGTAATCTCGGTTTTATTTTGCGCGACAGATTTGCCAATGTTCTGTGCCGTCGGGGCTTAGAACAAACGGATTAAAAAACCCTTACGCGAAAGAATGCTGCTCTCACGTCTAACCTTGCTTTATTGCTCTCGTTTGCCCTCGAATTCAATTCTTCTTCAGCGAATGGTCGTAGTTGAGACTCTGTATGAGTGCAGTTGCGATGATGTGTCGAATTTCGTTATGGCGCAGAACGACGTAACCACCTTCTTTTGCATGACACGGCATGGTCGATGGTAATAGGATAACCGCACGCCCGGGAGCCTATTAACGTTTTTGAAATTTATTGGGGGCGCTTATTAGGAAGTATAGGGGTTGTGCGACGTCGTGTTCCCAAACAGAGCACAATATTGAAAGGCAAAATATCTTATAGTTTGTTTGTGTAAGATTTTTTAAAAGAGGATTTCTATATAAAAACTTACTATGAAACTTATGCATAATTCGTTTCCAAAAAAGAAAATATTCATGTCAAAAAAAATCGATAACTAATTGGTTTGAACACAGCCATATGGCCAAATATTTGTCGCTCCCGTCTGACGTCAACAATATCCTGACGTTATAAAATGCTTAGATCCAACGATATCTCGGTATCTCATTAAACGGTCTCTCATTAAACGGTATCTCATTAAAGATTTCTTATCAATATCTCATTAACAATCCAACGATATCTCATTGCACCCTAAATGGGAACTGCCAAGAGCCGCATAGCTATGAAAACTTTCATTTTACTCGCAATTTAACTATTGTCCGCTAATTTGGATGAATTACAGTCGTCAAATGAATAATCGCATAAACCGCCTTCACTTTCGAGCATTAAGCATAGCATTAAGAATAACCACTATATCTCAAGTTTTAACGAGCTTCTTGAGAAAGATAATTCAGTAACAATCCACTATTAAAATATCAGAAGAGCTTCTGACAGAAAACTATAAAAAACAAAAAATGCTCTAAATTCGGATAATTATGACTGACGTATTCATAGTTTCTGTACCTTAGGCAGCACTGTGATTCTATTCTATTCTAGACACCCAAAACTGTATTATATGGTACAGAGACTATATCCTATATTGGACCAAAAATGTGGCAATCTTTTCTTTCTCGCATTAAAAATCTAGAACATCTCTTGGTATTTAAACAAAAAATAAAGCATATGTATACTCCTTATTTTTCTGTGCCTGTAGCACCCAACAGCTTTTATATTCTGTTGACTTTGATTAGCGTATTTTTTATAACACTATATCGTATATATGTTTTGTCAAAGTTAAAGAAAGAAACGAAAAACAAAAACCAAAAAAATAAGAAGCGGTTCGTGACGAACATATCTACTTCGTGATAATCCATGATAGCATTCGAGGATTTCATTTTATAGCATTTTATTGAAGGTGGTGTTGTACGGTGGAATGTAACTCCTATAGAAATTACAATCGATAAACCTTTTTTTACAAAGGGATAAGAATTTTGCTTCTGATCTGCGACTACGCTTCGCAATTTGAAAAGTATTAGTAGCAAATCAGTGCGTAAAAAGATTATTTTTTTCAGATTCTGTCTTGAATGCTCTGGAAAAAGCTGAGAAATAGCTAAATCGAAAAATACATGACTAACACGCGTGAGGTTTTACGAGTTATTATGGCGGCTTTATCAACTAATGATAAAAGTTACGTTACCGATACTCTTCTCAAGGTAAACTTGCTTAGTTTTCAAATTATTACTAACATTTAATTGCTTGGTAAAAATTAAAAATAAATGATTTCTTGTTTTCTTCTGGCTGACATCGAATATCGAGTTATTTTTGTTAAAACAATGAAATTCTTGATTGCGTACGCATCGTCACTGCATCATTAACGTAGTAATGGGAAGTAAACTTACATCAATTTTGTCGGGAAGTTATTTGGAGGCTATGCCTAATTAAAAAATGTTGTTGTGTTGTGGATGGGGGAATAGAAAAAGATCAACCATTTTGTTTCGATTTCCTGGTAAGTATTACGAAACGATTCATTCAAATTTTGTATTTAAGAGGCTCCAGATCAAACGTGTACTTCATAAAGGCAACTGCCTTTCCGATAACGAAGGTACTGTGAAGAAATGGTAAGTTTTTTTGCTTAGAAATTGCATTCATAGGGGATCTAGTCTTTGATTTAAATATCGATAATCAAATAATTTCAAAATATCGAATGTCTTTATATTATGATCTTTTAGTATTTCATAGATAGTTTTTTAGTTATTCTTAAATATAATTTATGTCTTTCATTTGTTTTTGCCAAAATTTTTCCACTAACGTCGATCTAGAAGCCCGCCCAAATATCATTCATCAAACCATTACACTTTTTCCCGTTCCTCCTCTTTTCAGATGAAAATTGTTGGTATTGTTGTTCTCCTATCAATTGCACTCGTTGCAAGCACAGAGGAAGATAGAAAAGATACAAATGACATTTTAACAACACTAGATGACACACAAAGTGACGCAAAAGCACTCTATCTAAAACACAAATGTGAGTTAGGTCATTACGTTTTTCGTGTTTTAATGGAAATCTTATCTTCAATTTTATACTACTTCCTGTGTCTCTCAAACAAACTTGCTCGAGATCCATTTATTTGCTATAGACCTATCCTGATATTTTGACAGTACAGGCCTCGTTCTAATGCGTTATATTGTTTCATTTTAATTATTTGGTTATACATTTCTTTAACTGCAAATCGTTGTGAGGCAAGTTTAAGTAATTTCTCCAACACAGAAACGAGTTCTATACCGAAAGCCGAGTCAAAATGTGACAGAAAAACATGTACTCGGGAAAGGTCTATTGGTCTATGGGAAATGTCAAAATCCATTACAATTTTTAATAAACAAAAGCAGCTTCATGCCTATTAAAATTGTTTTACTAAATTTGTTTAAGGTTTCAAAAAAATTAACAATGTATACTCAGAGCATATAAATGTATTTTTTTATATCTAGGTGGAAAATCGCTTTACAATCCAAAAACGCATTTTTGCTACCGAAACCATCCGCGTAGTCGTCGATATTTCGGTATATGTGGAAAGAGATTATACCACAAAAGAAGATATTTTTGTTACAAAAGACGTATATACAGTAAAGTATCATTTGGACTATGCGGTCGCTATCATTACAAGAAATCAGTTGCTTTCTGCTACAGGGGTAGAGTATACATCCGAAGGCTCTATGGAAGATGTGGACGATATATATTCAAAAAGTACCTTGCTTTCTGCTTCAGGAGAAAGGTATACAGCCGAAGGCTCTATGGAAGATGTGGGCGATATATCTTCAAAAGGCACCTTGCTTTCTGCTTCAGGAGAAAGGTATACAGCCGTAGGCTCTATGGAAGATGTGGGCGATATATCTTCAAAAAGTACCTTGCTTTCTGCTTCAGGAGAAAGGTATACAGCCGTAGGCTCTATGGAAGATGTGGGCGATATATCTTCAAAAGGCACCTTGCTTTCTGCTTCAGGAGAAAGGTATACAGCCGTAGGCTCTATGGAAGATGTGGGCGATATATCTTCAAAAGGCACCTTGCTTTCTGCTTCAGGAGAAAGGTATACAGCCGTAGGCTCTATGGAAGATGTGGGCGATATATCTTCAAAAGGCACCTTGCTTTCTGCTTCAGGAGAAAGGTATACAGCCGAAGGCTCTATGGAAGATGTGGGCGATATATATTCAAAAAGTACCTTGCTTTCTGCTTCAGGAGAAAGGTATACAGCCGTAGGCTCTATGGAAGATGTGGGCGATATATCTTCAAAAGGCACCTTGCTTTCTGCTTCAGGAGAAAGGTATACAGCCGTAGGCTCTATGGAAGATGTGGGCGATATATCTTCAAAAGGCACCTTGCTTTCTGCTTCAGGAGAAAGGTATACAGCCGAAGGCTCTATGGAAGATGTGGGCGATATATATTCAAAAGGCACCTTGCTTTCTGCTTCAGGAGAAAGGTATACAGCCGTAGGCTCTATGGAAGATGTGGGCGATATATCTTCAAACGGCACCTTGCTTTCTGCTTCAGGAGAAAGGTATACAGCCGTAGGCTCTATGGAAGATGTGGACGTTATATCTTCAAAAGGCACCTGGCTTTCTGCTACAGAGGTCGAGTCTACAGCCGAAGACACTATGGAAAATGTGGAAGATATATCTTTAAGAAACGCCTCGCTTTCTGCTACAGAGGTCGAGTCTACAGCCGAAGGCACTATGGAAAATGTGGAAGATATATCTTTAAGAAACGCCTCGCTTTCTGCTACAGAGGTCGAGTCTACAGCCGAAGACACTATGGAAAATGTGGAAGATATATCTTTAAGAAACGCCTCGCTTTCTGCTACAGAGGTCGAGTCTACAGCCGAAGGCACTATGGAAAATGTGGTAGATATATCTTTAAGAAGCGCCTCGCTTTCTGCTACAGAGGTCGAGTCTACAGCCGAAGGCACTATGGAAAATGTGGAAGATATATCTTTAAGAAACGCCTCGCTTTCTGCTACAGAGGTCGCCTTTACAGCCGAAAGCTCTATGGAAAATGTGGAAGATATATCTTTAAAAGGGATCTTCAATTCTGTTACGGAGGTCGTGTTTACAGCAAGCACAGATATGGTGTTTGTTCCGGTAAACTGTTCCACAGGCCAAAGTATCATTGTTATGGAGGACGTATTAAACACAAACATTGAAAAATTTGAAGAAGGAAATGGAAAACATTTGTAACTTTAGATTTTTCTTAAAGTTTTAATAATGACATGTTATTTACCGGAATTTAGGTGTTCTCTAATACTTTTCAGATAATTTTTACTAATTATGCATTAGTTTTTAAATAAAATGTGCGCTTGTCCAACCGTCCATTCCGAATCGTAAATGAAGGCGCTTATTTGCAAAAATTACGGTGATCATTAAACATATATGTTTGGGTTTTTTGCATTATGTACTTAAAAGATATAACCATGGTCATAAGAAAAACTGGTGAATAAAAATTTGTTATTGTTTATCCTTTTGTTCTATTTTGTGCTAGAACCCAGTTTTTTTCATCCACCAAATTTGTAAAATCTAGCATTTTCGCTAGAATTTGTGTTTAATCAGAAACGTTTGGAAAAGATTTGTAATCATCTCCTCAATGATATCCTCTCCAATTGCAGCCATTTGTAAAAGTTAGTACATGTACCGTGCGAAATGAACAAACATACTGCAGAAAAACAAATCTGTCGGGCCGTATCTCTTGTTTTTATGACTATGATACCACAAGTAACTATTGTTTTCACTCATAATGTTCTTCTCAAAATGAAAGTACTTTTCCTTTATTCACATAAAACATCCGACATTTTGATTTATAGCTGCCAATGTGTTTCGATAAATTTTATTTGAGAAAAAAGGGTTGCATAACAATTTCATCCTACGACTATTACAAGACGAAAGATGTATAGTGTGAATCAAGCTTCAATTGGAACATGTCTCTGAGCTACAGATCTAGAGAGTGTCTACTTGTGGAGGAGAATGTTAGGTATTAAAGCATAGAAGAAAAACGTATAAATAATCCCATTGGTGATAGAGACTGAAATAGAAATTGCGTTAATGTGTTCCTTCACTACCTTCGATCCGTCGCTGCCTTTATGAGTGTTATTTTATTTGGGGCTTTAATCTAGAAAAGCGAGTATTTGATGCATAGTGAACTTATCTTCAGTTTCATGTGCATTTACAGTCAATACATAAATTACGCAAATGCGGATCCATATAATTTACAATACAACATTAAATTCACATAAACAAGCTTCCCTACCTTTAAATCGCTACATGATATTTTTTAAATGAAACTTACAGCCCCAAAAATACTTGCATTGGTGTTAACTATAAGTGAATTACATGCATTTCCTTCAACAAAATAATTTTAATTTGTCACTATGACAAATTAAATTGAAATTAAGATTAATTTCAACTTATTTTGTGTGCAGCACATTTGATTATCATACCGACTCCAGGATGAAAACTTCCGGTTATCCCGAGCCAAAAAGGATTGACTTCGGTCTATTTTTCCAGAAGAAACCGATAGATAAGTATAATAATCTATGTTACACTGAGACTGGCGATATCAAAACTTCAATGCAACTACATCAGATACAACAGGTGTGTAGGCGGTCAGCGTCAGTGAAAAAAGTAGAAGAGTCCAACGTTATGATCTTTTTCAGTCTTATGTGTCGATTAGGTTACCTGCACGTTTTCCTTTTCTACTTTAAATGACTAAAATCTCCTCCACAAATTTTGACTTAGCTCTAGCTACGCCTCTGGCGGTTTATCTGAACAGTACGAAAAGGATTGATTTATGAGCAAAATAATAAGATAAGTGCATCTGATAATAATAAGTGTGCACACTTGACAAATATTTTAATAAATCGAAATATTGTGAAATAAACTTGTGTTTTTTTTCGGTTTTATATATTATTCAACACAAACCAGTACTGCCTCTAACGTTTTACTATATAATTATATATATATATATATACTGCTATGGTGCACGCGAGCACTATGGTATTGGAATAATAATAGAACTAGTGCAGCGTGTAAAAACATTTTACAGTTCGCCATAAATTGATTTTTACACGCAATACTGCCATGATAAGTCTGTGTATATACAAAAATTGTTGTGTTTCTCCATGTTGGAATTATATCATATTTAACACAAATATTTTGGATCGATCATTCAAAGAATGCTATTATCCCTATTTTTCAGTGCTATTATTTGGGCTATTTAGAGATTTCTAAAGTTGTACAGTTGAACTAAAAGGTTTAGAAAAGAGACAATACAACGTATACTACCTAACCAATGGATACTCCTACCTAACCACGATAAAACGTCTGATATATAAGAAAATACCTTCAAATTTCCCTATTAACTAAAGCTAACAAAAACAATACCTTTTCAGACGTTTTTATCTTTCAATTCTTTATTCTGCTATGAATTGTGGAAATGTCAAAACCCAAAACTCCATTTGTGCATCATGATACAAAAACCATGTAAATATGTATGTAATCACTCTCTTCTTGCATTACAATCATTTATACTATTCAATTTTATAATCTAAAAAAGGTATCATTTAAATACTATCAAAACAATATGACAATGATCTTCATCAATGATTTCATGTCTTACATCCTTTTGAACGTAAATTAGGTTTTCTTTTTCATTTATTGGATTCTAAAGTTGTTTTGTCAAGCATAGATGAAACTACCTTACAAACCACAAATGGAGTAATAATAAAATTATTATTGAGAATAAAAGCTCAAACTAGTCTTGCTAGCATGCAAAAAATGAAAGAATAATACCTGAGGGCAACTGCAGATATGTCTTTTTTTTTGGCTTTCATCTAAGGAAACCTCTGGCAACATCTTTTCAGCAACTTTGTTACGTTTCATAGTAGCACCTTTCTCAAGAAGCATTGAAATGTCAACATTCCTTTGCTTCTCAGAGAGGGTAGTTCTGAAAGAACTTGAAATTTCACGAAGTGCCACAGTATCGCCAGCAATAAAATAAGATCTCAATTCTTCCATAATTTTGTCAACACGATAAGCTATAACCGAAACTTGCCACATGGGCTCGGAACTTTCTCGGAATTATTTTTGGGGTCGGCAAAAACAGCTGAACTATGCAAAAACCTTAGAAGAATCGGCAAAAATTAGCAGAGCGATGCAGGAATTTTGAAAAACTCGGCAAAGCAAGGTAGACATAGGCCTTCCAGGGTCGGCAAAAAACAGCTGAACGATGGAGAATTTTAATACTAATCAGTAAAACAAAGTTGCTTTATACTGGCAGGGGGAGAAGAGGGCGCAGGTGCGAAAACGGGAATTCCGTGTTTATATTTAGCGAGCGTGAAAAGAAAAAAACAGAGCGGAACTTGCGTGGATGACCGAGAAGGAATACACGGCATGGGGAAAGACAGTTATTTTTAAATATTCGTATTATAGTTATCATAGTCTTTTTTTCGACAAAAACCTGGTTGTTTGCCGACTCTGACTGACTTTGGCTACGCCCCTGCCATTAGATGATGGATTGAGAAGAACATAGAACCATAACCGGAGAGATAAAAGCTAATCAAAGAAGTGGATCGATACACAAAACACAACGAAGCATGCAATAATAAACCTTTGGAACAGGACCCAAGAATGCCAGTGAATGACATTTTTCCACGGTTATTTCTTCGATATGGCTGCTCAAAAATTTGTAAGATAGCTGACTTCAATTTGTTGCTTTTAGTAGCGACATATCCAAATTTGCTTTTGCATTGTGATATATAATGAAAAGGGAACAGCGCAGGAACAATCGTAAAACATGAAACTGTTCAACAGTAATAATGTTTGCTTTTAACATTTTCAACGAGAAGAAGAGTGTCACAGGAAAAGGAATGATCCATAGAAAGAGAAACGCAGCAGCAGCATACTGAATATAGTAACTTCCCAACATCTGATCTCGCCATTTATGTAGAGTACATCGACATTACCAACTGATAAACAGTTAAGCGATACAAGAATGAATGTTGCCATGGTCTTATATCAAATTGTAATCAGGGGCATAAATCATATGTAGCACCGAACCATCAACGGGATCTCCTTAGATTCACCTTCTCTTAAATTATGATGCTGAATGTTATTCTCATAACTTAAAATCTGTTCTGATTTGTTAATGTTGGCATCATCACACCCTTCAACGTTTTGATGGTTTTTTTGGAATTCTTTGCAGTTCTGTGTTTTGTAGTTGATTTTCGACTCACGTAAATCATATGTAACATTCACGACGATGCAATAACAGGTACAATCATTGCCAAGGAGAAAAGGAAATCTCTGACCACGGCCTTTGGAAAGGTAGTTTTATCATGTCAAAATTAAATATACCCTTCAACATTAAATATAAATTTGAGCTGGAATACTGAGATCCCAATTCGATCGTAAGTAAGTGTTTCATTTGATAGAATCCGACAAATACATTTAGAATTCCCGAGAACCGACATTTATCTTCATCGCCATCTTCAATTGACAGTATTTCATTCGGTAACACTTATATATCGTTGTCTACATCATCATCGTCATGGTTATTGTCGTTACAGTTGCATCCTATCAATAGAATTTCTGTTGTGTTTGTTTGCTCTTCATCAGACGATATCTTAATAGGAATTAATGTATGACATCTTAACAAAACAACAATGTTTTCCAGTAACTGTGCCAGTATTTTCAATTTGTCTAAATATACAACTACAAGTATGTAAGGCAAAGCAGACACAACGAATAGCAGCCAAGAATACACTGGATGATTACATGATGATACAGGAATGCAGTTACTAGAAAAATAATCAACAACGTAGTTCTTTTTGCATTTTCCGCATAAGGTTCATGTACGGTGTTTGTTACATGTATTGAAAGAATCACATGGTTTTGACGTACTTGAACAGCAATACCCATTTGGACAGGGATGAAATTGAACTTTCCCTTTTAAAAAATCAAAGTAACCCCAAAAGTTGTCATAACTTATGATATTGTTATCGCATATTCCTCCACTTGGGCATATTTTACTTGTTAATTTATTTCGTCTTCCGTAAAATGTCCAAGACAACTTGGTTTTGGTCAATATAATTTTACGATATTTGTACCGGCTTCTGTCAAATTAAAAATCTTGTGAGTGATAAAACTTTATAGAAAAAATTGAAGTATCATTAATAGTTGTATACGGTCTTTTTTTTGCATGGCTTGCATTTATGGCTTGAAATTTAAACTTAGTTTTTGGTATCAATGGTGTAGTATGGGTCACTGTTACGAGGACAAGACAAACTCAAATTAATGTAACTAATACATGTTGAAAGAGGTTGTTTTCGATGGTTTATTTCAATGATGGGAAGCTCCATTTTTGGTTCAGTCAAAATGACATTGACTTGTTTTGCATTGATGCTTATGGCTTCTTCTAATTTCATTTCAATTGCTGCATCCCGCCTGCTGGAAGTGGTAATATTCACATCTCTAACTTTGACCAATAAACCTGGGACATTTTCGTTTCTGTAAAAAACAGCAGTTTTCGACACAATGAGACTTGAGTTTTCTAATATCAAGTTGTAATTTACTGATCTTACACAATTTCTAGATACATTTATGTCAACATTATTAAGTTCGATCGAACCTCCTTCAAAATCAAATGCTTTATTGGGAATTAATTGGGAATTGTTTATATTGACATTTTCTATCAGCAGTGAAACGTTTTCAGATTTAATCCCTACTGTAATTGTCACATTCTTGATTACCATATTTCTTAAAAGAAATTGTTCTTCTTGAAATGAAAATTTGTTATTAACAGCTACCCATCGAAATTATTTCATTTCTTTTGCTGTATTTATTTCGGACACAGTATAAAAGCTTTCATTTCTAACAGTGTTTTTCCATATGATTTTACGATAAACTTCGTCGCTAGATTGAAGGAGTATAATAATATCATCTTTTGTACTTTCAATATTTAGGTTGGAAATCAGCGATTTCCATATATTTTACTACGATAACGGAAGAACTTGAATCTATGATGTGCACTCCTGTTATGCTCAGATGATGCAGATAATCCGATCTCATCATATCAAATCCAGTTACTCTTTTTGCAATATATATGTTTGATATAAATGACGATACCACTTCCATCAACAAAAGAATGCCATAAGCCGATCCATTTTCTATTTTTATCTCTGTCATATTGAAAACATCAACTATTTTTGAAAAGAACATTGTGAGGAAACATTTTGTATTTTTTATGCATATGTTTGATATAAATGACGATTTCACTTCCCTTAACAAAAGAATGGCATGAACCATTCCATTTTTCTATTTTTATCTCTGTCATATTGACATTAGATATTCGGATGTTACCACCAATGAAATGAATAAAATTCCTGTTTGTTCGAAAGTCTGTTGCAGTTATGTTATGAATTCAACAATTTGAATTGCTCAACAGATTCTATATTTCTCAGTAAAAACAACGAAGGATGATCATTAAAATGTTCAAATTTGCAGCTCACGTGATCTCCGCTGATATGATGAAGAAAGACATTATTTACATCTTCTGCGACTATCATGTCTTTCTTACTCAATATAATATCACTAAATTGACTTTGTTGAATAGTTGAAGAATATGCCTTGCGTACTGCAATTCTCGTATAATTGGAAAGTATTGAATTACTAATTGTCAGATTTACGTTTCTGTTAGAATGATTGTTGTTTATTTGGATGCCACTAGATATAAAGGTGCAGTTGTAAACAGAAATATTTATATCTTTCTTACTAATGATTGGAGTCTTGAATTCTGCTCGCTGGTAGTTGATATTAATGGAATAAAGATTTTGCTTTTTCGCAATCTCATTGAACAGTTGGATATTCTGAGATTGACTGTTTGATAAGTGGCTTCATTAATTGATAGAATACCAGTTTCCAAGAAATCAATACTGCTTATTGATATATGCACGTTCGTCAAATTTCCTATGATCCCAAATAAATTGATTGTCCCGTTTCCCTTAACTGCCGGTCGACAGTTAGTTTTTACTTCTCCTGTGATTGTGAATGGCGAGGCAACGAGAACAAAAGCTTTGGTTATCAAATATTCGTCACAGTTATGATTCAGCAAGACGATGGTATCGTTTTGTCTCACCTTTTCATGATATGTGTAACCAATCGATTGGCACGGATATAAAATATTACCACAATTTTTGTTATCTGTACCATTGACTGATGCAAAATATTGGTAACATCCATGGGCTATAAAGGAAATTTCTTTAAAATACTTTAAATTGTTTACGTCACTATAAATCAGTCGAAAAGTATTTCTAAGGAAATTAGAAAATCTTTGGAATTGTTGTTTAACAGTATTACTTCTTGTGGATAAATTATCGCATAGATTTACTTTTGCGGATTACAAAATTTTGTGTGGATTTAATTTCGCAAATGACGATAGTCTGGAAGTGACATTTAGTTAATGTAATATGTTTTCTTCCTACAATTATTGTGGGAGATAAAAAGAACTAAAGCACGGACGGGCATTAAGGCCTTTTACAAGTGGGTTTGTTGTAACCAAACTGCACTAATAAAGAAAAGCTTCCTCTTAATATTCTGCTCTTAGTGTTCTAGGTACATTGCACAACTCAATTATTAAATGTTGCCCGAATCACATTGTTTTGGCCAAAATATGAAAAATGATTCACAAATTCAAAATCTGCACCATTGAATTGTTCTACATGCAAATATTCATGAAAATTGAACCACTTTCAAAGTTTGGTCTAAGTTTTGCCTAATTCTCCACTTACATGTCCGCCATTTCCTCTCACGGCAATGAAAGCGGACGTATAGCAATCATATTTTAGTTTTGGACAGTAAGAAAACTACAAAGAAAAAAAACAAGAACACCGCCCGTTGTAATGTCTTTCATGCTTACGCAGAAAGCCAAAAAGTCGCAAATATTATTGTTGGTCGACATTTTTGCCCTCCATTTTCATTTTAATGTGGCGATGGTGTAGTGGAAGCACATTCGGTTTTCACCAGTGCGGTTGGTGTTCAATCCTTTCTGCGGAAATTGGAATCGATGCTCCACTCCCACACGCTTTGAAAGCAGCGTATTCAGCCCATTAGGAGCCATCGACTGACTGCCTGCTCAAATTTCAGCCTGATCAAATTTCGTGGCAAGGGTTTATGAGATATATCGCTCAGACAAGGTTTTGTGGACCAGTGTCTTTGAGATATTTCGTGTGGAGTAAATTTTGCGAAAAAGCCAAAATCTGCGAAAATTAATCCCACTTAAAGTAAATAGTTGTTAGATTGTTTTGATTGTTTGGCAAATCTTAATTATTTGTTTTTATGATGCAAAACACATACTTTGGGTAACATAATTTTTGAAATTTAGGATGACCAATAATTGGCACAAATTCTGGGAGGGTACGAGACCATATGTTATTGTGCATGTCTGTATGTTTCAATTTTGTTATATTTTTTTCTCCAATTTCTTCTTATCTTTCATACAGAATAATGTGCGTTAAGGCCTGCTGGTTTCACGGACATATTGTTTCAATATAATATCAAAATAATATCATTTCGAACATATTGTTTGTGTAAAGTATCGTGCATATTTTTTTGACATAAAAAATAATGTCATGCAAAGTTTTTATATGAAAAATAAGCAGATCAGTACGATAATTTTAAAGAAAACATAATGGCGACGAAACAGATTTATGAGAAGTTATGGTTATTTCGTTAGGAGTTGCTCTTATAGCTGAACAAAACAAACCTCAAAAAGAAAGAAGAGAAAGAAAACGTTATTGGCTTAAAGATTGGTTACAGTTTTGGTATCAACCTTCTTGCACTTCTTGTTGTCTTCGATCAAAATTCTTTTTTTACTTATTAAAAATTACTTTGAGAACTATGTTTGTTAAGTTAAGTCGAATACGTGCTTAAATTCAGTGCTTAAATAATATATCTATCCATGCATGTGCTTGTTTTCCGTCATTTTCAATAGAACACTCCAAAACTATTCAGTTAAATTCAAACTTTTTTGATTTTAAAAAAAAATGGCAAAAAAGTTCTCTTGTTTCAAAATTTTTGAAAACTTGTTTTAATCATCATTTACACAAAATAACATATTTCACAATATTTTCGAAATATTATTATATGAATAGGAACTGTTTCCAGGTGAGATATGCAGAAAATATAAAAAAGTTTTATTAAACGTTGTTAAAACTAACGTAACAACGTTTTATATTGTAAACGAAAAAGCGTTACATTAACGTTTACATGGTTACGCAAACAGCAATAAAATGTAATTTCTTCACGGAAGTAACGTTTAGCAAAAAACCTTTAGCGTCAAACTGTGCTTGATAACATTTTAAAGAATAACATGCTCTATAATTAATAGCTGTATGATCCCTTTTTGCAAGGTAAGCATTTATAATTTCAACCTACACTCAATTCGTAAGCTGGAATCCATGACTGAGCAATAATGTATACGTTTATACTATTTTAATTTTTTATGTTGACGCGATGCAAACACTTCTATCATACGCATTTTTGGGTGAAGAACCAAATGTACCCAGCCGACACAAGATGTCTTTTAGACGTCTTATTTATGTCTAAATTAAGTCTGTAGAAAGACCCATACTTTTAGACGTCTTGAAAAAGTTACACGTCTAAAACAGGTCTAAAAGACGTCTTGAAAAAGTTTCGATTTATTGGGTTTACAAAAGATGTCTTTCAAACGTCTTCAGAAAGATGTAATTTAGACGTCTTAATCAAGACGTCTTTAAGACGCCTTCTAATTCTTCCCGCGCCTTTTACAATTTCTAATCAATAAAGACGGGGAACAAAAGAAAAGCTTTATGTTTAATCATACAGCAAAATTTCTATTTTATAAATAAAACAATACAAAAGAATCAAGTTTGTTTTTATTTTGTAATAAAAAATCTGTTCATACAAGAACTTTTTTAACAAATGTGAAATGATGAATGTGAAATATTCAAAGCTTCTCCAAATAGAAGAAACGTATTTCTTTCTGTGTACACAAGGTCATCTAGTAATAAGGGGATTCAAAGTTATGAAAACATTTTGAAGCCACTTGCAATGGAGTTAAACAATAAAAGAGAAAAACATCAATTAACTTTTATTTATACCAGCAGGATCAAGTATTGTGGGCTTGCTTACAAATTGTTTGAATTGATCATTAGTAACCCATTTGTTGGAAATGAATTGTGTCCTAGAGCAAGGCTTTTCAGTCAGTTTCATGCATCGTCTACTTCCCAGATGAAGGCTGACATTCTGAGAGAAATCAAGAATGAACACTCCAGAATTCGTGTTGTTATTGCTACTACTGCATTAGGAATGGGTGTAGATGCTCCTAGTGTTTCTCAAGTAATACATATGAATCCACCCAACAATCTTTAATCGTATGCACAAGAAATGCTCAAATGCTATTTTGTTTTATAATAACAATGATTTGAGCGACAAAAATATGGATGATTCAATGAAGATGTATTGTAAGTCATCTACCTAGTTGCGAAAGCAACTGCTTGAATACTTTGGTTTTAATGGAGATTCACAAGACATGTGCTGTTCAGTTTGTAATGAAGATTTATGTGTACATAAATCAATTGAAACAGTTATTGAAAAAAAACCTTACCGACTGGTGACACAGGACAATCGAAAGATTATTTGTGAAAAATTGGTTGATTTGCAGTTCAACATGGAAGAACACAAGAAATTACAATCTGTATATATGGTTCATGTGTTCAGGTTATCTACTAAAATTATTGAAGATGTCGTTTCTAACATTGAACATGTTATATCATCAAGAGATCTTTTGCATACATTCAATATTTGGGATGATTTATATATGAAATTAATATATGATATCATAGAGAAATATGCTCCATATATGCCATAAAGTTTTATATATACATAAAAACACAGTGGAATAAATGAGGATTCAGAATTTGTAGACAAACACAATTTGCATTGAGTTATTTGCAGTTATGGTTTAACTGAAGTTGTAAATTCTGTATTGTTTTTTTTATTCCACAGTCTTTATTGTCTGAGGTAAAGCATAATAATGACAAGGTACAAAACAACACAGCTGATTTGTCTTTGAATGATAGTTATTGTTTTGTTTATATTGGAATGTTATATAATTAGTAGATTCATATAAATGATTTTAGCAAGTGATAGAACAATTCCACCTGATCTTTTATGCTTTACTTCTTCATGCAGCTAATTCCTTTTTGTGTTTATCTATTTTGTGTTGTAAATTGTAACTGTTTATGTGAACTTATGCTGGAGCATTCTCCATAAACTGCATGTGATTGGAAACTAGTTGGTGGTAATCTTTTTATAGATAAGCTTTGCCTGAGTGTCACCTGTGTTTTTTGACAGGACTGTATGAATGTCAACATGTTCTCGACACAGCTCAAACACTTTTTATAAACTGTATGAGGGAGATAGTCATCCTTCTCTATGGTGATTCCACATGTAAGTGGAATTTTCAGAGACAATCTTTTCTGCTTTCCAGAAACTGAAAATATCTTAAGTAAATAATTGTTGTTCCTCTGCTCTCCACAAAGTCGACGTTGGATTGATTTCCTCCTTCTTTCTGCAAAAAACACTCTCTTTGGTGTTGATTGAGCCATTTACTCATGATCACTAAAAATACACCATGTAATATATATTTTTCATTACATCAGGGAGGCAGGGAAGGAGAAAATGTTTTCTCTGAAAAATTGTATGAACTTACTTCCACAATTTTGAGAAGCTACTAAGCTGTTGTTACACCTGCTTGGTAGGAAATAATTATGAATGATAAAGCATGAGAGGAAAAAGAAAAATATTTAGCTGATATCTGTACTGCGCTGTGTCATCAATTTTCTAGCCTCGTTACCTACCCTATCTTTTTTTCTCACAAATAACTGATAGTGAAATCAATAAAACAAATTCACAATATTGAGCCATAGCCAATTATAATGTTATTTAATATTTATCCATCAGCTTTTGTCTTCTGAATTGGTGAAATATTTTCAATCTTCTTCCCATTTCTGGCTTTGAAACTTCTTTCTGCATTTCAACAAGCCATCATAATTTTTATTTTTTTTAAATCTCACTCGACGGCGCGGGTAATTATTTAATTCCCGACAACCAATCACAAGAGAGAAACGACCGGCCTGCACCAGGGCTTTCTTCGCCGCTATCCAGTACATCGAAAAGGCAAGAAGGCCTGGGGACGAGGTTGATACCAATCCATTCGCTAGACGTTTTAGTACTTATAAAAGTTTTCAATATTCGATTGTATTCAGAAATTATTTTTATAGAATTTCAAAATAAAGTTTATTTATTCATATATTTATTACTAAGTTATTGTATCAAGCCTTCATGGGGCATTGGAAATAGAAGATAAAACAACATAAATTGTCATGAATATATTGTCGTAATTTATCTCCACTTTCGAAGTTTCTTGCTCAAAATAAAAAGTGTGTAACACCTGTTTAGAAGGCATCTAAAGATAGATCTAAAAGATGTCTAAAAGACATCTATGAGACGTCTTAGAAGACGTCTTTCAAGACGTCTAAAAGATGATACCAAATCAGACTACATTTAGACATCTTTTAGACGTCTAGAAAGACGTCTTTAAGACATCTTTTAGACGTCTTTTTGCCGGCTGGGCAGTTATTTGGAAATACTGGAAATAAATCCTTATCTTATCTTATCTTATCTTATCTTATCTTATCTTATCTTATCTTATCTTATCTTATCTTATCTTATATTTATTGATGAAACTTACACTTAGTTTTGGTATCAATGGTGTAGTGTGGGTCACTGTTACGAGGACAAGATAAACTTGAAGTAATGTAACTCATAAATTTCGGCGGTCGAGGTTGCTTTCTATGGGTTGTTTCAATGATGGAAAGCGCCATTTTTAGTCAAAATGAGATTGTCTTGTTTTGAATTTTTTAGTAAGGGTCCATGAAGGGGTTTCATAGCAAAAAGTGATGAGGCCGCATAACCAAGACGTTTAAACTGAAATTAAGGGCAACATAAGTATGATTGAAACGGTAACCAGATGCTATTTGTAATGTATCGAAAGGTAAGTATTGTCAACAACTGGGCAGTATCGCTTGTTGGTGTTAGCTGCATTCTTAAATAAACGAAGTATTTGGAGCTAATCTAACCCTACATCTATTCTATGTACAATGTGCTTTTGCAAATGATGAATCTCATTTTTCTCGAGACGATGGTTTATCATTTGTTTTGAACTGTTTGTTATCGCATGTTTGTTCGCAGTGGCTAAAATCTTTAAAAAGTCTCTGTGGAGGAGTGTTTTTCATAGGAATGGCAAGGAATATCGCCTGTTGTTTCAATAAAAAACACTCCTCCACAAAGACTTTTGAAGATTTCGCCCACTGGGTTATTGTAATAATATAAGCAAATGTGAAATTTAAGTAACTTTTGCTAGGACAATTCTTTAAGAATTCTCATAACAAAACCTGTCCGAAGCGAACACTGTTTTTAGGTCCCGCACGAACATTATAACTTAAATTGACCTCTATAAGGTGGACCAAGAAATTTCCTGAAGTGGTACATAAACATCCGTGGTATTCTTCCGTAATAATAACTCCCAAAAATTTTATCACATGCCTCGCGGTCAATTTGGACTTTAAGTGACGTCCGTTATTGCCAATAGATACAGAGATATTTGCCCGTTGCGTTCTTACGTCGTGCACCTCCTAACTCAAGACAGTTTCAGCTACCATAAACTAGTAATTTTCATTAAAAGGGTTGCGAAGCTTAGTCGCAAATTGCAAGCAAAAGTTTTTTTCCTTGTAACAACTTTTTATTGATTCTAAGTTTTCTGTGACAATTACCATGATGCACCCTCCCAAAGAGGTATTATTCCTCACGATTATTACTCTCGAAAACTAAAATCACTGAATATTCAAAGGAAAATATTACTGTGTTATAGAGCTGATCAAAAATATGAGATATCGTTGCGTTAAGATTATTAATAACGTCATGATGTGTCGTGTCATTGTTCCAAATGTCCTTAAAATTTTGCCAGATGCTTCATGGCCAATTCAGACCCCAAGCGACGTCAGTTATCAACATTGATTATTGAGATATTTGCCGACTGACATCGTACAAACCCGAGGTCCGTCACTTTATAAATGTAAATAAGTTTCGTCTACCGTAAAAAGGGCTTAGCACCTCAAACTTCAGAAATCTCTTGGATAGAAGAAAAAAATATCACGCATCTATGTAGCAAACGGGTTCCCCTTTCAGCACAATTCGCTCGCTAAATAACTTTAAATGCGGTAAAGAAACAAACAAAAATCAAATTTAACAAAGTTACTTACATTTCATGATTGAGGAGAAGATAAACAAAGAAACCAACAGATAAACAAAAACTTTTTGAAATATTTTCAACATCTTTCTTCAAGTATTGCCGAGTTAAAACTAAACAGTACTTTCGATTTAAAAACTAATATATAATAGTTTTATACTAATTTCCAGTACAACTTTGATTTTTCAAAACCCAAAGGGCGACACGATATCTTTCGCTAAATACAAAAAGGTCGACGAAAAGTCGCCATGGTCTAATTTTATCTCATTAATGGAACGTCCTTATCTTATTCTGTGTAAGAAATGGGTTTTCATTTTGACATTTCAACAGATATTTAGGATATTGATTTCGGGTGTGTTCATACGGAATGGCTTCTAATGCACATCTTAGTGAACAAAAACGACATTCAGACAGTTTACGTCCATGGAAAGACTGTTTATATAATCGTCAAATCGTATCTTTATCATAATCAGACAATGTGTGTCAATGTGTGTTTTTGTTCTGCCACAGATTAGGTAGTTTCAATATCTGATTGTAAATTCCATCATAGAAATCAGAAAGACAGAGAGAAATAGATGAAATTGTTGTTTAATTGCGAAAACGCTAAGGAATATGAATGATGTTGTTTGCTACCAAGGTACAGATAGAAAATCTGGCCAGTCACAGACTGAACCAGCACAGTTTATTTCTACTATTCGCACAGCTATGTTATCCTTTTCTAATCACTATTTGGTTTTTCATTTCTTTTATTATTATTATTATTATTTCTTGGGGGATTATTGCTTTTAGATCTATTTTTAGTTCAACCAGCCTTTTCAACATAGATTGTATAATCAGATATATAAGTTACATATGTAAATGTAAATCAGTTCCATTTATTTATTTATTTGTGTAAACAGAAATGTATAGTAATACCGATCGGGGATAAAAAAAAGTCGGGTTTTAATGACCAAATTTTTTGCAGGTGACTAAATTTTCCCCCGACAGATATTTTTCCCCGAATATTTTTTTCCTGACAGATATTTTTCCCGGGCTATTTTTTACCCGATTTTTCCCCAACAGCAATATTTGATTTTTGGCTGATTTTTTCCACGCGACAAAATAATTCCCGATCTTGGCTTGACTGTTTTCTTCTTACATCCATGTCAAATACAAATAAAAAGGGGAACAAACAAACAAGTATAACTAAGTTTAAAAAAAAACATTCAAAACATTATCGAATGATAAACATGGCGGATGAAAAATTCAAGTGGACTCCTGAGTTGGTAGAACAACTTGTTACGTCGCTGAAAGAGTACAAAGTGCTAATGTCATTTAAAAATAAAGATTTTGGCGACAAACCTAAACAATACGAAGAAATCCGTGAAATGTTGGCCAAAAAAACCCATGACAATGTGGATTTATTTGGGCCAGAATCGCAGACAAACTTTCCAAATGATCCTTCTTCCAGATTGAGTGAAGAGGAAAAGAAAGAACTGTTGTCTATTATCAAAAATTAAAAAGGAAAAATAAAGAAAGGATACAATCGTGTTATGAAAAAATCAAAAAAATAAGACAAGCATTTTCAAGTGGTTCTAGAAGCGGTTCTGGAAAACTTGTGGTGGAATATTATGATCAACTTGTTGGCACACCATCCACTCAGCCATTAAGATTTGGCTGTGAGTCTTCACAACCATCATCATCTACTGATGATACAGACACAAACACTCTGAAATTTCGCAATTCAATTCTCAATTTCGCGCTTTCGTTTTTTCAACCCGGTGTTCAACCCGGTGTTGGTTGAATTTTTGTCACATAATACGAAAAAAGTTATCAGGGTCAACCCGGCAAGGCAGGACAGAAACGAGTCAACCCACCTCATATAATCAGGCTCTTAGTGTTATAGAAAGGGGTCATCTTTGTGACAACTATGACTACAGTCCCAGCTAATTCGAACACGCAAGGGACCAGACATTTTGTTCGAATTAATGAATGCTCGAATTAGCCGAAGTTAAGATAAAATCAATGTATATTTTCGGAGTATTTTTGAAGTTATGCACTAAAAAGTCCATAACGGTTTGCCTCCCTTTTGCGTGTCAATTCAGCCTCCTATTATATGGATGGATGGAATAAAAAATAAGAAATACTAATTTTTCTTCTTTTTACCCCTTTGTGATCATGAATGCACGGAAGTTCGAATCAGCGAGGGTCAAGTGATGGCATGTCCTACACCAGAACTTTTGATGAAGTATTGTTGAGTTTGGTTATTTCCCAGACACTAAATTTTCAGCTACAGGCAGAAAATTGTTCACAAATTTCGAACTTCAAATTCGAATGTCGCGCTGTGTTCTTTCTCATATATATACAGATTTTGTGATGATCATAAAAGCGAGTAGAAAAAAAAAATCCTCATCGAGTGTTATAAAGATATCATCGTAAGTATCTCTATTTTACAATCCAACCATATCATTTATTAAACCAGCTGCTGCAATGGTTCGGATTTTTTCATTAACAAGAATAATTATGTTTCGTTGTAATGTAGGAATTACACTCTTTTTTCTTAATAAGAATACACTTAATAAGAATATTCAGGCTCAGAATTGTAATTTAAGAATATTGTAAGAAGGCTCGGTTCATCTGATTTTAATGGACTAAGTTTAAACTTTAAGGCAAAATCATCTGTTTATTTTACATATGAAATATATATATAGATAATATAAATATACTTCTTTTGTTGTTTAATAAACGAAACGAATATGTTTAACTTCCATTTAAATCTTCCTTTCAGTTTCCTCTGGTCTATTATTACTTGGTATCCCATAATTCCAGTAAACAAAAATATTCTAATATATCTTATGGTTGTCTTTGGTTATGCCTACACATTTTATTGATGTTCTGGTTTTCCTTTTTTCTATTCCTTTTTTCTTTTTCTTTTTTCTTTTTTTATTGTATGACTTTTTATCGTTAGGGTCAAGTACAGTGCACGATTAAACAGGAAAACACTCATTTAATGATTGATTATATTCGAACGTTAAGGCGCTTCGTCAATCGAAGCTTTCTAAAAATTACCTGGGTAATCAAGGTATATACTGTTATATATACTTTTCTACTCTCTACTTGGCGAGATCTCGCCCCTCTTGAGAAATGCTATAAAAATTACATTGCATTCATATGAGAAAAAACATTTCCCCGGTGAGCGGGATCTGGCCTATCTTTCTCATATAAACACAATTTCCTCGGTAAGCGGGGAAATTTGTATTTATTCTTCTGTTCGTATACCGTTACGTCATGCACATGCAGGTCAATTCCTCGCTAACCGAGGAATTTGTTTTCCATATGAACAGAACGAAACTTTTTAGTACGCCGAAAAGTTTTCCCGCTTACCGAGGTAATTTTTGTCCATATGAACAGCCCCTAAATGTTAATTTAAATCCATAATTCGAACAAAATAGGTATTTAGAATTTCCCTACCTCTCCAAACCGCGCAAGAACCTTTAGTTACAAAAAAATTAAGAAATTTGAATACTATGGCCTGTACGTGTTTAGGTGATCAAATTTATACACGATGCCAGGTCGCAATCTTTTGGTCGATCTTTGAGGGTCTGTTATTTCATGTTATTTCTGGTCTTGATGATTGTAAATTGTCACATCGTGAACGATTTACTTCAATATAAAATATATTATAAAAAAGATGTCCCAGTGTGTCTAGTTAAAGATTTCATTTCCATCACCTTTTTTCAGAATTTCTATTAGTCATGAAAAAATTCATTTTTAGTATGCAAAGAAAGCAGATAAAAAACTTCACCTCAACCTGAAAACTGAAGACATGGTCTTTTTTTTGGCAAGATTTAGAGAGTCATAACTTTCGCTGTTTTCCATGACAAGTAGTCCCCCTATGTTTCTTAAAAGTAGTAAGCTTGCAAGAGATGGCTTTCATCCATCAGGAAATTCCCAATCTTGATTCAGTAATCCCACTCATTACCTTTTCTGTTTTGCTAATAATTTTAATTTTGTTGTTTTTTCGGTTTTACTTAATTTCTGCGAATACGGTTCTTCAATATCACCACTGACAGTAACATCATTTCGTCTTCACTTTTAAGCTCCGTGATGCAAAATGATGAAAAGTAAGAGTTGTTAAATACAAAATTGAGCAATAGCAAATTAGGCCGTTATTACGTAATTTTCTATTTCACGCGTCAGACTTTGTGGCGCCGGCGTAAGAATTAAATTTTGCGTTATTCGATTGTCGCCAGGTGAGGACTAAGCTTTAGCACTTATTATTAAGCAATATTTATACAGGTTGCAATACATACATATTCACATATATACATATTTACACTTCAACAAACTTAATTGCTGCTATCAATGTGTGACCTGTTGCTAAGTACTTAATGTATAATATATATCAAATTAAAAGCATATAAAAACTATTTATTTACGATAAAAGTGTAAAACTATAATGTTTTAAAATGTTCTTCTAGTAAAACATCAAAATTGGTATCGGAAGATCTGATTGTAATAGGCAAGTCGTTGTACACCTTTGCTCCCTGATATTTAAACGCTTTTTTACCGAACTCCAACTTGATTTTAGGGAGTTTCAAAAGTCTATTTTTGTTTCTAGTGTTCATATCATGAGTGTTCACAGAAAAATAACCATGTAAGTTACTGCAAACATCGTCCTTTATACACCGTTTCACCATTTTACAAGCTCTTTTCTTCCTCGTTTTTTCAATACTAGTTACTTTCGCGTTTCCCCCGATAGTTGTTTTAGCTCTCTTTTCGATGGATTTCAACTTACGCTGTTGTGTTGCAGTAAGCTGGAGTTGTATCAGCGTGCTGTACAGGAGAATTGGTACGATTACCATTTCAAATATTCTATGGGCAGCATCCTTGTTTAAGTACTGTCTCATTTTCTTCAGAAGATTTAAAGGACCAGTTGCCTTTTTGTACGCCTTTTCAAAGTTCTTATCAAGCGTTAACGATTGATCAAGGGTGGTGCCAAGATAACAATATGCATCGGTGTGATTGATTGATTGATGAAGAGAGAATTTCTATTTTAATCGACATCCAAAATTTTTTTTTTTTTCGTATTGTTATGTAATTTGAATTTGCGTTGCCATATATGTGCGCATTCAAAACGTATTAACATTATGTTGTCGAGCGCGTCCAACTAAAACATTTTCGGTGTATAAGCAAAAACTGAAAGAGAGAGAGAGAGACTTTGTTACAGTATTTTACTTTCAAATTCTCAGTGAAGAAAAGGTATTGGAGAAAATGCCGTTATAAATATTTTTTTGGAAATAGAAATCTCTTGTAACTTGAGGTAACACAATTACTGGCACTTGTTAAAGCAAAAGTAAAAAAGTGAAAATTACTTTGTTAATTATCTACACTGCGTTACTTTGTCATCGCAGGTACGTTTCATTCTTCCTTATAATACTCAGGTGTAATCTGCATAACTCAGAATGTCGTAGGCATCAGCGACAAACACTCCCTTCTTTTACAAAAACGTTATATTCACACCAACGTTTTGTATCTTTCCAGGATACTGCGTTGTTTTTAGAAAGTGCCTTGTAACGAGCCAGTACCCCATCGCGCAATCAGCCCCTAAAGGCGAATATCCACTAGGCGAAAAATGTCGCAGCAGGTGATTTTTATCTTTGCAGTGAAAAGTAGAAATGGTTTCTACTTTTCGTTCAATATACATTATTCGCCGCGACTTCCATTGTTTTCGAGGTGGATAAAATCGCCTACAAATACTGCCCAGACCGAAAAGACAGTTTCACTTACGCTTTCTGTCTATCTAACTCTCGATTTTCAACGAAATAATTTTGCTAACTATAATTATGTTTAAGAAGCCATTATAACTACAATTTTTTGAAATTATTATTAACAAAATACTCGAAAAATGGATGTCCAGTCATTTAAACCGAAATTCTTCTTTTAACATAAAATTATAAATTGGTCTGTACTTTGTTTGAAACGGTTTCGATAAGACCCGTATACATTTAGAAACCGTCGCTTTCGCTTCGGTTCGTGGTTGATGTTTCTTGTGTAAAATTGTTGAGCGACATAAAATTCAACTTTACATTCAATTCAACTTCATATTCAACTTCAATTTTAGGTATCCTATATTCTTCAACTGCTTTATTTCGAGTTCTTATCGATTCCTTTCCAGCTACCGATTCTCTATCAAACCCACGTGCCATCAAATTGCATTGCATTAATTGTATTGTTAATAATATTGAATTTTTTGTCCTGTGTTGTTCTGTTTTTTTTACTGTTCTGTATTCGACCTATAAAACATAGCGAGTGAGACAAGCTCATTTTTCAATTATACAGCATTAAAATTTGGACCCCAAACCTTACTAATATTCTACTATTATTTTTTTAGCACAATATTATGGCAATATCTGACGTGGCTTACTCTAAATGGCTGTTGAAAAGAAAATTAACAGTTATCGCATTTGCGATCGAAAACATCTTGATCGGTGCCGATTTCAGTTTAACTTTCATAACGTTATGGCTGTATTTGAAAGACCTCGTAAAACCCTCGCAACCAAAGATTTACTACAGTCTCGTATCGGTATCGTATTTGCTTGCGTCGATGTGTTTTGCGGCATTCTTAGGTCGCATTGTCGATAAAAGTAGAAAAGTGAAAATTATTTTTTTAATTTTCAATACTGTATCTGCTGTTGGAAATATCGTCTACACACTGCAGTTTTCGCCGATTCTTTTGATTTTCGGACGACTGCTGGCTGGTTTGGGTGGACCGTTACGTTCTGTAATGACAGGTGAAATTGCGCGTTGCTACCCCAAGAAGGAGATGACAGCTAAATTGTCCATAATGGGTACTGCATATTCAATAGGTTTTGTGATCGGTCCGGCAATAAATTTTTCTTACAGAACAGTTGATATCCGTCTAGGGAAATGGCGAATAACATATGTTAACGCTCCAGGACTTTTTCTGGGCATCATGTTTATTTTCATGGGGATTGTATCGTATTTCGTGGTTTTTGATCTTTCCAAAGAATATGATCTAAAAGCTGAAGAAAGGAGAAAGGAGAAAACGGTAATGAGAAATAAAATATTTGAAAGAAACCTCATGCTGACGATAGATGACGAAAGACCATCAAAAGACGTTTGCTTTATTGAGCAAGGTAGCGGTGAAGGAAGATCACATTTTGGCGACACCATTTCCGTGTCGTACTTCAAGAACAATGAAAAAACACCCTTGGTGAGAAATGAAGTTCAGGAAAAATCCTCAGCCTTCCACGTTTTGAAGAAACTTCTTCGCAATGTGGATACGTGTTTTTTGCTTTTAGCCGCATTTTTTGAGAATTACATGGTCGTATCATTCGATGTGTGGTTGCCATTGATCGTCGTTGACATTCTGAAATGGAGCGTTACTGAATTAAATCTTATAGTGTTAGGTACTGGAGTGACTTGTATTGTAGCGTGCACGTTAATGCTTATGAAGTCTTTTTCGGACTCAATCGTTTACGGCATCGTAATATGCGCAACATTTTCTATAATCTTAATGGAAGGGATATTTATGTTGCTCAGTTACTACACGACTTGTCAACCGCTTAGTATAGCGCTGTGGATCGTCTTTGTTGCGTGTTATGGTTTCCTTATTGTCACTGAGGAAATCTTCTTGGTTGGTTGCTTGGCGAAGATGGTGCCATCTGAAATCCAGACATTCGTCGACAGCATCAGACTATCCATGTATCGGTTAGGTGGACTGGTTGCTTTGTCCACTTCACCGTTAGTTTTTGATTGGATGGTGGTGGTTGGTAGTGTTCATATTACCATCATATTGATTGGTGCGGTCATGTTGGTTCTTCGGAGAAAATCACTGAAACATCCTGTTGTAATCATCAGGTGAAAAGACCATATGGAATCCTTTCCTCACATCCTTTTGTTTCAAGATTAAAGAAGACATATTCGTTTCAAAGATAAAGGCAAACAAATTTGTAGCCATAAAGTTAAAGGCAGTGGTCTTAATTCATCCAAGCCTCAGTAATATGTCTGGAAAATCATTTGGACTCTGTGTGGTAGTATTTGAAAAACAAGATTCGTGTTATTGTAGCAATAATCAATCTCCGCTCGCTAATTCTATAGGTTTTAAGTAATGTTTGTTTCCAAGAATATCATGTCACAGTTTCACCAGGACAGTCCAGATAAACGTATCACGTTTGTGTTTTTCAGAAGCAGATTTTAGATTCATCTACAGATCATCACTTTCGTTTACTGTTCAGCTGAGTTTCCATTCAGTGCAAAATGTCGAGCGCACGACTTTTTGCGATCGCTTTTTCTTGCGCTCGTTCAATAATTTGTTTTCCATTGATCTTCTATTTTTGTGATCGACGTCTGTCATATTGAAGAAAAAAATGACAGCTATACACAGGAGTTATTAAAGAAGACATTCTGCTTTTCATTCTACGTCTACGTCGGAGATGTATGAGAAGGAATAACATTTTTATCAATCAAAAACGTGTTGGTGTAGAAAATTAAACTATTGAATGCTTCCAAGCGATGCTGCAACAAATACATTGAAAAGATTTTTATAAAGTATGTTTAAATCACTGCATATGTGTTATTGAAAAAGTGGTTGCTAAAAATCGTGCGCTCAACTTTTTGCACTGGATGGAAACCCAGCTTAAACGTTTGCCGAATTTTCCCTAACTATAGTTTGTTTTGCACGCTTTTTGATCACAGAATGGTAACCCAGTGTGCAAAATCTTCAAAAGCCTCTGTGATGGAGTGTTTTCTATAGGAATGGCAAGCATATCGATTGCTGTTTCAATAAAAAAAACACTCCTCCGTAGAGATTTTTTGAAGATTTTGCCCACTATGTAATAACTGCTGTGGATTGGTTGGAATTTTGTCATGTGATCAAGGGATAAGAATAGCTTTGTTTTGACTTTTTGTGTTCAATGAAATCGACGATTTTAGTCCAGTTTATTTGGTTTTCTTGGACTTTAGGGGATTTTTTTTCACTTCGTAATAAACTACCCTAAGGGAATAAAAAAGTTCGAGAATAAAAGAGTGCAGAACTTCTTAATAGTGCAAATTTTATCAAATTTGCACTTATTCATTCCGTTCAAACGCCAAAGAATTGGCAATTCGCACTTCAGTGATATGTCTCTATAGCGGACACCACCGGGACTTCAAATAAGTGTCCGCTACATAATAGTTCTTCTAAAATGGGCTTATTTTACTTCCAAGACCTGCTCTAGGGTGTTAGAATATAGTGAAATAGTCCCGTTGTTGTTCGTACTAATTCTCACCGATATAAACCGGGTTTATCACAGGTTTTAAGGTGGTAACCCCCTCCAAAATGCAAAAATAATGAGATGTGAGCTTTTACGTTTAAAAGACACAACAAAGTTTTGAGAAAGATTTCCAGATGATTTTCACGCTTTGTTAGCCCTCTGTTCGCCACAAGCGTTACAAAAGCAAATGAGCATCGATATAAGCAGGCTTTCTATACGCGATGAACGCGCGCCCTTTGCCCTTTTTGGCGAGATGGCATAAAGGCGTCTTTGAGTGCAATGCGTTTCACCAAATCGGTTTTGTCGTCACAAAAGTCGTGATGGGCTTTAAAACCCGTAAACCTCTCGAAATTTCTGTAATATTTTTATAAAACGTGAATTTCTAAGAAGTTGCATTTCTAAATCCCTGGGAAAGATATCTCAAGAAATATTGATGGAATTTGTTACGTCATACCAATGAAATAAGAAAAATTGCAATGGCCATTTTAAAGTTTCAAGGGTGTCTAAGTATTTTTATTCTCGAAAAACTGAAAATAATATCGTATAAAAAAGTAATCAAGGTGTTAGGATTTGACTTAAAGGTAGCTAGTGTCCGCTAAAAAACTGAAATTTGATATAACAGAAATAAATTCTCACTGATTATGAATTTCTAAACTAAATTCCTTAAAAAGACTTTACAGCCACAATAATGTTCATTTTATAATTCTCCTTCGGCACTTGATCGTCTCCTTCGATCGGCATATTGTAAACATGCTTCAAACATCAAAACGAGATTAATCTTAATGCCATTTAACGAGATTAATGTCCATTGTGACGTAAGACTTGTGGCGTAAGAAATCTGTATTAATTTTTTTTATCACTAGTGAAAGCAAAATGAAAAAAAAAAAAAAGGAAAACATTTTTCATTTGATATCCTTACCCCCGCTTAAATTTCTTTTAAGATTAAATGAATTATTCATGAGTGCACGTGCTGAAAAATTAAGCCGGTATGAGCCATTGTTCACCAATGTGAAATGGTGAAGATTTTATATAGACTTTTATAATAAATGAATCATCGTTCAACCCGGGGCTTTCAGGACTCCACTTCTCTTGCGAAACATTTTTTGTTTGTATTTTATTTCACATAATTAGTTGATAGTAGCTAATGCGCTGATTTATTCCATGTTTCTTCTTTCGCGAAATTCTTTTCCTTCGCGAAGTCTTGGTGTGTTTTCACTCTCTTCCTGATGTACGAGAGGCACGGATAAAAGCAATAAATTGAAAAGTTTTTCCAATGCCGTCAATACCAAAGCCGTCCAAAGACAATTTTTCAAAAGCATGGCAGCGTTAAAGTATTCGGGATTGATAATACAGTAACTGGCTATACGTTAAATATATCAACATATCAGACGTTTTTTCATTAATTTTGAAACTATTCATACCTTGTAAATGGCCATATTATATTTCGTCAATTTCATGGCAACACACACAATCAAAATTTAAAAAAAATGTAATAATGCCTCACCTTGTCGCCCACCATAGTGACGAAGAAAATTATGAATTCTAGGATCTCTTAAACATTTAATATAAGCTGCTTCATGGCAAATATTTTTATATATCTAAATCCTTTCTCCGGTATCTTGGTAATTGTCTTCTTAACCAAAACAAGTAAGTCTTCGATTCCTATGCGGTCCGAACTTCCCACAAATTTGGGAATTAAACCAAAAAATTACTTTACTTAAAATGCACGGAAGATGAAAGGCTAAAGAGAAAGGTTTTAAAATTTTATTCTTCAAAATATGGGTTGCTCCAGGTTATCGTGAAGTAAAGAACGTGTACAAATACAAATGAAAACTATTTTTTTAAGCAACGACGATCTGGACTATTTTCTTACATCACAGATGAAACAGTTTACGTGCTAGTAGACACCATAAGTCTCTTCTTTGGCACTTTGTGTTGACTGAGCGTGCCAAACACTCTTTTCCTGCCATTATTAATGCCTACAAATTGGTTGGAAACTTATTTTGTACATGCATGAAGAATCATAAGATTCTGCAGCCGCGATGTCATCGACCATGGCTGATAGCAGATCTCCAATTGACGGACGCAGGTATCCAGTCTTTTCAAGGCTGTGTCATACATAAAGACCGTAGCACAGTTTAGTTTAGGAAAATTTTCTCTCAGTTTGGCAGGACAAATAAGAAATGGTTTTTGGAAAAGAAATATTTATTCAATGTTACCTTGATTTCGTTTTGATCAACATTTAAGTTGAGTGCTTTGGTTACTCTCATTGCTTAAAAGTCACGTTCATCAAGAATCATTTGAACCAAGGAAGGAATTTTGAACACGGATAAATACGTTTATCTTTCTAATCATAAAATAGTTTCAACATAGAGAGAACTTTTTTTACGCAAAATTACGATGAGATAGAAGAAGAGAATTAGGGGCATTTCTACGTGTTTTTTATCAAGTTTAAACTTTCTAACCAAGTTTCTACGTCATATGCATAATTGTGCATATTAATTATTTTACCCAATCTTTTTTGGGTAACAAATGTTCAACATGATGAACGTGGTGTTTTCAGAAAAGTTTGAAAAAAATTCTGAAATCGCACGAATCAATTTGCTAGCCATAGACTTCGATTTGCGCTAATTAAACTCCGTATCGTTTAAAAATTTTGGTTCCAATATATCGCACCAATTTATTCCCTTAAGTTAACGCCTTTCTTTCAAGCTTCTTCAAAAATGATATGTGTCTTTGGAAAGATCGTAAGAAAGTACCCGTTTTTTGTTTTTTTATAAGAATCCTTAACAATGGGCTTAGGCTCAAGTTTCCTAAAATTTCGTCATTTTGAGGCTGAAAAGTTTCTTAATATTTTTGTCTCTCAGAATTTATACAAAACACTATTTTCTTCCTGGGAATTCTCCTACCTACACTACACAGTGTCTACAAAAAACTTTTTTGTTTTTTAAAGTTGTTTTTGTCGAAACTGGCAAAAAATATTTTGGACTTGTTTGATTAAGGATATATTTACATCTTTTTTTGTATACGTTAGAGATTTTCTTTACATTTTGTACCTTTTTTAAACATTGTGTTGTTGCATAAGAAAATATTTTTCACTTCTGACGAAAGTTTCTTCAGCCTGCCAAGTTTCTTAAGAGTTTCTTAGTTTTTGGCAAATCTGAGGCTCTGGTAATAAAAAAAACGTGTATGTGAGTCACAACACCTGGTTGAAACATCTCCACTCCTGCATGTATAGGAATACATCTACAATGGAAAGTCTTTTGCTACAAACAATTTTCAAAACACAGATGAAGTTTGCTTGCAAAAAGCAGAGATAAGATCCATCCACCTTTCCGAAGGGTTCTGATAAAAAAAAAGGTTCAAGGATTTAACGACAGAACATCTCAAAATATAGTTTCTAAATTTTAAAGATTTTGTATATTTTCATAGTATTTATAATGCATTCACAACAAAATCTACAAAGCGTTAAAACGAAAATAGCTATCCAAGACGACGCTAATGGTGAGCCTTACGAACGAAACGTAAGCCACAATATCCGCAAGCATGCTCGCCAGGTTTGTCCTGAAAGTACGAAAGAAAAAAATCGAATGCTAATTTAGAGAAAAAAGAGAGTTTACATTATTCGATTGTGTTTACATTGTTCGATTAATCGAACCTCGTTTTAATTACCAATCGAATAAGCTAACAGAGAGTTCCATCGATTTTCATTGTTTTCGAAATTCGATTTGTAGAAATCAAAATGGGTTCAATTACAGGGTGACCACTCAATTTTCTGACTTTTCCCTAAATTATGGTTTTCCCTGAATGAAAAATGAGAACAGTCAAAAATAGTAAGGAGGTTAAGTAAGGAGGAGTTTTAAGTCCTTTGGGCTTCCATCCGTAGGGGTTGGCTATTCTGCCCGCCAACCTGCAACTATAGGAAGTTGATTAACCGCTAGAGATACGTATAGCATTGCCCTAACTTGCCCGAAGGCCAATGTACAGTCTATTGATGGCTCCAAATGAGCTGTTACGCTGCTTTTAAAACGCATCGGAGTGAAGTATCGAAATGCGACGTGACAGAGACTCGAACATGGGCCTCAGCGATCGCACTCGAAGGTACTATCCACTACACCCTCGCTGCACAAAGAAGTGAAGAAGGAAGTTTTAAGATATGTACTTGTATGAATGTTTCAGACATTACTTCCATAATACTCTCGTAATAAAATAGAACCTGATAAAAACAATAAAAAGCCCTTGACAAATCTCCAAACAACATCATTGAAAAATTAAACAAGTCATTTTCCCCTAACTTTTCTTAATAAAGATCTACATTCCCTGACTTTTCTCTCTGAAATCTGTGATCAAATTATTTTTCCCTGACTTTTTCCTGATTTTCAGAAAAGTGGCCACCCGAATTAACCGGATAGTGGAAACGCCATTTAACATAATATTTCGTTAAGGCAATAAAAAAAATTGATAAATGAATTTTTTTCAATGATGTATACATAAGCACCTTACCACATTGATGAAGACTTTCGGGTGACCAAGTGCCCCACCTCCTGGAACAATAGAACAAAAACACAAGTAGCAAAATAAATAATGAAAATTTAACGAGTTGAAGATGCAAGAAGATGCCTAAATACCTCCATTACACCATGTTACTCGTTCTGAAACTTCAATTGCTGGAACGTCACCGATCATATCTTGTGCAAAATGCGGATCAACCTAAATCCATGTAAACAGAACATAATTTTAGCTATCAACATTTGCCATGAGAGCTTAGTAAAAACAAAATAAAACCAGTATAGGACCGAAAAACCGAAACAATTCTCCAGATTATAACCACTGCGGTTTTATTTTGTTTTTACTAGGACATGATTATTGTCACTAAACTATTTTCTTTCTCATTACACACCACTTTTGGGTATAGCAAATCTTGGAACAGATATTTGAAGAAGGTATTCATAGTCATTATTATATAGCCATTAAAATGCCATTAACTTACTATTTTGTGTTTGTCAACAAATCGGACTTGTTTCCAATCATCCTTTTCGTATTGCTATAAACACATTATCATTATAATAAGAATTTAAGTAGGGATTTGATCCAATCATTTTTTTATCCAGTCAGTTTTGAATGATAGTCAAAGTCCATCATTTAAAAATAATAAAAACCAGCTTTAACACACAAGGTTTGAAAAGATAAAATCCTTAAAAGAGGACTGTCAGTTTCATTCACAAACTATACATAATAATTACATAATAGCAATTATAAAAGATAACAATAGGCTACGAAGATGTAACATAATGGTTGAATAACCTGTAACGGTTATGTAATGATTCTTGTGTAATGATTCGATTCTTATCAAGCAGTCCGGTACATTCTTCTAAAACGGCAATATTTTCCACACATGGAAACAATTTCCTTTTCTGCAATAACACCTAATAAATATTTCCAGACACAAGTGCAATTAAATAGATGACTTTCCACAGGATACAAGCTTGTAGTGAAACCTGATAAAAACATTTGAATTCGTTTATCACTCTTAATTTTTCCAAAATTTTGAATAAATTATCCAAAGGTTTAAAAAAAATACAATCAAAATAAGTTCCCCATTTCCAGATAACGAAATCCATTTAAAAATGGCGGACTTGTTCTCTATAATACCAGTATGACATTATCTCCAATTGGGAGTCTCCTGTTTGAGATTTTTATCCTCATCGGAAGTTGCAGTCTTCTCAATAATGAAAAATGCTGCGGGTGTGACAGAAAGCTGAGGTAAATCAGACAGTGAATGACTAACCAGTTTTGAAATTACAATCGAAATAAGTTCTCAATTTCCAGATAAAGAACTCTGTTTAAAATAGGAGACTTATTCTAAATGAATACACACAGTAAACATACATACAAACATTGAATATATGCTCAAGAGTATGTAGTGCAAAAAAGCCCTGTGTACGAGGTTGTTTTATTTCTGATATTTTAGTGGAATAATGAAATTTTAGCATGCGGTACTATAATCAGATACAGGCAGGTGACGGGAAACTGGGGGATGTGACTTACTACCTTAAGGCCAACGTCTCGGCCTTTAAGGTAAGGGCATATATTCTTGGCAAGACCTATATTTGTCACTACATAAAAATGGAAACAATTTCTCAATAGAAAAAATTGAAAAACTGATTGTCCATGGGACTTCAAACCATCTTACATCCTTTTGAATGTGAATTAGGTTCCCTTTTTCACTTATTGGAACTGAAGTTGGTTGATTAATTCATGGGTCCCGAGCACATAATACCAGGCGTAACCACTCGATCGTAACAGAACGAAAAATGGTAATCAAATGTAATCGAACTTAATCGAACCATAATCGAAGGATTAGTGTGCGATTATTGAACATTGTCGGGCGCTAATCGAACCTCACAATTTTTTGAGGATCATGGAATTGTTCAATTAGAGTTCGATTAGTGTTTGATTAGTGTTTGATTTGTTCGATTAGCATTTGATTAGTGTTCAACTTGTGTTTAAATTGGTGTCCGATCGATTTTTTATACTTGTTGTTGAGAACATAGTGTGACGTGATGTTCAAAGTTCGGTGTATGTAAGAATGTACAGCAAAAACTAGATATGCGACTGATTCTAAAAACTCTCTCATCGCAGCAACCAGCCTCGTCCCCCAGGGCTTCTTCGTCATTTTGATACGAGAAATTATGGCATATCAAAAAGGCGAAGCAGCCCTGGGGATGAGGTTGCATAGCAACAATATTTCATTGTCATTCGCACTCATCGATGGAACCATAATGATTTGTTACTAATTAGCTTATTTTTTACAATATGACACCCCCACTCCTGGTTGGTGCATGAATGAACTGAGGAAAATACAAGTACAGTCGACCTTCGCAACAGGATAAACCATTCCCTGATTTCTGTTCAAACACCGTACACTTCCTTTTTTTATAAAAAACAGTAATTTTTAATTCAGCCTGATTGTTCTTAGTTTTTTAAAGTTATAACATGCACCGCCACTTATAAATGTCACTGACAGTTATCTTGACAGTTACAACTACCGTCGCCACTTTAAAAACAAGCCACCACTTATAAATGTCTCCGACTGTTACCACTATCCATGTGATTCCCTTTGTGTCCAAACTTTCGTCAAAGCGTGGACAACCAGGTTACGTGGTTCAGAAACCCCGTCGAGCGGAGTTTCAGCTCTCTAGATTGAATTTGAATACTAAATCCGATCCAATTCAATTTCATGGAAGCCGAGGATGCTGCTGGTTAATCGCTAAATTTTCCACTCTCTGTTTCAGGTGCAGTGGACCTTTTGAGAAGATCAGATAAGTTTCCCTTAGATTTGTAAAGGAGGGGTTAAAAAGAAATACATCATCGTTTTTTCATATCTTTTGTACAAACATCCTTGTTTGACAAGATTAACATCAAAATAACTTATAATTAACTAGTAACATCTTCAAAATGCCTTCAAATTATTTGCTAATTTGCAGATTCCCGCCGAAAATATACACATTTTACGTAAAATTATTTCACCATTAATCTCCCGCTCACTTCTCAAAATATGTCAGTCACGAAAATAAATTCCACTAAATTTACAAAAAACAACATGATCGCAAAAATAAATTCTGAGAAATCCAATTTTTCTTACCTTATACCTCAAAAAATTGTTCCTCAAAAATTTCTGCTCGCGAAAATTTCTGTCCTTAAGGTAGGAAAATAAAACAGATTCCAGAATTTCAGTCTAAATAGACCGAAAGTTTTCCAGCCTCGTTTTTATGCAATATATTGTTTCACTGATTTTTTATCTTAATTATTATTTAGTAGTGTTGCAGGAATGATTAAAAGCAATTTTAACATTGAAATCAAGGTTGGATATACTGACTAGGAAAAAATACAGTGCTTAAACAGAAATTCAGGAAAAGGGTATTTGGGAGAAAATTTTTATGAGTGATGAGGAACTTCATCAGAAATACGGTAGACACAGGAGGAATCACGGAAAACTTAAAATAGAAATCGAACATAATCAAACGATCATCAAACATTATTGAATCGAACTAATCGAACCTCACAATTTTATACCTCCCGATTAGTGTTCGTTTATGTTCCATAATCCGTTCGATTAGCGTTAGATTAAGTTCAATTACGTTCGATAATCGAACAGTTCGAGTGGTTACCCCTGGATAATAATATATGAACTTACCTTATAAAGAAATAGAAGTTCAAATTGTTATATACAGATAAGAAAATTGCTTCCATGTGTGTAAAATATGGCCGTTTAAATGTAGCTATACCGGACTGACGGCGCGGGGAGAGAATGTAGGTAGCTCAAAAAGGCGAAAAAAGAAAAATGTGAATGCCATCCTGAGAAATCAAGACATTTAGCAATAAATGGAGTAGATACATATATAAATCATTGAAACCTGTCCAGTGTGAGTGATTTTCTCTAGCCGAGCTCCAGAGGAACAAACACATCTTGATCCAACTGTTCTAATGCTTGATAGCAGACGGCCGAATCCTGCTCTACTAGCCGCCATTTTGATTGTTTATTTATTACACACATTTCCAGGTCCGCTTTCTTTTTTATGGAGAGCCATATAGTATATAATGTTAATGTTTTGGGGCTTCGAATTTTCACAAGTATAGCGCCTCTTAGTAGTCATGCTTGTAAAATGGTATGCAAGAACTGTGTAAGTCCAGCCAAAGTCAAAAAGCTTTTTATCGAGTTTTCTAATAATATAGCAACGTATATGTTTTTAAATAGACATCTTAGACACCCTACTACTAAAGGCACGATTGGATTGTTCTAGCTTATCTATGTGTTGCATTTTTTGCTAAAAATATTTTTTCTATATCATCATTCATTAAATCACTAAATTGATGATGTTAATTTTTTTTGTTGACCATTATATATATCTCAATCAATGATGAATAGTGTTGGTACGGATGATGAGAAAGCAGGTTTTCCATGCTTGAAGCAATTTGACCATACAACCTTGTTGTTTGAAACGTTAAAATTTTCAAGAGTCCTCTCCTTCCCACTTCTTCTGGGCACTGTACTGGCTTTAACAGGCTTAGGTAGCTGTCTCCTCTCTTTTGTTGAATACATGATTTCGGAGATAATACACGACTTCGGAGATAATGCAGCCATTATAGATTTTGATGTTTTTGCTAACCTTTGTAAGGCATACTTCACGTTTTTTTCTCTATGTTTACACATAGGAGATTATGCAGTCACAGGGACAACTCCTAATTAGACTTCAAAGCCAAAGTAAACTTGACACCTAATTAAGCTTTTTTTTACGCCAACTTAGGCGTCGCAAATTGGGAACACTATACAGTTGATAAGGTAAGGCAAAGTAAGGCTAGCTAACCGTCAAAAAACAGAAATCGGGTGTAAACTAGGAGAAATGTTGACGTTTTACACTCTTATGCCAAATTAAGACAAAATACGCCTAATTAGGATTTGTGTTACAGAAACACAAAACATTTGAGTCGCTACTAAAGGCGGGTTTACAGTTCTTGCGAATGGATCGCGTGAATAAAGGAATTTACTATTGCGCGCATTTGCAGAGTTTAATACCAGAAATTTTTTGTGGTCGTATAGTACGGCGAAAAAGTTTAAAAATTTAAACTTCTTCGTCAACTCGCAATAAATTTTTTTTTTCTGATCAACAGAAAGTGACGATTTTTGCTGAATTAACAAAATTAGCAAATTAGCAAGTTTTAAACATTCATGTGAATGAGTCGCATAAGCTTAATTTGGATTTTTCAAACTTTGAAGCCTAAGTTTGAGTTTTCCCTGACTGTTATGGATTATTGATTCTATTGTGGATTCTATTGTGATTACGGTTCGGTAGGAGCATCAGAAATAAATTAATTATTACAGAGTTTTCTAAAATTTGATTGGTTGATATAGACAGGCGGAAAAAAATGAGATTAAAAATTTTAGATGTCAACGAGCATTGATTTTTCCAACTGCATCCGCCGGCTCAAACATAATTCCAGCTCCATTGTGCATGCACTGACGTCAGTAGCATTGTTTTTTCCGAGCGACCTGGCGAAACTGCTGAAAAGAAACTGGCCTTTAGGATAGCAAAGTAGATACCATTAAAACCATGTGATGCGATAGTCTCAAAGGAAACACTGAAGATGATATTTCCCTTATTTCCCTTATTACTACTCCTAACATTTTCATAACTATTACATCATGATGCAAGCAAACTCTTATAATATGCTGGTTATTAAACATGATGAGAAAATATTCTGGCAGCAGGGAATGGAAAATGCTCGTATAAATAAAGCTTTCAAAGCAGGGATTTAAAAGTCTGAAAGGCCAATCTTTCCGTTCCAGTATGTGGTGACGATCCACGCATGAGTATCAGCAACTTCATTTCATTCATGTTTTTTGTTTTTAGACTTGTTTAAAGGAGTTTGAAACTTGAATCTTCCCCCCAATTATTAAGTGATATTTCAAATTTAAACTATTGGGTCAACATTACTTACTATAAGTTTCCATTTTAAATGTTTTTCAATTTTTTTTCATTAATTCGTTGTTTCATTTTTAACTTTAGTGACAAAAATAGATGCTTCTACCTTAATCTTTTTAGAAAGTAAAATTAGGCCACCATAACAAATATGTTTAATTTTATAAATTTATAAGTTATAGATCCACCTCTGGAGTCATTCATGTTTACATTTGCTACACTCAAAAATAAATATTCATAAGATGCTACACTGCAGGATCATCTTATCAAAAATTATCTTTGCGTCGCGGTGACATTACAACATTGAAAAACTTTAAAATCTTTAAAATGTTATGAGCCAAGAACGGGATGTCAATAATACATGATTTATACCTCAGTTTAATCATAACAACAAACAAAAATAAAAAATGATTTTAAATTTTGACCTATTAGTTCCCCTAATATTATCATTAGCATTAAGGGTTGCAGGCACTCTTAATTAGCTTTCGCAAAGAGTCACCATCTTAGAAGTTAATGTTGGCTAGATTTGGAGACGGCTAGATTTTCAGCAAATTATGATGAAATTTCCTAACAAAGTCCTTATAATCACCTATCTCGAAGATTGGAAAAAAATGTTAAAGTGAAAAGCTCCGTTATTGCACTGATCAAGATGGAAATGGATTTGCTGCAAGTCCACATTATTAATTATGTTTTGTTTTGTTTTGTTTTAGAGTTATATATAAACATTATGACACTTTCACCAAAGGAGCTAACATCGCTACTCAGTATTTTGTCAGAAGAAGCAGTATCAGGTTCAGCAGCATTTGATGTCATTGCAAATGCCTTACATCACTATTTCGGGACAAATGATTACTTTCGAGTTGGAACGACCTTAGTATGTCTTTTAATACTTTAATTTCATAATAATGGATGATTTTGAAATACTTTTATCTGGTTTTATTACAAGCTTTTATGCCCTGTATGCAAACTTTAAATCAAACTAAGTGCATGGAACATTTAAAGCACTATAGATATATAACAGATATATAATGGAAAATCTTTTGAAATCTAGAGCATTTTAATTATGTGACAGTTTGAGGGAAAATCATAACATGGTCATAACTTTTCAATTAATTTGATCATTCATGTTTTGCAATGCAATGGCATCTAACAAAATATATGAGCTTTTTAATACACGAGCCTTTTTTGTCATTCAATTGAGGAAAGTATCTGTAAAGCGGTGCCAAATTGCTAATAGAAATTTCTTGCTATTTCCAGATACAATAATGCCTACATTGTATTGTATAAAAACATGTCCCTTTTGTATTATATATTATTAATTTATGTAGAATTTATCAATAAATTCCTGTTCAACATTCACTAATTAGTGATAAATTAGTGATAATACTGATGAGTTATCAATAATATTGCTAATCTATTGCAAATCTATTGTCTTTTTTTTCTCAGTAATAGTGATCATTGTATCAATAATATAGCTTGTTATGACTTTCCTTTAAGCTTTCACATATATACTTAACTTAGGTGCTTGCCCATGTGCAGAATGGACTTGATCATTAATGTTTCATTATTGAGGAAAGAACACAGACACCTGTAAACAATGCATCACTTGGAAAGCCATCTATAATAATAATTTAACCCATGTTAACATGTTATACACAAGCATTTGAATTTAATCGAACTCAAACACTAGATTGTGAGAAAACCAGGTCAAATCTGCTTGACTACAACTAACGAATTATGATTGATTATTATAAAAAAATTAAAAATCAGTGTAAACAAAGTCTGGACTTAGTTGATGCTTTTTATTATTCTGTTAGAAGATCGTCCACGTAAAAATAGTTCAGGAAATTTGACACGTCATATTTTTATTAATATTTTAGTTGATGTTATTCCAACAATCTGATCTACTACCCAATCAAAATCAACGAATCAGTGTTTTGTTCTTGTTATATGAGATGTATCGTAGTCAACCTATTGTCAAGAATCCATTTGCACCATTATTTGTTCATCTTCTCACTGAAAGTCCAAACAAAAGTCCATGGATGGATATTTCGAAACAAGAGAAGCTTTTTTTGTATCAGTTGGTTACAGCACCTGCTTTGACAAGAGAGGTGAATACTCAGTGGGTTTTTTTTCAGCAAAAAAAAAAATAAGAATCTGAGCTTCCTGGAATACTTTTATTTTTCAATTCATGTTTACAGTACAGCCTTTTGAAGTATCTTCTGCAATCAGCAATTTCTTCTTTCGCTTTTTTCATGTTTTGCAATATAGACAAAGATTAGTGGCCGTAACATAAAACAAAAAATTTTCTGTTATGATGAATACAAACGACCCAATTCCTTTAAGGGTCAGAAAGGAAATATTTTGGCCATAATTCCTTCATAGGCTATAACTCAATCATCAATGATCGAGTACTGTCAAATCATAATTCAACTGTAATAATGTGTCTTGTTTTGTAGTTGTTGAAGAAGACGCCTCGTCAAGTTTTATCTGCTGATGTGTCTTCTATTTCGAATGTTGATTTAAGCAGTCTACAAGCATCACTGCATGAACGCCAAAAAGATTTACCAATGGTAAGTAAGTCAGGCGTTGGTACTGTTATACCTGATGCTGATAACGATTCAAGTGGTGCTGTCAATATCCAAGGTGATTTCATGTGATTTGTTTTAAAAAAAAAAACAGCTTTCCCTTATTCTCTCATCTCTTTTAAAGATCTCACATTCAGGTATTTCCAAAAGATGACATCAATGTTTTATTCTCTACTTCATAACACTCACTAAAAAGTGGCTGGAAAAAGAAGCATTGCAATACTTGATAGCAGCAAACAGCTGGTCAGAAAGGCAATAACAATAAAAAATACGAGAACAAGTGTTGCATTATTGTTTTTGTTTTGTAGCTTTGCAGCAAGTTGTCGAATCGCTAATCTGTACATCAACTAGTCCTCCCTTGGAAGATACGTTTCAACCTCCCTTCATTCGACCTGCACCACCACTCCACAAACCCGATCAAAATGAACTGATCTGGCTGAACCCTACTGAAAAAGGATATCGTATCGAATGGGATGAAATGATGTGTAGTGAGAATTCAGTAGAAGTGGAAGTCAGGCAGCTGATGGCGAAAGCTTTTAAAGGTGCTCTCTCATTGCCACAGCAGCAGGTACAGAGTAGAAATTTTTGTTGTTATTTTTATTAATAACATTTTCTGTTACTTTCATTTATTCAGTGAAATCTCGATAATTAAGAACCCAGATATAAGGAAAGGTAACTGTAATGAAACCCTCTTAGAATAAAGATTTCAGAGGCAAACACGAGGGTACGATTAAAACTGTGGAGGACAATGTTAACTATTAAAGCATGAAAGAAAAAAGTGCAAATACGCCCATTGCTGATAGGGACTGAAAGCTGAAATTATGTTAATGTGTCCCTCCACAATTTTAGATATATCCTGGATCCACCAGTTGATTTTCGCCTCCATTTCATGATTCATTGTAATGAGATTGTAGTGTAAGAAGAGTATATTGACATTGTTATACCATAGAGAAATAAAATTATTCACATCCACTGCTCGCTCACTAAAAACTTCAGCCTTCATTCCAATTACACCTTTGTTTTCTATTCTTCGTTAGCAATTGCTAAAAGAACTGGAAAAGGACAGCAAGTTGGTTTACCATGTTGGATTGACACCAAGTAAATTACCAGACCTTGTTGAGAACAATCCGCTGGTTGCCATAGAGATCTTATTGAAAATGATGCAATCCAGTCAGATTACAGAGTATGTTTTTGGTTTCCACTGACTTCTTGTTATTTTTTCCGATGTTGTAATCTATTTTGATGTTGGAAATGAAAATGCTGTGCAACGACGTTTGTATCCTGGACATACCTTTTTTGTCAGTTTGAAATATATATTCCAGAATTGAACTGGGTAAGTACTTCGTGTATCACTATCCATGAAAAACACCCGCGCCGTCGTTGGTCTAGCTTTCTTAGAGATGTCGGGTCGTTCTTTAAGATAGTGATACACGAAGTCGTTGCCAGTAAAAGTGTCAAAACTGCCAAAAATACTTGTAGGTTATAAGCGTCATTGCACCACTTTGAGTTCAAACCGTTCACATGTGCATTATAGTTTATCTAACAAAATACAGAGCATCAAAACTTCGTGGTGTAAACCTTGTTGAATTTTGTTTAGGTCAGTGAGCATTTGGTCACGTGATCCCTCGTTCTTTCAAACTCTTTTATAAAAGTTTTCAGTTGTTGGATGGTCTTAAATTGTGCGATGGAACTCATCTGTATAACATCAGTCCCAGTTGGCAAAATCTTCAAAAAGTCTCTTTGGAGGAGTATTTTTTAATTGAAACAGCAGGCAATATTGCTTGCCATTCCTATAGAAAACACTCCACTTCATAGACGTTTTGAAGATTTTACCCACTGGGGTACATACGCGCAACTACCAAACACTTCATTAAGATTTATAAATGTTTTTAGATATTTTTCCGTTCTCGTGAATATGGAAATGTCATTGCATTCAATGGAAGTTGTGAACAGGCTAACCACAGCAGTGGACTTACCGCGGGAGTTCATTCATTTCTACATATCGAATTGTATCAGTAAATGTGAGACGATCAAGGATAGATACATGCAAAGTCGTCTAGTTCGATTAGTAAGGATCTCATGTTGAATTTTGTTTGGAAAAATGCCTTTTTTGCCCTTTTTACGCCGGTCTTTGTTGACGTTATTTTGGAAAAGCCCATGGTCAAACTCTCACAGTCATAAAAATTAATGCTGCCAAGGGCCGGCGATAAAAGACCAATACGGCATAAGTTCACTTGTTTATTGGGTGTCTTTTTTGTGATTGTTTTTTGTTGATTTTCAGGTGAACCCTTCAAATCGTATCCTGGATAACTCGGGCTTTCACTAAGTGGGACCGAATTTTAGTTCACTTTTGATTTTCCTTCCTTAAGAATTCTCGGACATTTGTTAATCTGGACTTATTTTCTATCCCCCGTGAGAGCACGACTTAACTGGATTGTACTGTATCTAAGCGTTTATTCATGTTTTTTGTTAGGTGTGTGTGTTCTTACAATCGCTCATACGTAACAAGAGTATCACCATACAAGACATTTCCATCGAAGTGAAAGCATTTTGTATTGAATTCAGCAACATACGTGAAGCAGCCAGTTTGTTTCGGTTACTTCGATCCGTCGAGAATAACGATGGCAACGAAGCCACCACAATCACCGCCACCAAAAGCGGTGGCAGTCAGAACGCCAGTCCCAACGGTGCCAATTCGAAGTGATTACTATACTTTAGCGATGACACAGTGTGTTGTCGACTTAATCCAGTATTCATAATAGTGCTTACTTTGGTTTGATAAGTGCTTCGAAAGGGTTTGAATTGACTACTGATGCTGATGTTGTTTTGGCCAATACATTATGTGACACAAACGAACAATGTGTTAGTGTGGCGTATCGATCGATGTATGGATGTATCAGATCTATTGATAGAGTTTCCAACGATAGACGTTGGGAATCCAAACTATCAAGTTGTTGGTAAATGGATGGTGGATAAGGTCAAGAATATTGTTAAGGACTTCGAGGTTTCCTTTCTACAGCTCTCAACTCTACTTCGCATTTTCTGGGGTGATAATAGTTTTTTGGAATTTCTATGACTGTTCTGTAAATGGAATATAACAGAGAATACTGTCGGTGAAAAGTCTTTTATAAACATTTGAAAGAACGAGACGTGCTACTTCACTAAACCCAGACCAAATTTATAAGGTTTGCACCATAAACGTGGGTGAAATTGTCAGTTGTTTTATATACTGTATAGAAAGGGTATTACCGTATTTGATCTATTTAACGCCCGGGGCGTTAAATTACCATTTTCACTTTTAGGGCAGGCGTTAAAAAGATCAAATACGATAAGTGTTTTCAGGTCCCCCTTAACTTTTACTTTCATTTCTTTTTTTTACACAATCTTACTCTTTACCGCATTTATAAGTTTCAACTGGTTTGTAGAACCGCGCCCTTGGATGGAGCTGACCTCAAATGGATATCGAATATCTCGTTTGTTTCTGGTTTTGTTTTTTATGTATATACAGTTTAGAATACATTTATTTAATGAGTTTCCATGGTTACAAAAATCGACCGGTTGAGAGAATTTTGTGTATTTTATAAAAGGTGTTAATAACATTTTACCGATGGTCGGACGTCACGTTAGTTCATCATTTTGACGTGTCCCTGAGTTTCACTTAGAAGGTTTTCTGTTTTCTATCGGATCACTTCGGTATTTCTGAACTCAGTGATACAACGATGAAGGAATGCGCTCTTTCCACTTAGTAGTCAGTGTTTTCAAGGACGAAGCTTGATTTATTGTAATCACACAAAATAAAGAACATTTCTCAAGCTCTAAAATGCTAGAATGTGGCTGGAATGATGATATCCCATTATGTTGCATTTACTTCCTTACGGACTCTTTTTACACCAACCCTTAATGGCGTTAATTTTCATGCCTTGGCGTTAAAAGTGTCAGAGTGAGTTGTTTGTTTGTGAGAGTTTGACCGTGGACTTTTCAAAAATAACGCCATTAAAGACTGGCGTTAAATTTGGGTCAGTGTAAAAAGGGCCAATAAGATTAGCAACGACTGGTCAACTGTTTCGTCACTCATAACTAACTACGTGCACAGTTATTTAAGTGAAGTTAGTGCAAGCAAGGTAATGCTCATATATTCATAATTGATCTTGACAAGTATTTTTCCATTAGCTGTATTTTTCCAGCAATAATAGCTCGTTTGTTAGTTCCTGGTCACACTTACTCAACAACCATTGATTATAACTCCGCTTTGTTAACTGTTGGTGTCGTTTGGCATGCAATTCGTTCTGCTGGTCCCATTCTTCCTTCTTCTTTTGATCTTTTCCAGTTTTTTTGACTTGTTGATCCTTCTCCAACTTCCATTCATCAAAAGTCTTCTTATGCACCAGATGAGCCATTTTGTCTTGATCGCCCAACTCTTTACTTCTCTTTCTCTCATCCGCCACGTTTTTTTGTAAAACTTGATTTTTTTCCGTTTTCCACTCGTCAAATGTTTTACCTCTTATCAAACGTTCCGACTTATAGTTTGCACATAGACTCAATTTCCGTACGCCTTCCTCATTCGAACATCTTGTTGAGTAGTGTTCAGATCTCCGTCGGTCTGTTGGAGTACGGCACGCCATAATGACACGAGAAGACGCGTCGGTTTTACGTTTACCAATGTGCGGTGAGTTTTGTGGCGAGTTCGGCAAACTCGAGGAAACTCGTTCTGGTTTGACAGTTAAACTGAAATATAACAAGAGAGAACGTTTACACAAAGAAAACACCGAATGGCATTCTCAATACATTGCAGAAAATCTTTGTATAACTCATCTTGTTTACTAACAATCATTTAAAGGACATACTGTGGAATCTCTTTATCTCGAACTGGTAAGGAATTTGAACCAAGGAGTTTGTTCGAGATAGAGAACAACTTGAGGGCTACAGAAATGTCCAAGGGACCAAGAAAATTATTCGAGATAGAGTGTGTTCGAGACAAAGAGAGGCCACTGTACGTTTTAATAATAATAATAATTAAGGGAAAATAGTTCCGATAAATTGATTTATCGAGGAAAGTGCCCTACCTTGAATTTAATCTGTATTTCGACATGTTTCAACAAAACTTCCAGATTGCTGTGTAAAATAAGCCGTTGTGATATTATCACTCACTCGTTCATGAAATATATTATTAAAAGTTGTTAACATAACCGGCATTTTCTTAACGAAATATAAGGGCCAATATATATCTTTCAAATAAAATATCACAAGTTGAAAATTTGTGTTGTCCAACTTTATATTATTGTACATGACAATTCGCAATTCAAACATTTTATTCGCAGATTTAAAAATTTTCCAATTTTGAATCAAATAACAATCACTGAACAATAATTTTTGACCAAACATTTTATTGTTTCAGATACTCAGATCTTTGAAGCTTAATCGCTGCCATTATTGTAGGACCCACTACGTATCCGTGAACCGAAAATAATAAAAAAAACAAGTGCTGGCAGATGACGATTCTTATTTCGACAGTAGAATTATCTTTCCATAAACTACTATGATATTAAATGCGTTTATAAATGCATAATTGTGTTTTAGAAGCCCTAGAAAAGTGGGGTTAGACCATACAGGTTGGCAGAGCTACCCAGTGGCGGGCAAAATCTTTTAAAAGTCTATGAGGAGGAGCATTTTGGCCATTTGTAAATAAACGACTTTAAACAATAAAAGCTCGATCCATTGTTATTTTTTAGATCATTGAAAGCAACTAGTTCACTATGTATTGTGCACATAGATTTGCATTTCTGTTCCCTTCATACAGCGTTGTTGTAATGGATAGTACCTGCGAGTGCGACCTATATGATTCCCGATACGGATGGAAGCCCAAGGACTCAAAACTCCAGGTTACATCATAACCAGCATAACGCGAGAAACGAGGTGTAATGTTTGCAAACACGCCACGATCATTCAACCATTGAAGAAATCAAGAAATTCATTTGCATATCAATACTGTTCGTAATAATATATTTCTACAGTTTAAAGTTGAACCCTCCCTCATTCGAACTTATTTTAAAGGTCCATTATTATTAGTCCATTAGAGTTTCGGTAGCATCATAGTCAATGAACACTTTACAAAGATTTTGAGCGATCCTTTTTTTTTTCTTGTTGTACTTATTGTACTTAATGGGTAGCAAAAACTTCTTACATTTTTTCCCCTTATCAAAGAATTAAATCTTACCACTAGAGATCATGCAAAGATACATTATTAAGCAGCATTACTATACGAAAATGCATAATTCTGCCCTGATTAAAAGTGGTAGCTATGGTTGCCATATAAGATCAAAAGTAGCAAAAGTTTGTTTTAAAAACAAAAAAAAGAAATAAACGTTGGGAGAAATCCTAACCATTGATGTGTTGTTTACTGGTGTTGCGGTGGCAATAAGTAGGACAATCAAGGTGATGACGCAGCGGCGGATTGAGGAGCAATTTTACTGGTGTAAAAATTATGGAAAAGAAGATTGCAATTTAATTGTTATTTCTTCCTTATAAAGTTCTCCTCCAAATTGGCTTACACCAGTCAAATTTCTGTTAGATCCACCACTGCGACGTAAGCATATAATATCAAAGAGAATATTCAGGAATAATTCATGCAATAATAATTCCCTAACTGATTATCCAAGTCTAAAAGAAATCCTCTCGAATCAAATGTATATTCACAAGCCAGACATGACAATGCTTTAAAATAGTTTTTATTTGTTTATTCGTTCTGTTACCGCTGCAAGTTTAATTTCTACTGAGTGAACCATCACCACCAGAGGCGGATCTAGGATATGTCAAAAATTGTGGAGGAGCACATAAACCAAATTTCTGTTTTCAGTCTATATCACCAATGGGATTGCTTGCACGTTTTTATTTTCTGGTCTAATAGCTAACATTCTCCTCCACAAATTTCGACATACCCTCTAGATCCGCCTCTGACCACCTTCTCTAATCGAGAATTTCATGTACCGGCCACCAGATCCTCTGCAGCTGCCTTCTCCACTATGCTGGGGAAACTGGTCTTCTTTTTATCCTTTTTGCAGCGTATTTGTTGCAAGAGTTTCATTTCAATCGATAATTCTTGATTGAATTTCTTTAGGAGCCATTCGTTATAAATCCGTTCTGATAATTTTTCGTGTTCTTCAGCTTGTTCTAACTTCTGCTTACGTTTATCCTCTTCCCCCACCCTTCGATTGTCACACCTCAACTTTTGCGCTTCGTTTTTCTCTCTCATCCATTCATCGAACGTTTTCTTGTGTACCAGGCGTTCTCGCAATCTGTACTCCTTCTCCCTATGCCTTTCGGAATTCGTTACCACGTCGGCCAAAGACTGCCTTCGTTTTTCACGAGACTTTTCTAATAGCCATTGATCGAAAGTTTTCGGGAAAAGTTTCGTTGTTCCGAGAGTACTTCTTCTATCTAACAAACGATTGCCTGTTTTACTGTTTCCTATGTTGATAGTAGAACCAGTTCTTGCACTGAATGGCCGTCGTCTGTTCGGTGGCGGTGATGTAATGGGTGAGCATGGAAGACTTACATAAGTCTCATATCTCCCTGACCTATTAAAAGCAATATAAGATACATCAGTACTGACCTACAGAAGCAATATATTCACGTTGGAGGAGTGTTTTCTATAGGAATGGGAAACAAAATTGCCTGTTGTTTTTATATAAACAACCTTCCACAGAGACCTTTTGAAGATTTTGCCCACTGGGTAGCGTTTCTATAAACTTTCATACACGGTTTCCTGGTCAAATTTTTAAAAATAACCTTCCTATAAAGGTTATTATAAAACAGATACTAAACGCAGTGGAATCTCTATAAAGCGGACATCTACGTATAACGGACACATACTCCATGTATGGATGATGGATTTACAGTCAAATTCTCATAGGTTAAGTCTCTATAATGCGGATATCTTTATAATGCGGACATCTCTATAAAGCCGACAGGGTTTTTTATGCACCAATCGTATCTGTTTTATAGATATTCCACTGTGTTTCGGAACAAATGGTATCATCCATTGTATATGAATTTACAGTTTACAGGAAATCCCGTTCCTAGAAAATTTGTCCGCTATAAGGAGATGTCCGATATATAGAGATGTCTGCTATATAGAGATGTCCGATATATGGAGATGTCCGCTATAGAAAAGTTCCACTGTATTATCTAAAGGCTGAAATACACGATCCGTTTAAACGGATCTAAAAAAAAAAAAAAAAAGAAATTGAAAACTTTTTATATTTTAATTGGATTCAGTGAAACGGTTTTTTTCTTCGTCTTTCTGCATACTTGGGTTGTTTCTAAGCGTTCGGTGAAAACAAAAGGAAAACAGATTTGTTAACAAATTTTGAACAGAATTTTTCATCCGTAGTTGGTGGAGAAAGATGAACTTGTCCAATTTTAAAAAGACAAGTTTTTTGACAAGCACCTAAGCACATTAGGTCCAATTGAACGGATCATGTATTTCAGCCTTAACGCTTTCCATAAATTGACATCAACCATATGCATGTTCTAACAAAATGAATGATCCCGCTTTTAGAAGTCCAAAGATAGAGAAAATATCTCACAGTTGGCCAGTCCAAATTTAGATCAACAAAAACAAATATTTCATTGATGGAAGGTTATATTTGACTTCATCCTAAATAATATTTACTTCCAGAGTTACGATATCTTTTCTTTTCATATTTTGTTGTCAATAAGGTTATGTTTTCAGATCAGATTGCATCATGGGAAAAGAATAAGATCATATATTGTTTCATAATTTACGTCAGAAGCAGCCTTAGCCTCGTTTCAAATCTTAAAGACTATTAAAAAATTATCAAAATGAAAAATTTCCCCACCTTAAAAATCAAACACCTATCCACCTTGGAAACGAGGCAATGGCTGGTAATTTATGAACAGATCTATTGGAGATGTACATGTCCTCTGAATGTACACGAATTTCTGTGTCGCATTTTGGCTTGGTAATCCTAAAAATCCTCGTTAATATTGGTGAAACATTATCCCAAAGTGATTCGCAGTTAGCTTAAATACAGTGCAATCTCTATACAGCGTATAACCTATAAATCGAACATTTCCGTATAATAGACACAAGCTCCGTGTACGTATTGGTTCTTATAGGTAAAATTCTCCATAATGCGGACAGCTTTTTTAATGCACCACTGTTGTCTCCTTTATATTCTACTGTATGCAATTAGTAGGTAATTACCGTGAAACACTCAAACACATCAAAATGAGCATTTGTTAAGAACAGGACAGTTAGTTTAAAGTGTATTATCCATCTATGTTTTTCTTAATCAAAATCGAGGGAATTTTTCTAACGTTTTGAGTTCAAATCAGACTCAGATGCATTCAACATTATGTAGAACATTGTGCCGTCAAAGCAAGAGATAAGTATGGTTGCTTTGAGGAGTGAGATCAATGTTCATGAAATAAATAACTGGTTTGGAATTTATTTCAAATCAGCTGTTGATGTTTTTTTGTTCGCAGTTACCGTGCACATTATCAGCTGATTCTTTTGAAATCTTTTATATTTCATAACCTATCTGATAACTGTCTGAGGTTTCATGATTACAAGACATTTGTTAATGACAGTCACGTGAAAATATCGGTGCACAAAACTGATATTTTTTTCTTTGACCTTTTCAATATGCTATCTTTAATCCGTGCACGCATAGAGAAGCAGGAAAAACAATAAGCTGTATACACAGATACACAGTAATTATTTAAAGTCATGTGATAGAAGTGAAGGCAAAAACTACAGGGTTAGATAAAGGTGTGAAAATTTGCATTTCGATCCGATTTAATCGTATGTAAGGGACATCTTTTCATTTGTAACTTGGCCGATGATGAGAGAAGGTTCTCTCGGAACGTAGCCCAACGTAAATCATCAGGTCCATGACATGATAAATCTCTTCACTTATTACAGAGTTAGATAGTTTAAGTTAAAAATACCGACATTAAAAATACCGACATTAAGCTTCCAGACCAGAGAATTTCTAATAACTATGTTCTTTCAATGAATTTTTGTGAATTGAGAAGCAAAATGGACGATACATTTTAGATATATTCACTCACCTTCCCTCTGTTCCATTCTGAAATGTTGCATTATTATATTGGTCATCTATTGCTGACTCATCAATGATTTCGATTCGGGGAATGATGGAATTTCGAATTCGTTTCGATTTCTTTTGGGTTTTGTCGCTTTCTTTCCGTATCTCCTTGTCGCCGTCATCATCATAAATGCGACGACATCCACAAACGACGTTGTGGTTGTTCATCGACGTGTGCTTTGAAATTTCATGAAATTGATTAAGACGTGTCTTGCAGTTCTGTTTTAAGATATGCAATAGCGCTACCGACACACGATCAATTGTTTGATGTGCATCTGAAAGTTGATCTTCAGCTGACGAAAAGTCAATGTTGATTTTATTTGAGAAATGTTTTTGACATATTTTTGATTCTTTGTGTATGTGATCAGTGCAGTTCGCTATATCTTTACGGGAACAACGAGAGATTTCGTGTGTAAACAATGTCACGCATTCATCACAAGAGCAGCGTGAGCAAATGTAAACAGGGCTCTTTTCTTTTACGTTTGACGACAAACATGGTTGATTTAACTTGTACTCATCAACAGCCGTCATGGGTTGCATTTGTGTTGTCGTAGCATCGGTGCTGCTACATCTTTTGAAACAGTTTTTGAGGCCTTTTCTTGGAAGCTCTGGCGTAAGCAGGGGCTTAGTAAACGGTTGACTGGTGATACACGTACTTAGCAACATACTTTTGTGTTGTGAGGAGGTATTTAATCTTTAACAAAAAAAAATAAACGGATAGAATCAAGATGTAAAAAGCCTTGCTATTTCACTCAATAAACTACATTCTACAACCTTACTTGAGTCAGGTGTGCTGCAGATCAATCAATTACGTATACACGCGGTTTTTTCACAACCAACGAAATTTGGTTGAGACTCGATGTTGCTTAAGTTGTTCTCTGTTTTACAGGCTAATGCTTACTTGTTGACTATCTACCTGGAAATAATAAATGAGGTGTTTTTGAAAATAGCTCGCAAGAAAGAACCTTCAACCTCCTCGAGCTCCTCCAGGCTCTTCTTTTTATTTAGTTTACACATTTAGAACCAGGTCACGTGTTCCTTAAAACTTATAGCTCTTTAGACTGGGCTGTTGGTTACCAATTTTCTACATTTTAAAAAAGCTTACATTTGCAAGGACGATCAAGGGGATGGTTAAAATTACCTTGGTAAGCGGTATAACGTTTCTACTCTCTACTTGGCGAGATCTCGCCCCTCTTGAGAAATGCTATAAAAAATTACATTGGGTTCATATGAGAAAAACAATTTCCCCGGTGAGCGGGATCTCGCCTATCGATAGGCCGGATAATATTTTCTCATATGAACACAATTTCCTCGGTAAGCAGGGAAATTTTACATTTGCTTATTCAGCAAAATTTTGTATTTATTCTTTCGTTAATTATACCGTTACGTCACACGCACGCACGGTCGCTTACCGGGAAATTGTTTTTCAAAACTTTTTAGTACGTCGAAAAGTTTTCCCACTTACCGAGGTAATTTTAATGCATATGAACTATGGCTGCGAATATGAGATTTTGTAATTGATACGGAGGTAAAATTTGAAATCTACTACACAGTTTATTCGAAGGTGTAAGACAACCTCAAACCCCCAAGCTATATCCTGTAAAAATCGTCAACATACACCCAGATATGGAGTTAGTGGCAGTGTGCAAAAGAAACTTGATGTTGGTCTATGAACCCACCACATTTGTTTAAGCTCAGAAGTACACCAGACAAGTAGAGAAAACGTATCAACAAAACATAGCGGCGGAGATTTGTCGAAAATTGTGGAGGAGAACATCATTTGACATAATTTCTGTTTTCAGTCTGTATAACCAATAGGATTATTTGCACGTTGTTCTTTTATGCTTTAATAGCTAACGTTCTCCTCCACTGACTTTAACATACCACTAGATACTTCTTTGAAAAACGCACCATCTAAATCGAGATGATGAATAGATACTTGTTCTTCTTGCCTTGAGAAGAGGATTTTAATCTTGCTGCAAATCAAACATTGTAACAAAATTGTTTTACTGAATATTACATTAAATTTTGATTTAATTAAATTCGCTGTATGTTTCGTTGACGTCATTGGTATAATCCATCTGTTGTCTCAAACCGCAATAGGAGAGAGTGATGAAGGATAGATTCCATGTAGACCTTTTCAATTTACAATATTGTTGCTCTCCATCGTTGTTTTATGCAAAGGAAGAGGTGATGAAATGGGAGTTTGACAGAAAATTTATTAAAACTTTATTAAAAAAATTGTTGAGAATCTTAGCTGTGTATTCCTCTGCCTATCTTTTATCTATGAAAAATATATCAATGCTACAAGAGAAGTACTCTTCCTCAAACTCAAATTTCTCCCTATAATACTTTCATAACAAGTTTCACCCAATACCAGAATAACACCTGTGATGGAGTTTCTATTGTTTTTTGGGTTTTTTTTTTTTTACTTATACGACTTATTTTCCAAACAAATTTAAACAACGGCATCTGCTGCGAGTTGGATGAAATTGGGTAATCTAAACTTCGTTCCCAATGTTAAGTTTTGTGAAGGATGGGATGAGAACGAAATGATGGTACAACGGTAATAACGGGGTTGTCCTAGAATTGTGTGGTCGTAGGAATGTTTTGTATTCTATTCTCTTCCTTTTTTTGATTTTGTGTATTTGTTCGAATCAAAATATCCGTATCCATATCCTTTTTTATTCAACTTCTTTCGTGATTGTTATGACGTCGAGTAGATGTATAGATTCAACCAGTTTTATTGAACCATTCACGAATTCCTAGCAGGGAGTGACAGTTGAAATATTTTTGTATGGTCCTCATGCTGTTTTACAAAAAAAGAGAGTATCTTTTGTGATAGTAAACATGTTTTTCGAGTTTCGTTTTTCCTTTCAAGATCAGGCAAGTGGCCGGGTTTACCATAGAAGGGAAAGTACAGACAATTGTACAAGATGGTGGCATTTTGTTTTAAGGAACGACGAGAATTCTGTGTGAATGCAAATGAGAAATATTTTAACAAAATTTATATTAGAAAAATATGTAAAATGTATAAACGACGACTTTCCAATGTTTTTTTTAAGAAGTTAATGAAGCTTTTTCCCTTGTAAACTAAAAATAAACTAAACTAAAATCTCTATGAAGTGAACACCATTAATACAAAAAAATTGGACTGCAAATCCGTCCATCCGTACGTGGAGCATGCGTCCGTTATACGGAGATGACGCTTTATAGAGATTTCCTCTGTGCGCCATCTTGTCATGTCATCATTCCCTCGGTCGGTAAAGAAAAGAATATAAAGATATTTGAGCCATACAATTCCATTTACCATTACAACTGTGAGGGGAAAAAATTACTTCAAAGACGCACGTACACGTGGAGATAGGGCACAACAGCCTGCTGTAATATTATCTTATAAGTCTACATTTATTTCATTTTTAATATATTTTCAAATGATCACCCCCTTTTTCGAAGAGACTGGGCGCAAAATACTTCATAACAAATAAAATGTATTAGCCTCACTTTCAGGTCGTGATGAGCAACTGAGAGTAGATGGTATTCCAGGCTAGCATCTATGAAGAATAATTTGAAAAACAATGAGCAAGAGTAAATAGACGTTTCCCAAGTTCGTGTCTTAAACAACTTATTCGAACACAATTATCTTACTGGTTTCGTTATCAGTGAAGTTCACATTGCAAACCTTGTAGAATATGTTTGGGTGATTAATTTTATAAACAACTTTTGCCTCGTTCTTTCAAACACTTTTATAGTTCTTTTATAAAAGTTTACCGCTAAGGGTTGTTGAATGGTAATTATGTTCTAACATCGAAACGAGGCCAACAACAGAAATCTGTGTATAAATACTATTACGGGAAACGTCTGTTTAAATTGGAATTTTTCGAAACATCATGTGATCATTGACGACCAATATGTGATGAAAAGTTTCACAATTTGAAAGCACTTCATCTTTTGTAAGAAAGTCTCTCGATTTTGTTTGGTTAAATGAAGGTTTGGAAACATTGCTCGTTTTGCAATACTTATAGAGTTTTAACCGTGAATATGAAGTGCTTAAAATTTGTTACCAGTTCGACCTACTGTCTCTCTGAATGATACAATTGACTTGATAGTCTACATTCAGATCATGCACATGGTAATTCGTAAACAGAAAACAACTCATAGTTCACAGCGGCGGATCTGGAGGGTAGTCTCAATTTGTGGAGGAGCACATTAACATAATTTCTGTTTTCAGTCTGTATCACCAATGGACTTATTTGCACACTTTTCTTTTATACTTTAAAAGCTAACATTCTCCTCCATAAATTTAGACTACCCTCAAGATCCGCCGCTGGTTCATGCATAATTTGCTACTCGTCAAAATCTAAATGTTGCAATAATATCTTGTCCATATTTTGTTTGGCTTCTTGGTATTCGGAGCAGGTGAAATGCTTACGTAGGATGGGATCCTTACACATGAATATTCGGTCCGATTCTCGAGATAAAATCAACAGCGCTAACATGTAACTATCTGGCTGCTCTTTCTTGAATGCGATGCTTTTAATTTTCACTTCCAGAAATTTCTCCGGTTCAGGATCCAGGGTTGGGAAGCGTTTGAATATACCCAGAATCCCACTGTGTTTCTCCTTCAGGATTTTTCGCGCCACCAGACTGTCGAAAGTGATTTCGACTAGCTCCTTGTCGTCAGCCCTTTCAAGCCATTTCCAAAGTCTTGCATCTCGAAGGCGACCGTGGGTATGTGCAGCACGCAACTGATCAAAAATCGCAACATCGAGGAAGGTGTCATTTGATCGGTTTCCGATAACACGAAACATCGGTTCGTCATCGTGTTCTTTGTAGACTTCTACTCGTTTTGTCACAATTAAATCGATAAACAACGCTGCAAATACGCTTATTTTTAAAGGAAATCCCATGAGACGACCGTCCACTTCACCAGTCTCTGCATTCTGCCACAACAAACAAAATGCCTCGCACAGATTTAAATCGTAGTTTTCGAAATCTTCAAAACGGAAATTCTTCGCATGTTTCACGACATTGTAGATAATTCGACCAAAACACTTCGCAATTTCATCTTGGTCTTGATACAAATTCGCTAAACTTTTCGGATCGGTTGCCATGATACTAATATGCTAAAAATATGAAACGCGAGTGTTGATTGACAGGTACAAATTATTATTGAGCTGAGAAAAAAACTTTCCGTGCTTTGATTGCACTGATATTTCTGATACTGTTTTTTTCGACCCATCATATTGCAACATGAAAAACCTGTCACAATGTTAAAACCCCCACTAACTATTCAAAATTACTCGGGCACATTCACTATGATGACAGATCAAAAGCTGAAGAAACAGTAGAAGCCAGAAAACCTCACCGTTTAAAGGCGTTTAACGGATCTATATAATAGTGTTCCAATTATGTTCATTTACGTAGAACTCATAGGTGAAGGCACCTTGGAAATCAGTACGGATTAGGGAAAGTTCGCTTTATAGAGTTTCAAACTACAGGCTGTATGAACTTGCAATTTCGATGTGTACGTTTCATCAAATTACTTACAATTAATGAGCTATGGTTAAGTAAGAAAAAAATACATGAAAGTTAATTTTCTTGATTTACAAGCGAGCATCGTGAACATTTCTTGGTTTGGTAAAAGAACGCACTCATAACAATCGAACGGACGTTTTAGAATGGTACAAGTTTTCTATTTGGTTTCACTCATGTTGTTTCGAATCAAATGTTTTGGTGAACTTTTTCAAAGAGGAAAAAAACAACAACATATCAACAGTATTGTAGCAAACATGAACAGTATTATATAAAAAGAATGCTGTATTATAAGAAGCAATACTTTATCAAAGCATCAAGAAAGAGACATTTACTCGTAGTGAAAAACTTTTCCTATGCAACAGTCAGTACTTAGTTAATATTCGGAATAACTTCCTCTCTGCTTACCACGTAAGTGTCACCTTTGTAATTGCGACTTTATTGCAATCACCTCTCAACAACGAAATAACAAGAACAAAAGAATATAATGAGAAATATTGAGGAGATAAAGATAAGATAAGACTTATCGATTGTCTTTGTTGTGGTCGGGTACCAGAAAATGCTGTCAATCGCACTATTTAGTAAACTAGGTTGACCACCCGGTTGTTTTTGTTGTGGTCGGGTACCAGAAAATGCTGTCAATCGCACTATTTAGTAAACTAGGTTGACCACCCGGTTGTTTTTGTTGTGGTCGGGTACCAGAAAATGCTGTCAATCGCACTATTTAGTAAACTAGGTTGACCACCCGGTTGTTTTTGTTGTGGTCGGGTACCAGAAAATGCTGTCAATCGCACTATTTAGTAAACTATGTTGACCACCCGGTTACTTCGGTCTTGGAAAGCTTCCCTTTCGTGTTGATGATCATTTGGATTATTTATGTTTAGATCGTTAGTTCATTAAAACATACAGTCAACTCTCTCTGTCTCGTACATCCATCATCACCAACAAAAAATCTTGGTCCCTTGAGTTTCATTACCTGAGAAAACTTCTCACTATCTCGAATATTATACTCGATTCCTTGAGAGTTCCAGAAAGCGAGAATAATTATATATAACACGAAACTTACCCGAGAATTTTTTCGGGGCATTTCTTCGCACGCTTACGAGTAAAGTTCGTTGCAGTTGTTGTGGTTACGACACCAATGTTTCGTTTAAACACCACGAAAGAAAACGAAACGCAGTGTTTACCTCAAACCCTCTTGAAAAATGTGTTTCGACTACAGATTCCTCTTCCTATCATTTGTATACTTAAACAATCGCTTCGAAATATCAAACACAATAAAACCAAAGTACAGAAAAACTAACAAGTTTTACATAATGGAGAACAGATAAAAAGAGGTTCGACCAAAAAGATAATAACACGATGTTGAACGATTAATGGACGAAGCTGCAATCGTACAGAACAAAAACATTAATAAAAAAATGGGAACATCTGCGACGAATAGCTTTCTGTTTGTTTAGCAAATGGAGAATTACAAAAGCATTTCGATCATGTATTAAACGAAAAAAACCAAACCGAACCCGAAACAAAAGAAATCTTTGAAAACCGGAAAAGAAAGAAGAATAGACGAATAAATGGTATCTAGGGAGAATTTTGAAAGGATAACAACAAATGGTATCTAGGCAGAATTTTGAAAGGATAACAACAAAACACATTCCCATTCACCAAAGATGTGAGAATTTTGAAAGGATAACAACAAAACACATTCCCATTCACCAAAGATGTGAGGGGCAATTTTCTTGTGTGAAATATATGCAGACATCACTCGTTATCTTACATGGCAAGACAGTGGAAATTTCGGTGAGAACTAAACCATCACCAACCAGCTGACACCAACTAAATCCATAATACTTCAAACGTTTAACCATTGTGTTTAAAATGTGAACCGGTAGCGAGGAAAACATCATGTTGGTACAGAAATTGGATTCAAGAAAACCAAGGCGACAAACACTTTCCCTCTATTTGCTTATTTAACATTTTCACGATGATCTTCTTCAGTTACCGATAATTAAGTCCCGTAATTCTGTTGCCTTAAAAATCTGATTCTAGGTTAGGTATTCTAGATAATTAAAAAAAATGCGTTATTTAATTTAAAATTTAAAATAAGACTTTGCCAAAATATTTGGGATGGCTTAATATTGCTCTTCGAATATTTTGATTGCGTTTTCTGGTATGGAATTGGAGAAATGAAAATTCGAAATCTTGTTGTGCGTTTGGTTTCGTGAAAAGCATTTTTTCAATCTTACCGTTTTAATCAATCTGTTTTCGGTTTAATAAATCCTCGTTTCGCTCGTTTACGTATTTGTTTTGTTTCAGGATCGTCTGCAGATCCATCAGAATCGCTTTCATCATCAACACATTTTCGACGATCTCTCTTCGTTTCTCCGCTACCTTTTTTGAATTTCTTTGCTATTGTACCAATCAAATTTTCGTATCTGAGAATGAACGAGAAATATAGAGAAAAACATGAATGCAAATTCATAAAAATTAAATGATGTGGTGGTAAATTAATTATGAACTAAGAATTATTTATGACTTTAGTAATCAGAATAGAGAAATGAGGGGCAAGCATATTTTCCTTTCACGTGTCCAAAATATTATTCTATTATATATTAAATTATATTAAATTATATTAAATATTAAATTATTATTCCCTGTAAAGAATCATAGAAAGTGTGATAAACATTGATGGTGAACACAAAAAAAATCAGCGTCTAATTTTTTTATCCAATTTAAAGAACTTCCAAAAGGATGAAAATCGTTTTTTGAATTTTCACAAAAGAATTTTTCATTCTAGAGATATGAGGATTTAAAGTTTATTGTTAGAACTCGAACATGACGTCATAGAATTCAAGAAAAAATGCTGACGCATACTTTTTTTATTTAAAAGAAAATGAAATGCCCTTGGCAGGCAGAAGGATTTCAGCATCATTCGCTGATCATTTTCAAAATTTCCATAGAATAAAAAAAACTTTAAAAAGAATTACTTTAGTGTCTTTTAAATGTTTCTTGGAATTTTTAGAAAATACGAAGTTGATAACACTCATCCGCAGAGACTTTTTGAAGATTTTGCCCACTGGGTACACGAAGTTCAACGTAATCGTCAAAAACTGGACATGATTGCAATTATTGACAATCGGCGTTTAATTTGAGCTTTGGCAAGTAAAAAAACAACAAAAAAAACAAAAAACAACAACAACCGAAAAGGAAGAACACGAAGGTTGTAAATGCAGAAATCAAAATATTTGAAGCGTTAGTAAGTTTAAAGTAACTTTTTATCAACCCGAGGCTGTCAGATTATGTTTAGCCCCACCCACGACTTCTAAAGTCGATTCAAAGATGGTGGAGAGAAAATCATAAAAAACAACATCTTTCCCAAATAAATAATCGCAGACCGACTTTCAGTCAAATTACATCTGCCCATGTTAGCTCAATTTTCCAGAAAATTAAATCTTTCAGATATTTTATATCCACATTCCAATCTATCTAGGATTTCATAATTATTTATAATTCACCAAATTCATAAACTTTCAAATTATCACATTCAGAAAGAAAAAAAAAAGAGCTTATCTTGTCTAGTTAGGCTAGGATTTTTTCGTCTTTCAGGAACGCAGTGTAAACAGAAATAGAGCCAGTAATGGAATCGTAAAATAGGGTTAACTCTGAGGAATCTTTATGAAACCAAACATTGTATTTCCATTTCTGTTTGTTTTCATTTTTATAATTTTGCTTTCTTGATCATGCAATTATTTCTTTTCAACCTTTGTAGCATGTTGCTAAGCAACAGTACTAAATAAATGGTTGCGAAATAAGTTATGTAATAACGTCATCCATTTTATCATGACTATAAAGTTGAAGGCTCCAATCACAAACACACAAGCGTTTATTTGACGTCAGGAAAGGCTATCTGTCCTTAGTTATTTTTTTTGGTTATTGAATGTAAATAACGTGCAGATGTTTCATAAGTTACTTGAAGATATTTCAAGGACTAGTAAACTCTTTCATGATATCGTTGTTATGTTGCTGGAGAAAGGAGGGTTACTCAAAAGTAAATTAAGCTTCCTTTGAATATGCAAAAAAACTCTTTCTCCATTAATTATGAATTCTTATTGGTTGGAGATGAAATAATGAAAAAAGAAGAAGAAAAAATAGGAACAATAGCAATGAAATGTATTGCTACAAACTCGCGTGCGATTACAAGTAAATGATGATCTATTTCACGCTTTGTTACTATCTGTATTCTAGGCCATTATGTGTTTTTGATTCGTTTCAGGTAAAATGAACTATAAGAACAGCGTTGTTGGATGGATGTAACAAAGAAAACGAAAAGAACAAAAGAAATAATTAATGAAGAAGAAAAAGTAAGGAACAGGGAAAAAAAGAAGAAGACAGAATTATTTTTAACGACAGTCAAGTTCATTTATGATAACTTATCGCTTTGCGAATATTAAAAAGTTTTTGGGGTGGAGAGTTGGTTTTGATAACCGGCAAGTCTAGAATACGTTTTTGATACTACGTTTTTGGGGGATTTATTTACGTAATTTCAAAACTTATTTTGGGCAGCCTGCGTGACCGAAAAACGATCTGTGTATTCAAAATATAACGATGTTTCATGATGTCTTACAAATACCTTTTTCTGTCCGGTTATGAATTATACTCTTTCTTATCAAGAGCCGAAAAAATTCCGAATACCCCGCCTCGTTTTGTATTATTTCATTGTAATTCCGTATACCCCGCCTCGTTTTGTATTATTTCATTGTAATTCCGAATACCCCGCCTCGTTTTGTATTATTTCATTGTAATTCCGAATACCCCGCCTCGTTTTGTATTATTTCATTGTAATTACTATATATCCTATAGTTATAAATTTTCCTTTACTGCAACTCGTTGTATCACAATTTGTGATCATTTTCAATACAATATCTAATCTAATATAACTAATTCTGGAAAGGAGTATTTCGGTGAATTAAGATGTTGCGCCTCTTATAGAGCTAACAAGGGCGGTAGGTGGCGGGTGGGCGTTACAATTCGTTCGTACATGAAACAATAGAAAACATCTATTGCTTTATTTTGTGTTTTTTTAGGTTCGTCAGTAACAGCGAAGGAGTGAAATCGACACGAATACCGTCCATTGAAATCATTCACAGGACAAATTTTGCCGACGGTAAATCACATCAAGTTGTAGTGGAAATTGGTGAAACCACCAAACTGTACGAGTATTCAATAGAATAGGAAAAATCTAATGAAAGTATATAACGATCCAATGAAAAGGACTTCTCATACACACTAGACAAGCACGGTTATTACACGGGGATGTCTTTTTCGGATAAAGTCAACACAAATGGTATTTTATACTCGAACAAAAGCTACGAAGGGTGCGTTATGATGGTGCAGTTCAACCAAAAAAAAGTAACACCTGAACAACATGATTAAAGGCAAGCCTGGCTTTCGTTTGAAGGACATCTTGCACCCGGCTGTCAATTAAACCAACCTGTATTTCTAAAGTCGGTTTCGAAGTCATCAGACACGCTTATGGTCTTTTCGCAATAAAACATCAGGTCGTTAAATGGTCCGAAATATGCAATTGACAAGACCCAAAGTTGTAGTAAATGATATTTTAACGAGAACAAGCAATAAAACTTGATGAACCGAATCATGAATTATGGATTTCCAACAACATAACTCTTTCTGAGCAAGTTATAATTTGAGGTTTAAGGTAATGCATTGGTTATCAACTTATAAGGCCATGGTCCGGAATTTAAGGACATGCCCTTAAGTGGTTGGCTTTGTATGCAGGGTAATAGGGGAAGAGTAATTAATCGTAAAATCTGCTGAATTAAACATAGAAATCTTTGTATTTCAACTAAATTTCCGTAAACCTTACTCCAATATCATTACCAATTTCTCTATAAATTCTTTGGTACACAGACCAAAGACTGTTCTTCTAAACGCGTTTTCTTTCTGAGTAAAATATTTATAAGGCAAAAAGAATGCACTCTTTTCTTCAAAATCAACGAAAAACCAAGAACTGGGTAATAAATAAAATCTATTATAAAGGACTATTGAATAGTCAGTATCTCAACTTTCTTTGCGTAAATCTTGCTGCAATTTGGAAATAACACTATCGAATTATTTAATCAATTCTTTCTTTTGTGTGACTGCTCTTCTAAAACATGCTTTCACTAATAACAGTTCTGCTTTTCTATATGAACCTGCACAGTGAAAACTTTCATGACTTCTCCATGACACTTATGCAATATTTGGATTTCCATGATTTATTCCATGACCTTAAAAAGTTTCATGACTAGTGGCCACCCTGCAAGACTAGTTTAATCGGTTGGATGAAAAACGTTCGTATCGGTGAAGATAAAACGAACATCGGTCAAATTCTACGGCTACCGAACAATCTCAAATAGGGAGAAAAAAAGTGAAAGACTTATGTTTTCATAAGCGACCGTGTAAGAACGTCGGGCGATGTGTACAAACCGAATTGAAAGCAATTTCCAATTGTAAAAAATACACAAATCGGTTAAACAAGATGAGCCATATACTGTATACTCTATACCATTAATTTCAACTACATTTTTTGCTAAATATTAAACTTAGCTTGAAAGCATGAAGATGTAAACAATAACTTTTTAATGTATTATTAAAAGTTCATGTGTAATTTCTCACCAAATATCATTTAACAACACTCATGAAATCAAAACCTATCTGCTGAAACGAATATGAATATGGAAATAAACTACATGTATAAAAAGGTTTCTACTAAAACAAGACCTGAAAGCAACTATTTCATATTTCAACCTTATTGAAACCATTCTTTTTCTCAAAGCTAGCTGTATTAATATGACCTATGCTTCCAAGTAACTTAAGTAGAACTTTACAGTTAGTAGAAGTTCAAACTGTTTTCTCGTGTACTGTACCTGCTACATGTTAGACAAAGTTACACTATTGGTGTAAGAATCAGTGTCTCATGGGGTCAGGGTGGAAAGAGAGAGGTGCATGGGAGGTGGCCTCCACTGCATGAAAATGTGCTTTATTTTTAGATAGAACAAAAGTACTTTTCTATATCTACTGGTTTTACTTTCTATCGTCTTACTTCTACCCCTGAAAAAATATTTCAAACACAAAAAGGTTTAAATTAATGAATGAGAAAGACATCAACTTATCATATACAGTCCAAATGACTATTTCTCCTCAACTAAGTTCATGGTGCAAACCTTATAAATTTCACCTGGGTAAGTGAGATTACAGTCAGGTTTTAACATTCATACTTTTCAACACTGTAAATTTGTAGTGAGAAGAAATAATCAGAAAAACATACTCTATACCTAATATCAATCTCTAAAAGACTAAAAAAGAACAAATAAAAAGATTCAGTTATTAGTCGACTAATGCAAAAATATAACCAGATATCTGCGATTAAGAATAATGAAAAACAACTAGTCTCAGAACATTCACGTTTTCCATCAGAATTCATTAATTCCGGATTAATTCATTAGTACTGAGTAATTATTTAGATTAGAAACAAGGCGACGGATGTTGTAACGCAATTTATGAAACAGTCTTTTCATTAATTCCCGAAAGGAAAAGGGGCATACAAAATGTTAGCTCAACAGCTCAGATAGATTCATGAAACTTGAGGATATTAGGATGTATAACATAATGCTTATAATTCAATGCTTATAATTATAATGCTTACAATTATTATGCAGTATGATTAATTTGTTTCTATACACTAAATTTTGAGTTGAAAAATATTTCAGAGTTCAGGAAAGGTTCGGATAATATGAACTAGAAGCCCTTAGGTTTGAACAATCTCCCCATCAGTCTTGAAAGGAAATCGATTGAGTTCAAACTAACTTAGACTAAGTTTATTATGTACAACTTTTTGGTTCACTAATCTCCGATCTCTTACGGAAACACTAATCAAATTGGTATTGGTTGACTAGGCAATAACACTGGGTTTAACCCTAATCCCCAATCTTACCACCATCAATTCAGAAAAAAACAACACATAAGGGCAAAGAAAGTCTGATTACATCATAATGCACTATTTAGGCTACCCAAAGTTTTGTGAAAAGGAGGAGTGTGAGTATTGAGAAAAAATCATTTCCAGGACTTTCCAGGACTTTTTTAAAAATCTTTTCAATGAGTTTTCAATGACTGGCATGAAAATTAGTGCTAACTTTGGAATATTTTGGGTTATTCCCAGGTTATGTAGGTACCCTGTTTAAAGAGAGTCATTCTAAGGAGGAAATATTGTTTCATTCCTGTGAAGTGTGTCCGCTGTATGGAGGGTCCACTTTTTAGGTTCTCACTTATAAGGGTTTGACCGGAATTCATTCTGTTCTTTGATTTACTGTCTGTCTAATAGAGATTCCACTGTATACCCAGAATGCCCTTTTAGATGTGACCAGAAGGGAACTTAAACCAGGTTGAGATCTTAATCCCCTTGAAAAAGTTAGATGTTTTACATGGAAATTTGAATTCGGGTAACTTGGTGTGAAATACAACTGAACACCATTTTGGAGCCAACTTTATTTTTCCATGCATGTGTCATACTGAAAAAGTGGTCAAAGGTGAGGCATCACTATGTAACACAACATTAGAAATGCAACAGACATGTGTTAAAAGTGCCGACAACAAAACCATATTCAGTAATTCCAAAAATAATAAAAAAATAATAATAATAAAAAAATTGTAGTAAAATGAAGTGAATTAAAAGACAACGGATAAAAAAAATGAAACATCAATGTATGGATTCACTTAGGGACACTTATGGTTTTCTGGTTAAAGGAAAGGAACAGTATCAACATTTAAGATTTTAAAAATACCTCTCAGCAAGTTCGTTGTCAGACAACTCGTCCTCCTCTTCTCTTCGGATTGACTGTTTCAGTTTTGTTTCTTGAAGAATTTCTTGGTATGTTTTCTATATAAATAAAACAAAATAATGTTTGTGTCTGACCAAAGTTGAATAGAAAAAGTAAGTACTTCTTTTGGTGCTTAGACTGAATTTTGAATTCTATGAAAGCTTTGTTCGGGATAAATTGGGCATTATAGACTAATTGTTTAAAGACAGAACAGATCCAGCAGAAAAACAGGAGAAAAAGGTGCATCTGAAAGTACATTTTAAGTATTCATGTATAGTTTATATCTAAATAGGAGAAACCATATAATACAACAGACATAAAAATAATAACAACATTATCTGTCCAAATCAATAAAACTTGAACTAAAGATATTTCAGCTTAACCTTATCTAATGTAATCCGGATATGATTGGATGAAACTGTGGGGGTGGCCTGCTCATTTTTTTATTTGCCGAAAAGATTTTAGGTCTTGAAGCTTTTCAGTTCGTTAATTATTCGAGAAAGAAGTAATTCACTCGTAATTTTATTCATTCACAAATCTTGTTTTAGTTGTATTCGTAAATCAAATTCGTCAACGAACTTCTGATTTATTTTTTTCATTGTTGTTTAAAGGATTGATTTGTATTGTTTCGAGAACTCGTAAAAAGCGACGTGATTGGCTAAATAGTTGAGACAGTAATTAATTTTTTCTCTTAAACGTTCAAAATAAAAATACAAAAACATACAGAAGTTTCATAGAAAGTGAAGCATGGACAAAGCTCATAGTGCACGTCAGTGCCTGGAAAGCCTAATTGAAAAAAACAACAGAATTATGTCAGAAACGTTTAGGACACAGCAAAAACTATATACTACATTTTTAGATGGGCATTCGGTTTCTACTTATTTTTTTTACTAGATATTTTTTTCTTTTGTGTGTGTTTTCATTGTACAGCAAATAAATGATTGACATCTGTTTCTTCTTCGCCTTCTAATATTTTGTATGCATATTGCAATACATGATGAAAGTTTGCTTATAGTTTCATATAGTACATCTTTTAGTTATCTTCAAATACCATGGCTGCATGAATTGTGACACCAACAACTACTGTAAAATACTGCACATGTGGATGTTGTGCTACATAGTAGAGAGAGACGAAAAGTCATGCCAGTCATTGATAACTATTCTATCAGGAATGAAGAGGCTATCCTGGGTAAACATTAATAAATAGAATACTAAAAGAGGGTTTCCATGTATCAAGGCTGCAGAATAAGAAAGCAAGTCAAGCAGAGAAAGAAAAAAAACATTCAAATCTTTTATATGTCATGAATAATATTTACATATCCTAATTATATTTTACGATCCCAATTACTATTCAAACTACTGCAGTTATTTACAAAAGTATTATTATTCTCTTATACTATCTCATAAAAACAATCCTCAACAATGCCGTCAAACATTTTGGACGAATTTTTTATATGGCTATAATTTAATATCAAGTGAGTTCGTGCATGTAAAGCTTTTTCAAATTACCTTATAATACACTACGTATCTTTATATATTTTAGTTTCAGACTTGTTAGCAAAATTTGTTAGCAAAATTGTTACCAACTTTCATTTGACCAATTAAAATTTGAATCTTTTAACTACTTACAATTCAAACAATGAAAGAAAACTTTTAGTGAGGCAATAATCACAACAGTCTATTTATGTTTGTGTTACAAGCTCTAATCCCTATTGAGAGGATGAATGATTTTTGTGTTTCTTCTCTTTCTTCCTGCCAGGTGTCATATTATCTCAATCCCTTGCCACCTTTAAATGATTTTTAAGAGACTTCATTTTCATTGCATCAGGTCACACACCAGGTCACATGCATGAAATTGGTAAGGATTTTTCAAATAATGCTGTCACTAACAAAAGGAAAGATCATGCCATACTAAGAGTAAAGATGAGTGAACATCACTTTTTTATATGTTACAAAGTGCCTCGGTAAAACATTGCCGATGTAAATAAGAATTAGACCCATGGCTCCATAGCATCTTTTTGTGAACTTAGGGTTTTTGATATAACCAATGATAAGTAGAACAATGCAACTTACCTCAACCTGCGGATTAAAACCCAAGAACGACATTCTTCCAATAGGTAACAAATCTTGACAAAATGTGTATGTTATACCAAATTCATAGGGCAACCTAATAAAAAGTTCCATTGTTTTATATGGAAGATTATCAGGGCATTAGCTAGATTTTTTTTGGAAAATGACTATTAGAGCCTAACGTGTCTAACTAAACCTCGGACATCTGGAAGCATCAAAAATGTTTTTACAGACTATATAACTTAAGATTTTCTGGTATTTTTGGGATAAATCATTCCAACGAAACAAATAATTGAGAAGTTTTATCAATTGATATCGTTATTGACATCGGTTATACGTCATCTCTCAGAACCTAGCTAATGCCCTGATTATGCATCATGAAAAATATGCAACTAAATAGATAAATAAACAAACAAGAAAAGAAAGTAATATATAGCAGAAAACACTACTTTGTTGAATGCTTTTCAACTCCTTCCAGTACCCAATGTGATTCATCTTTTGGCGTTTGTCGAAAAGAACTTTCGCCTCCATTTTTCCTTGAAACTCCACGTCGCATAAACTATGAAAGAAACAATTTTCTCAAAGTGATACGATCTTATTATATAAATATAGTAACAAATTTTTAATTACTTATTCCCTGAAAATGTTGACTTGTGTTACTGGTGATGTTTTCTATTACTACTCACAGCATTTTTTTGCATCCAGTAACATTTTAACAAGATATAAAATCAAAGTAGAGTTTAATTGTTCTTTATTCTTTGTGTCTCCAATTAGGGTAACAAATCTGATGCTATACTTTTTCTTTGACCCAGTCAAATAGTAATTTTCCAGAATGTTCAAAAATCAAAAGCAAACAGAATAAAACAATGTTTTTGTTGCATACATGTAATGCATCACAATAAAGTTTTCAGGTGATTGTGACAAGATTTAATTTGTTCCCATCTGAAAAACTCAAAGGATTACTTAAAGGATTTAAGTAAATTTACTCCATTTTTTTAATTAATAAGATTACGAAACAGACTATCCTTATACTTTGGTTATACTAAATATAACCTTATACTAAAATTTAAAAAAAATATTAATTGATTAATCTTTTTGGATCGTCAATATTTGGAAATTTTGCGGATCTGTGTGTGGACTTAGAACTCCCCGTAACTTACTTACTTAACAGCTTTTTTGGTTACGCGTCATGGTGGCAATGTAAAAAAGGAATGTCTTTATTTATTTATTACTAATGTTGTTTCAATATTGTATTTCATATCTTACATCCATTTGAATGTAAATTAGGTTTCCCTTTTCATTTATTGGATTCTAAAGTTGTTTTGTCGAGCATAGATGAAACTACCTTATATAATATGTACGTGTACTATAAAATATGTATGTGTACCATAAAATATTGTTGATCAGTTCCATAAACCTGTGAAATGGTTTCAAAGATTCATTTAAAAGCTAGTTTTTCCTCCAAAACGGTCAAGATAAGATGGAAAAATCAAACTATTTTAAGTCCATAATAAACGAGTATAACAACCCAGTTTGTGACTTTTTATTGATGCCTATTATTTTATTGATGAGTGTTGTGGCTTTCATTTTACTTTTTCTTTTATAAGGGAAAAAACTAATATAATAATTAGCTAATGATCAAATTTTATAAAATAATTTGGTTTTGATTTTCCAAACCCCAAATTACATCGCCAACTTAACAGAAAAAATATTAAACTTTTACAGATTTATAAAACATCAATGAAAGATGATCACCTTCATTTGAAGGACATTTCTCGATAGCGATTTTCTGGCCGCAGAATCATCTTCAGCTCGTGCCGCCATACTTGTCCGTGATGTTTTATCCACGTGCGAAATAATAAAATCCAGTGAACTGAAATATTTGTAAGAGATAAATAGGGGGTCAAGCTTCTAAATATATCAAGATATTTCAGAAGAATATTGGTAGATATCAACATATTCTATTTGCAATACGTTAAAGCATTAATATACATTTTAAATCATGAACCTTACATATTTGCATTTAATTTCAACTGTTCAATAATATTATAATCTGATGTTTAACCTCCTGACAACATAAATACGTGGGATGATGAATCTGTGTAATATCATTGGTGGAACACTACAATAATTTTAAGATAACATTACATCATTGATATGCGTTTTAATTGGCTGATAATTATCAAAATGATGTAATGGTAAGATTGCACATAAATACAAGCAAAAATTGTGATTTTTACCATTCAGCAGTTTTCTTTCAAGAAGTTTCTACACATCGCATAAAGAATACTAAGAATTTTTAACTTGTCAGCTATTAGAAAGGTACGTATTCAAAGTATACCATGTGAGCGAGTAAGTAATGGTTGGTGTTATAGAATATGTATCTTATTTGATTCGTTCTATTTCTTTAGATGAGTGATCATATTGTGCAAGAAGAAACCAACATAAATGAATTTTGGGAAGCTATCAATGAAATAGTCCAAAATAACAACGATTATATGACTCCAAGTCCTGTTGACTCCGATTCACTTCAAGACGAGGAGGAACGAGAATACAAGTTTACTTATACCTTCAATCAAAATTCACTAGAATATCCATATTTTGGTCAGGAAGATATGGCAGCAGCAGAGGAGAAGATACAAAGTCAAAATTTTATTGATTCTGTGTTTGGTGGTAGAGACAATGTTCATAGTGGCGTTGATATTTTGAATAATGGATGTTATGTAGTACCAAATTCAACTGCAACAACCCCAGATGAACCTAATGTAAATAATGTTTCATTCCTCAAAGCACTGCTTCAAAATTCTGGAGTGGGAATGTCTGATCAGTATGCAGAACCGTCTATGACAATCCAAGTTCAAGATGATGATGATGAAGATGATGAAGGAATTGTCACACCAGACATGGAACTCAACCTTGGTGAGGAATCAAGTATAATAAAAGACAAAGAACTAATTACATTATCTGTGCGAGATTTGAATCGTCGATTAAGGAATTTGTCCAAGGAAGAAAAATCGAAATTGAAACAGAGGAGAAGGTTGTTGAAAAATCGAGGATATGCACAAACATGTCGTACAAGACGCATTATGAATCAAAAACAATTATACGACGAAAATCAACAACTAAAAGATCTATTGCAGCAAGCTACATACGAAAAGAACTTGTATAAAACAAAGTATGAAAATTTAAAAAACGTAATAAAGAAGGCCAAACTTGAACGAGAACGTAGACGGGAATCCCTAGAATCTTAGAAACTTTACATAAAAAACAAAGTAATCGGTTATTGTAAATAATTATTTTCATTTAGATTTTTTTAAAATTTTACTAGACTACTGTTATGTTACAAATGTAGAAATTCTTAATGTCCCAGGGGTTGGTTAGAGTTTCTAGTCCCAACATTTCAGATGGAAATGTTATTTTTAGTCTTAACTCAATGTGTGCTGTTGGCGACTTGCATAAGTATTTTTGTTATGAGAAACTGTACATAGTATTTAAGATGAGAAAACTAAAAAAAAAAACAACGTTTAAATCTATTGTATATATATCCAGATGAGTACACTTCCGAGTTTAAATAAAATGCTTAAAAAAAATCTTATGTGTTTTTGTGTGGTTCATAAGTATTCCCAATATTCTTGTCTATTATACACTTTTACATTTTTAAAATGAGGAAACAATCTTGCTTCTCAGTGAGAATTGTTGAAAAAGTCATCGGTCACGCACACAAACAGTTAAAAGTTTTGCGCCACAGACTTTTAGCTCTTCGAAATTCGGTCTGTTTAAACAAGGATCAAGAAGGCTTGAATGGAATTTTTTCCAAATTTGGCATAACTGAAAATGCCGATGCATAGCCTGCAAAATTTTGCAAGGGTTGTATGTAATATTTTTATGATTATCGAACTAGTATCCACTCCTAATTTATAAGATCTCTGCGAGGAAGAAAGACAATACAACCGCTTTCCTTTGTTCAGTTTTGTAATTATCGCACCCACCACAAAAGACGCCGGTTTAAGATTGACGGTTTCGAAATAACGTTTACTGACAATTTGCTGAAACGGGCTGACAATGTCGCATGCGCAATTACAGGGTAATTAGTCGTTTTGACAGAAAGATACATGTAACACGTAAATGATCATATTATTGCAAGCAAAACCTGTCAATATTGTATTATCCATGAAGTTCTAGTTGATTTTTTTCATTCCGATCGGGATTAATTTCCAAAAAGATGGAGAGTGAGACCGAGAAGGAGAACTCTTTTAAATTATTTCAAATATTTTACTTCGGTGTAATGTGACGTCAAAAAGTCATTTATTTCTTTTGTGAAAAAAAATCTGCTTTGTGTAGCACTTTTTAAAAAAAAAAAATGAATAAATTAAAACTAATAAGAATCGCTTTAAGCTCTACTCACACTTGTAAAAATACGTTATTTAACAAAAGTTTTTCACCCACGGTCTGTTATCTCTGTTCTCATTTGCAAACACTTTAAGTTTTTTTGGATAATTTTTACGTACACATATTGTATTTTTATGTATTGTAAATTGGAAGTCAGGATTTCAACACAAATCTCCCGCAATGTTTCTTTAATGTAGATATACCCTTAATGACGCGAGAAATCAATATTATTATTATTGTGGTCTATGAATAATTATGTGACGTTCAGAAGAAAAAATGTAACAAAAGAACCTACGTATAATTTATGTGATTATGACAGACGTCACAAATTAATTTGTAATAAACTGGTATAAACAAGTTATGGGTTATTTCTAGAAGAATTCATGTCATGTTTAATCCTTTCTAGATCCTTCCTGTTTCAAACGAATTCATTTTCAAAACTTTAATTTTTTTAAATATGATATTGAATATAAAAATATATATACATACAAATGATTTTTTAGCAGGTGCTAAAATATCGTACGATCACGTTTTCAAATAAAACCATATTAAAATTTCATAAGTCATGTGAGGATCACGAATTTTTATTTTCAAAATCAACACCGATGTTGCTAGGTGAAATGACTCAGGACTTAAGAATGCCTGAGGCGGTTAGGAAAAACATTTTCCAATCAAGTCTTAATTGGTGGACAAAGCAAAGGAACATTTTGCATTTATTTAAATTAACTGTGTGTATCCCGCAAATTTCATTGTCTATTATGGTTTAAACTAACAATTTTCAATTGGTTACTTTAAGAAATTTTAAGAAACTTTCCAGACAGGGCTGAAAAACTGACTTTTTTTAAATAAACTTTCAGGGCTTAACCATTCATAGGTAGTTACTTATAAAAAAGTGTAAGTTTAGTTTGTCCACATTACTATTAAGTTATTCGTTGCGCCACGCTATTCCGTTTCACCAATCGTCTTAAGTATGTACGCGTGTATTGATGTCAAGATAAACTGTGAGTCCAGTCCAGTCCAGGGAATTTTCAAATGATTATGGTCTAATGATATTTGATGTAACTGGCACGGGTATATTTTAAAACCATTCGGCCGTCTGCAAAACGGAATAAGGAGGGAACGAACCGATATTCAAGGCATACCAAACTACCCAGGGTATCACGCATTTTAAACACTCGGGCGCAAGCTCAGCGTGCTTTATTTTGAACTTTATTTTTTATTAATCCCGCCTTTCATTAATTTGTTGACCGTGGAAAGTTAGCTGGTCTGTATTATTTCAGCAATTCTTCATCGTTTTCAAATCAAAACAACATAGAGAGAAATTAAAAGAAGAATCACGATCAACTTTTGTTGGAAATATTCGATGCACAGACACAGTTTAGTGCAACGAAGATTAATAAAAATGTATTCTTTAATATTTCTAGTTATGTTCTGTGCAATTCTACAGAACTTCTCCTGGTTCTATTTACCTTCTTTGAGCAACCCTAAGAAACACTCTGGTAAACTTTTACCAGAACTTTCTCTTAAAAATCATTTTTTTTACCAGAACTTTCTCTTAAAAATCATTTTTTTTGGTGCTAAATAGTAAGCCATAACAGCGCCATTATTGTATAATACATCAGAAGAAAACTTACACTTAAATACTAAATTTATGTTAGCGTGAATTATCGCACGTGATTAAATTTTCATATGATTAACTTCTTGAATGTTTGCTTATGGATTTATTTCTTTATTTATGCTCGATTCATTTTTTCAAAGCAAAGCAAAGGGGAGACACACCGAAAAATTTCTTACGCCTCGATTACTGCAATGTTTACTTAAAACACGCGCGGGAAAAAATAAAGAGAGATCGGGTGTAGATTATCAACATTATTACGAATGATGTTCAAGTGCGCGAGGGTGGGGATAAAGGGGGTTTCAAGTCATCGAAAAAAAATAACAAACATTGGCAACAGTGCGCTGTGATACCTTATTGTAACAGTTTAAAAACGAAAACCGCACAGTACAGTCTAGTGCGTGGGAAGGAGATATATGATAACATTCTATTGCAACAAAAAGGATTAAAAGATAAAGATTTGTTTACATGTTAATCGATTTTCTTTTCAAACATTTAATTGTGTTCGATACTACAAATGTGACGGGTACACGTCATTTTATCAGCTGAAGAGGGATTCACTTCAAACCTCAAGAGATCCGTGTCGATTCTTGTGGAAAAGGAGTCCATAAACATCCAACCTCACATCGGTGATGTTTTTTGTTTTTATTTGATTTTCGTGCTTCTCCTCAACAAGGCTTTTATGCCAGTCGTTTCCCCAGCATACCGTGTCATTTCGCGTTGCACCTCACGTACCTAGACAAAAAGCACGTGTTTTACTCATAAAATAATAATAAACGTTCGTTAAAAACAGGAATCGTTATATTTGAAACTGCGGAAAAGACCACATAGTAATCTAAAAATATTTTTTAAAATCTCATAAACAATCATAATTAGATAAAACCATTTTCAATAAATAAAATAAATTAAAATAAATAATAATCAAACATAACCGAAAATCAAAATAGTTACCAAAAAACCAAAATGACAGTCCATAGTACAATAAGACAATAACGCATTCGAATTTGCTGTGTTATGTGAAATCATTTAGAGTCACTTTTTTTCTTATGACTATAGTGAAATGATTGATTTTGTGGGTTTAGTTAGCATCGTTTGTTCAGTGCAGGGAGGTCTGGGAATTAAGGAATCAATCAAAGAAATTGTGTACAACGACACGAAAAATTCACCAAACCTGATTGATAAATGAAATTTTGGGATTTTTTTTTGTTCCCATTTTCTTCTAAAATCTTCATTTACAACATATACAATAGTAACATTGTAAATCTATAAATGACATTTGTTGTTATCGAATTGGCAAATTAATACCTAACGATGTGAGCTTGTACTTTACCAAAAGCTTTTAAATTTCAAAATCTTCAAAAACCTCTGTGGCGGAGTGTTTTTTATTGCAACAACAGGCGATATTACTTGTCATTCCTATAGAAAACACTCCGCCACAGAGACTTTTTGAAGATTTTGCCCACTGTGTTTTCTTTTTGTATAGCCAAATTAATAGTTTCGTAACATTTCCTGAGCACTTGAAAGACAAGTCAACCGAGTACAGTACTTGGAACTAGAAAGTACGAGGCGCGGACTATCAAATGAATAAGTGTTTTTGCACCATGAAGAAGAGAATAAAAGGATATTCTCAATTAAACATCAATCATTCCACGGAGATGAATGAAACCTCCACAAAACAACAATGACGGACGTCAACCTAAAACCCATTTATTTATTTTCATTTATTTACTTAATTCCTAGTTTGTTCTATTATTATTTATCGATCTAATTCATTTGAGTTTAATTTTGCCGAATTGAATGGCGATTTGTAAGCGATAACAACTAAAAAACGTTTCGAGATTACTACTGGGCACTCTACACTGGGCACGTCTTAGAGATGATTGCAAGGTTTAGAATTGTACTCCATTGTTTCAGTATAATTTAATAATATGTATAATGCATGTATTATATCAAGGAAAAACAAATCTAGTTCTAACAAAATGGCAGAACAAACAAAACATAGGCTTCTCACGAGGTTTAACTTGTCGAGAAAAAAAAAATCGTAATTACGTTGTTGATTATAGTGAAACGCAGACCGGAACCTATAGGGTGATTGTTAAAGCGCAGTTTTCCGAAGTGTCAAAAAACTATCGTTCTCAAACTCGTATTGCCTGTTCGTTTTCGTTATCTAGGAATTGAATTTGAAAGCCCTTATGTAATGTGCTTTTGTATATTGGCAGACAGCCAAAAATTTAGAAAAATTCGGACATTGCTAATTATCGTTCAGGAATGCAGCTTTACAAATAAATCATATTAACAAGTACGTTTCGTGTTCATCTGTGTTCATTGCTTAATTGAAAGTCATTAGCTCATTAACAAAAGCATGGCTGAGACAACCGTTGCCTACAACGACGATAACGTAGTTTTGTAATTGATGTATTAAAGGGGAATTCGAAGGAGTGACTAATCGAATATTTAACGTCAATGCAAACTTGAACTCAGCAGAAATCGTTCCAGAAAAAAAATAAAATAGGTTTAACTTATAAAATGAAAACCTTTTCCAAAGTTCCGTTTAAACACCGTACTGAAGCCTTTCCTTAAGTATTGTGCAAATAACCAGTTGAGAACGAGTGAATATTAACAAGGCCTTACTTAGGGGCTGTTTAAGAGAAACAGACCATCGCGTTTGCCGGGTTAGCCGCTTAGTGAGATCTCGGTTTTGTGCTTGTTTTATCTAAATCTTTATTTGCATTTATATGGAATATCTCACTAGTTTTTGCCGAGAGCTCGGCAAACGGGCTGGTACTTTTCTCCTATGAACACTGAATAACCGAGCTAGAACAGAACAGTTTTCGAATCAGACAATACATAAATGTTTCGGTTTAAGAGATTTTGTGTTAAAATCCCAGAGAGTGAAAAGTGTTAATAGAAATAACTGATGCAGTGAAAAAAGAGATAATAAGTTTGGGGAGTTTAAAAAATAAACTTACGAAAAATTCGTAAAATGAGTATTTGTTAGAAACTTAACTGTGATTTTTGAACATTCTTTAATATAAAATTCAGTCAAACCAATTGAAATTATCTTTTAAACACGTCCAAACTTAAAATCTTGCTGTTTTCATAGTTTTAAACTAAACCCCCGTTATAACGAAACCCCGTTGTATCCAAACGTTTCTTCGGTCCCTTCAGAGTTCGTTTTATCCGGGGGTTCTACCGTATACACAACCTTTGTTGCTTATTATGATATTGATATCGAGGCCATCTCGCTTACTTTAAAATTGTTTTCTTGTATACATATAATCCGCAACACATTACATATTGGCCCTTTTTACGCCGGCCCAAATTTTACGCCCGTCTTTATTGGTGCCAAACTTTCCCAGACAAACAACTAACACCGGTCCTTTAAGTCATGAAAATTAACGCCATTACGGGCGCCATTAAATAAGCCAATAAGGTAGGCCAGGCTATGTATACTCAAAATATCAACAAGGAATTAGGAAAAGAAACCAAATGTACTCTCAATGAAGTCATTACGTTGTTTAACAAACAAGTTGGATTAATCAGGTAATGACCTAGCAATTAACTTCCCAAATCAATTACCAGTATACTAATTAAATAACAATTAAATACTACAATTATATTATCATCAATAACAAGTTGTTTCCTTACCAGTCCCTTATGTTTGATTTTAGCTTTCTTGAATCGCATTTTGTGTTTCACGCGCGGGTTCTTCAATTCTTTGCGACGTTTTCTGATCAGCCCTTTATTTTTCGACATCTAAGGAGGAGTGTGAAAGTTAGTATTCCAGGTGTGCTGGTGATATGTTAGGTTCGGTTTCGTGTGTATGACATGAGCTTTGTCAGGAAAACTTATACCTGGATATCTTTTTCTTTACTAATGGTTACATACCATGTTGATGAGATAGCAAAATTACTCATTGACGTTTCAAAAACTCAGTTAAGATTGTTGGAACATCAACAAAATTGATTTTTGCGGTGGACAACAAATTAAAGTGGCAATTCAAAACCTAACATTATTTCTTTAAGGAAATATAAACAGGAAAGAAAATTAATTTGAACAAACCTCATAGGTAATTTTTCGTTTTCCATCCTCATCGAATTTGTCTTCTTCTTTTTCTTCTTCAACATTTTCATCTTCACCATCACTGTGTATAAACAGAAGCATGTACAGATGGAAGGATTGCTAGCACATACATGCACGTTTATTTTTAAAGGATTATAAAAACATATAAGGCTTCGAAGGCCAAACAGTTAAGAACATGCTAAGAACATTAGAGGCTTTGGAACGTTAGCTCTTAAGAAAATATTTTTACATTTTACAAGCAAACGTCATTATAATAGTCAAGAATATTGTCATCATGTTGTTTACAACAGTATCAACTCAACTCCATTAAAATCGGAAGTGTCAACCAAGTTCGTTGACTAGTGTATAATTACTGTATATCTTAAGAACTTTTTAGGCTTCAAAGTTGAAAAGTTAACAACGTTCGAAGGCTTCATCAGAGTTGAGTGTTCTTATAAAAAAAACGTGTATTGCTGTTGCTAGCAAGTAACTGTTTATTCAAATTAATTTTACGAACGCTACTAAGGCTTTTTCCCTCGGATACTGTCATAACCAACAAAAATTATTTTCTTTTCGTTCACCTTTCTTTAGATTTGAACTTTTTCAATTCACGTTGATTTTTAATGAGCTTGTAATATTCTAATGGGTCAACAGGATCTTCTGCAGCTTCTTCGTCGTCGTCCATTTCATTATCAGATTCCGCAATAACCTTTCATAACAACAATGAAAAATCATTTACACTTGGTTTCCAATAAATGAAATTTTTCCCGCGACTATCACACAACAGTCTCACGATGCATTGTTGCGCGACTTAACAGCGATCGCGCGATAGTGACTGTGGCACAACGTAAGTCGTAGAAATAAACAGAATTGTCATGCGACAACCCAGTGGCCAAGTGTTTTCTATAGGAATGGCAAGCTCTACTGCCTGCTGTTTTTCAAATTACTCGACAAAATAGCCACCCAAAATGAAAATTATATCGGCTGTGACCGATTTCCAAAGAAAATTTTAACGCTTGAAGTGCAGCGAGAAACCATAATTTTCGCAATTTAAAGCCGAAATAGCATTATAGAAACAACCTAATTTATGGAAAACAAACTGTTGTGCGATAAGTAATCGCACCATAGTCGTACATCACAGAAAGCACGATAATCACAAGACAAATGTTAGTTATTGGAAACCAAGCTTTACAAGAAACGCATTACGTTTGGCCGCGTAAGCCCATATCATGCTTTAACTTTCCCTCCATACGACACTCAAAAATGATAAAAACAAAGGCTGTTTACAGAGTAAAACTTTAACAGCACTCATTATTTGGTAGGAAGGTCTCTTAATGCTGATTAAGGACGGTAAGTTTAGAGAACATCACGTTTTTTCCAACTTTACAGAATTTTTAACCTTATATGTGCTTTCAAATTTTAAATTCGACACACTCTATTTGGTTGATTTATAAGATAACTGGTTGGCCAACAACTGATTTGTAATATAGCAACTTCAAAACGACCACTTGAAGTGGAAGAATGTGGTTATCAAAAGATAATAGTTACCCCATCCTTCTTCTTTCTTTTAGATTTTCCTTTCAGGATGTTCATTAAGTCGTCAGATGGAGTCTGAGAGGTATTGTAAGAGACTTTTGATTGTTACATCAAAAATGGTTCCAAAATATCCCAAACTTCCCCCACAAACATAGAGTTTGAAAGGTATTACAGAAGACTCCCTTTGACTCGACAACGATAACACAAGTGGTATTACTGATGAGTGGTAAATACTGACGAGTGGATCATGGAAAATAGAAAAACATGGTGATATCGAACATCTAAGTTTTTCAAAAATAATTTATAGTTTACAGTATCTATTAATCCAGGCATATTTACCAGAGACTTATCAGTGTAAATTTCCTTTCAAATACAAAAGTTAGATGAAAGTAAACCTTACCTTATGTGTTTTGCTTTTGATTCCTAGAAGATAAAATATTTGAAAGGAACTAAAAAAAACCCCGATTATTATTACCACCTTACGATCCATAATGTTGCTTTGCCAAACACAATAATACATACAGGAAGATATCTCCTTATCCTGTGTACAGGACAGAAAAACATATAATTGTATGTTCAACTTCTTCTTATTCACAACTTGCTTGATGATGAGAGAAGGTTCTCTCGAAACATGACACGACATGTCCATTACATGATAAATTGTATTTCGCTTCTCAATTTGAGTAAAATATGATGTAATTGCAAACATGACATGAAGCATGCATTTATGGCTACCTCATTGTTTTTGGGAAAGTGGCAATCTGTCACAAACCTTAAAGAACTGTTCTTACCTGCTAGATGCTCCTCGTTGTCTTCATTTGTTGAAAGCAAGCTTTCTATTTCACCAGCAAGTTTCTCATCCAGTGGTTGCAATTCGGTCAACAGCTACGAGGTAATAAAATAAGATTAGAAATGAATGAATTGAAATGTGTAAATGTCTGTTCTAATTGATCATGGAACAGAGATCATTATTCAAGATTAATGGGGCATTTCATAATCCCCACCCAAAAACGAATACAACAAAAGACAGTATTAAGGAGTTGTCATAAACATCGATGAAATGTAAACAAGCCAGGAGTTCCAAGACTTGAAACAGATGGAGATTCAGATATTATCCTACAAGATACTGAGATTTATACTCTTGTGAGAAAACCAACCAATGGGCAAAAACCTTCAAAACGTCTCCATGGAGGAGTTTTTTCTATTGAAACAGCAGACGATATTGCTTGCAATTCATATAGAAAACGATCTCATCTTGATATAATATTACTATAACAACCCTCGGTGAATGAAGTTACAGAAATTATAAGAATTCCATTAGGCGTGACCATGCTAATAGCCAGTGGATTTGAAAATACTATTACATTCACCTGCTTATGTTGGAGAAGTATATTAAAAACAGGATGGCCTTTGGTATTCTCTTTACTTGCTTTTAATGCCAAATAAAAGGAGAGATTTGCTAAATAGCTAAAACAAAAGGACAATGCATTAAATGAATGTGGCTAATATCTTTAGAATACAACTAGCAAATCAATGAAGAAGGGCAGACATTTACTTCAGTAACAATTGATGTTTCATCTCAATGTATAACTTCCCCTAAAACATAAAAGTACAACATACTTTCAAAACTCTAAGGTAAACAGTTAACAGGTTTACAAACTTTCTCAACTTATTCATTTCATAAATAGCACTTTTTTTTTATGCTCAGCCACGTACCGGGGGAGGGAGTGGTTCAACATATACAACAATGTACAACAACATTGTATGCAAAACATGTTGCAGTAAACATGCCCTTTTTGCTGCCTTTTTGACCCCCAATCAAAATTCCATAGTACACTACAGAGAAGTAAATACGGTAAAAGACAACATTTGCACTTCATTGATTTACAGGTAATGTTCATTAATTACAAATTTTAGTTTATCAACACATGTATGATGATCTGCGAGATGATCTGTGAGACATCATGGTAAAATCATAATGTCTCCAAGTATTCTTTATAAAATCAGTGACAATGATATGCCTAATAGAATTGTTTAGCCTATTATTCTCCATAATATCATGTTCTTCCTTACTTCTTTTGATTGTATTACATCTCTTCTGGCTAACAACAGCAAGGGATGATAAATATTAACAACTTCAGCTAACTAAAACAAACATTAGAAATCTATAGTTAATAAAGCTATGAATCTAATATTGACGTATGGTACAATTCATCACAAAAAAATTGCAAACAGAACAAAATAATTCCCAAAATTTTCAAATTTAAAAATAATTCATACCCGCTCTTTGTACTCCCCCAACATTGGCAGTAATTCTGGTGATTCTTTTGCCAATATCTAGTGATAATCATTGTAGCATTAACCAGGTAAAAAATATTACCAATAATATCTTTTTCATAGAGTTCCAGAAATAAGACCAGGATTATATTTCACTTATATCAGACCTATATTCGAGAAAGGGAGGCCTATACATGGAAAGAAAATGCATAATAGACTTGAAATAGAAGTTTCTTAAAGATTTTTATTACATTTGTAGAAGGAAACTTGGTGTAGGGAAACTAGAAGACAAAAGTTCAGACAACGACAAGTAATCAAATTCAGGAGGATTGTGAGTTTTTGTACATGTTCACCACCACTATCATCCCCTTGTGAAACTTTCCTCCATTTCAGTCAAACTATAGTCATCTCGTTCATCCTCCCTTTGTTGCAACTCAAACTAACTCTCTGCATTCAGCATTCATAACCAGGTCTTCCCATGAAGTTCACTGGAACCCTCACTTGGTTATGGCGTGATGGTCAAGATTTCCCTTCGGATATTCTTCAAGGAGTTTTGTCACTTATTATTATTATTATTATTCATGAATATTTTAACAGGATATATACATTTCAGTACAAAGTTATACTGCTATTAACATGTGTCCTGTGTGCTTGAAAATATATATATATATATATATATTAAAAAACTAATTTAAAGATGTATCAAAAATTTAAAATAGACAAGTTGTGCAGATTTTAATCTAGCCTGGTGTAAAGGTAAATAGCGAAAATAGCAAAAACATAGTGATAAACCTATCAGCCTTCGTAGAATTCGCACAACTTGTTTTTAAAAAGTGAGAATGAAGGCTCTTTCCTAATTTCTAAAGGAAGATACATTCTTAAATGAATTGCTCATAGCATGGTTGACAGTTAAGCTTGTGTAGCCATTTATCAATACAGCAGATTTCTTTAGAGCAACAGTTTTAATTTCGGAATTCACTACACAATGATTGTAAATATCAGTTATCAGCATTTTACTTGAGGATCCAACCCTGAGATACCTTTAGGGTTGGGGAAAGTGAATTCCATTCATTCTTCAAAACTTTATTGCACCAGGAACTTTTTAAAAAAATAATTGACATGTTTGTTCCATTTCCGAGTATAATCACAAATACTCCTTTAAAAACAAATTATGGAACATTCCGGGTCCTCCTGAAGGCTTGGCCGCAATTTTGTACCGTAAAGCAAGATGGGGTTTATTATTGATGGAATATTTCGGTACCTACAATAATATTGGCTAGGTAGCAAAAATAAATTATTACTGGAAAGTTTCACTTACCTCCAGCTTTTCTTTTTTAGACAGTTTTGACAAGTCTTTTACAACAGAGGTTGGCAATTCCTGGTGTGAAACAAAATTGTTAGGAAAGATAATCTAAGAATTCAGCAACAACTTAAATCCCTTTCTTTCACTGTACAAAACATAACAATAAGAAGCGGACAAGCTTAGCAATTGTAGCTTTTCAGTGGGCAAAATCTTCAAAAAGTATTTGTGGAGGAGTGTTTTCCATAGGAATGGCAAGGAATGGCAATATCGCCTGCCGTTTCAATTAAAAACACTCCTCCACAGAGACTTTTTAAAGATTAAACCCACTGGGTTACCTTTCCATCCTCATCCAGTTCATCAGTCTAGAAAAACGCAATCAAAAGCAACTGTTATAAGAAGCAGCTAAAAAAGGGTTAACTTTGAATATAATAATTTATTACTGTTTTGAAAATAAACAAAAAACAACAACAGAAAGCAAAAGCAAACACATCACAAATAATGCACCAAAGAAAGTACACAAGTGTAAACAGAAATTGAAGATTAAAGGTTTGAAATGTCCAAAGAAGTTATTACTCAATGTAAACATCCCAACCTTGTAAACGGTGCAAAAAGTCCGAAGTATGATGGACAGTTATTTTCTTAAAACTTGGATATTGAAGTATTATGAAACTTATCGCAAAGAACGTTTTTGTTTTAATTTTCAAAATGCTCACATTTTACCGAACACACTCCACTTTCTTACCTACATGTATGAATGGAAATCTTAAGAAACCTTTAGGAAAATAATCATTGAAAGACAACAACTATTATATACGATCAACACAAACATGTGAACACACAGTGAAATATTAAATTATATTGAATAGGCAACTCCTTCGTTTATCATTACCATTAGCAAACCTAGGCTGTTGTCTATCAGGGTAAGGGTTAGCTTTCTTTCAGGCAGATCCCTAGATTAGTCTTTCTACAAAGTTGTTGGCATTGAATCACATACTTTATCATCAACCAAGTAAAAATCATTCATTTCCAGTTTTTCCGCCATCCTCTTCTGCAGAGTCATTGCTTCTTTTTCTTCTTCTTCGGCAGCCATTTCAGCATCTTCATCACTAGCTAGAACGGTTCAAAAGAGTTTGTTAAAAAAAAATCTCTTTTCACAAAAATCAACATTGGACCTTGACCAATATTACGATTTCTTAAAAACACACCCAAAAAAAGTATTATGTTTAGAGACACCACAAGAATTTGGAATCACAATTATATCAAACAAATAATTTTGTAGACTCTCCTGTAAAATCGCCAACAAAAGCAAGGGAATCAGGACTAAACTTTCAGACCTACTATTTCTAAAAGAATTTACTGACCTTCAATATCTTCATCCAACACATCAGCGTCATAATAAACTTTCTTGTTCTTTCCCCATGCTTTATCACTTGGAAGTCCTAAGATCAATTTTCCAGCTTTTAAGTTAAGTTCTCCTATTCGGAATCCTTAGTGAATATACATAGAACTGCAGCAGGTAAAGATAAAGATTAAGACGTTCTACTACCATTTATGCTTGTCTGAATGAAATTCTACATTCGAAATCAAGCAGACCAAACGTCAGATAAACAGACATCATAGCATCAAAGTTAGAGTTGTCAAAGAACATGAATATTCTCAGTGAAAATCAGTCAAATACACTCACTCAATTTTATATTTCAAAGATAATTTCTTCTTCTTTTTTAACATTCAGCATTTCATTTCTCTTGAATTGAAAAGAAATTACTTGTTTTCTTCAAGATTGGTACACATTCTCGTTGTACAAATTAAGTCAATTTCTAGACGTCTGACTTTTAAATGCAAACACCACAATGATAAGATTGAAGGAGAATTAACGGTAAAATATGAACTCCCTAGCTATTAATTCTCCTTTAAGGATTATACTGTTTTTCTACTTATAGCTACTGGTCATGTAAACGTAACGTAACATAAATGTAAAATCCTTAAGTCTAATGTCATTGTATTTAGTATTTTGGCAAAGATTGCCGCTTTTAAATGAACCAATGCGTGGATAATTGCTGACAGGTCAACTACATTTGGGTAGGTATGAAAACATGCCCCAATTACCTTCATATATGTTGGTCTCATCGTCAGTTGACTACATAAATAATGAAAAATGAATGAATAGAAAAATAATAATTATTTATTAAGAGGTTTAATTATATAGTACAGCATTATACAAAAACAGCCAATAGGAACATCCGTTTACATTGGAAGATTTTGGTTTACATTGGCTTACTTAACCCTATCATGCCTGGTGGTGGGGTGGGGTGTGTGGGGGGACCGTTAATGGTTATGACTGTACCGTTAATGGTATTGACATCATATTTCATGACATTTCCTAGGGATAAGAATTTTCATAAAAACATTTTTTTTACACAAGCATATTTGCTAACGTCAGCACTTTCTTGAGGTAAACCCATTTTCACCAAAACGTACTTCTTGGAAATCTGAGGCACATTGTACGGATTATAACCCTTATTATGCATCGTAACTGTCTAGGATATTATTCTAGACATGTCAAGCAATAATTTCTGTAACATCTTTCTTAACGACAAAAAATATTATTAAGGTTACTTTTGAAATTTTAAGAGGAGAGCTTTAAATCATAAATCAGATAACATAAAGTTGTATCAAGAAATGGTATTAATTTCATAGAGAGTGCAAGTAAAAGATTTCATACATTTTCTGAATTTTCTTCTTCTGTTATGTTCTCATTGTCTTCAATGTCTTCATCTTCCTCCTCTGAGTCTTCATCAGAGTTTCCAATTCCAAGAACTTCTTCATTCTATTACATAAAGACAGGTGTAAAACGTGGTTATGTTATTTCATGTTTTTACGATCAATGTAAAGATTCATCACAACAGGTTAGGTTAAGTTCATCAATGAACTGAACTGACATTAGATATTGTTACTTAAAGGAGAATTAATGTCAAAAATTCCACAGCACCTTTTTTGAATAAATCGATTCTTCTATGAAAAATATGATTACCTACCGAATTTAAATAGTTTTAGTGAAATAATTCAGAAGATATATGGTTTTGAAGTTTTACAAATTAAGTGAATCGTGACGTCATTATAGCGGAAGACTTTTTTCTTCAGCTGTTCATGTTTTTTATATGTTTAAAACGATGTTAACACATTGCTCTCTTTAGTTCTGAGTTAATATCTATTATCAAATAGTAAGACGTGGTTTACATTGTTATAGATATTTATAAGATAGGAAAAGTAATGTGCACTGGGGTTTGAATAAATTTTACAGATTTTTCTTTCACTTTCACCTTGTTTTTAAACGATTACTTACCAGCTTTTTATTTTATAGCTATTACATCCATTTTCAAATTGTATTTGCATACAATTTAATTGTTGTTACTCTCATCAGAACCTTCTTCAAATGAAATTTCACTGGGAGCTTTCATCGTGCGAAAACCTCATTAATTCCATAGTAGACACATAAAATATTACTGAACTTCAAGTGTGAATATCCGCTATTCTGACTTTAGAATACCTTGATTTTAAGCTTAAGACTTAAAATAAATTTTTGTAATTGACATAACATTTTTCAATAAGCTGTTTGTCATAAGTTTTTCTCTTGACGTTAATTCTCCTTTAAAGGAATGGTCCAGTAAATTCTTCACATAAAAATTAGTCAAAAACAACTATTCTTACTTTTCCTAACGGTTTTTCGTGAGAAATTGACAATAGTAAACTATTTTTTGTTTACTGCAATTTAAATTTTGTAAATGAACATAACATCACTGGGGTCTGTGATAATTAAGCATTGAAGAAACTATATTTTGTTTGAAACTTTTATTATTATTAGTGGTAAAACTAAAATTATTTATAAGCGGTTTACACCAGCAGCTATTGTGGACTGCTAAAGCAACACTAGTCCCCAAAATAATTTTTGCTGACTGAAGAAAGGTGTGTAAACAAAAACAAAATATAAAACTGGAAAGATTTTTACAGGGAAAACGCATCGTAAATTTCTCTCCTCAATGTAAGAACAAAATCTATTTCCTTATCTGAATCATTTCACATTTAAACCAATCTTTATTTTCACATTTTCACATTTAAACCAATCTTTATTTTCAGAGCATTGCTTCTCTTGACTCCTATTTTATGTGAGCTTTCATTAGATTTCCCATAAGCAGAGCTCCCCATATCTGCTGTGTTCTAATTCTGATTCAAACTTTTCGGCATTCACACTGATGAAAACATCAGAAAAATCTTTGATGCAGATAGGTTCATATCCAGAGCAAATATTTACGTTTTTCATATTCTTAACAATCATATTTTCACTTTCACTTGGTACAGACATTTTCAAAATAACATTGATAATAATAAAACATGTTAAGTTTTTTAACACATAATAAGCAATAGAAAACTTTAATGGGAATTTCTGAAAATAGTAACAATGTAAAAACAAAAAAAAACTTATTTTTTCCTATTAATCTTAAGGATGCTGAATCATTTTATGTAATTTTAGAAGAAACAAAATTTTTACTTGACCATTCCTTTAAGTATTGGTAAAACAAGAGAACTGAAATTTCTTGTACAGTATTATAAATAAATCTCTTACTTCATCATCCTCTTCCAAATCAGAATCATCCACGTGATTGGATGGATTTAATAAAATCTAAAAAACACAGTAAGAGACAATAAATAAATATGAAATAATGAACGAAATAAATCCACATAGTTGAACATCTTCTTGAAGAGACACAGCTTCTTCTGGATAAGAAACTGTTCTGTTGGCTCAGACACATAGTTCAGACATAACATTTTGAACAGATCTTCAATTCCATTGGTCCATGAAGTATTGCTTCCCAATAAAGGGAAATTCTGGTCCTTTTTGTTTCTTCTATTCCCCACCCGATCAAAGTCATTATCTTAACAATGTGTTGTAATATAACTTCTAAACACATGCTATCTTTTGAAATGAAATGACCAAAATTTGGTACCCAACCTTATCTTTACTTCGGTGGAACTTCTCAACATCATCATATACGTAGTCTTCAGATTCCTGCGTAGAAGGACAGACTTTTTTAATACTTTCGAATCATCTGAATACAGTTTGCTAATTTGGTCATCAATTTTGAAAGGTAATGAAACTTCTGGATAGGTCTATACCCAGTGGGCAAAATCTTCAAAAAGTCTATGAGGAGTGTTACCTATAGGAATGTCAAGCAATATTGCCTGCTGTTTCAATAAAAAAAACACTCCTCCACAGAGACTTTTGAAGGTTTTGCGAACTGGGTAGTTTTGAAAGGTTACAAAACAACTTTGAAATTATTGTATGAATTGACAAAAGTTAGATCGTTAATTTAATCAAAGTAACTGCTTGTGAATCTTTACAATTTTTCTTTCAAAAGGATAATGATATTTTTAATGATATAAGGAAATTTGAGAATATTATTGCTTCTGGTAAAATCTCCTTCATAACTCAAACTTTATGATCTTTTTTTAAACGTTTCCCTATTGTTTTGTTCACAAGAAGTGTGACACAATCTGTTTTCACTTACTGGATTGGGCTCCACCAATCTCACTTTCTTTTCTTTATTCACCTTTAATCCTTTCCTGAAGGTAAGAGAAAAATCATCGATATTAGTGCAAACAGCAACAAAGAATAACAAAGTCTCTACATAAGTAGGTGTAGAAATAAAAATACCTTTTCCTAGCCATCCGTTATTTTTGGACCAAAACACAGTTGAACTAATATTGCAAATGAATTATTTGATGGAAAAATATTTTCATCTATTATACTAAAAGAAACGGAAGAAATGACAGTTGTTGTTATGTGTATCCCAACTGTGGTGTCGTCATTATCAAACATATAAAAGGATTAGATAACCGTGAGATAAAAGGCCATTGTCTTCGCAAGTGAAGGTTTTGAAAATATCACTCACTTTTCAAAGTTCACTATAATGCAGAGTTTCTTTTAAATCTTTATACAGGATGAACAATTTACATAAAAAAGAATATTATGAAGGTCCAAATGGAGTTAAAATTGACAAGAAATATATATTTGGTAGACCTTTGAAGCTTGGGTAAGTTTCAGCTTGCCTTAATTTTAAAGGCTATCCATTAAAGAATTTGACACCCCCAAAAAAAACCCAGATTTGGCTAGCTGAAGTTTTACTTTAGGTAACTTTAAAAAAAATATGTTGTTTCTTGTGTTGTAATTGTATAAATTCATTTCTGTTCTATTTTAGTGGAAGAATTGCAGAACCCCGGTTCTGTGGGAAAAAGGGACAGGATTTAGGTCAATATTACTTAGGTCAACTCATTTTTATTCACCTTTATTTCATACCAATTAAAAAAACCTTTTATTTTAATTACAGCTTTAGCAGACTTGACCATTCTACACAAAGCAAATTACCTAACTCCATGGAGCTGACATAGTGTGCAGTTTTTAAGTGAAATAATCCGATCTAATGCTGAATGAAACCAACAAAATTGTTTATTGAGATACATCAACATGAGGCTGAGTAATAATTACAGATATAGATTTAAGTAGCTGCCCGGGTAAAAAAATTTTTACTGATGCAATTCCCGTTCATTACAACACGAAAGAAACCTTACATGCCCACGTAAGATAATTAGCTTTCACGAAGGATCGGTGTTATTTTCATGTCCAGTTCTATCACATGTCAAAACCAAACTGCATAGAATACAAAATATTTTAAATTTAATAATGACTTCATGTTTCATGTAAAAATTCAAGTTTCTGTCTGGCTGTACTTTACGCAGGCATATTAAAAAAAGAAGTTGTGAATTAAAAACCCTCCTCTACATGCCACTACTTCTGGAATAAATTTATTACTCTGTATCATTAAAGACAATCTTTAATTATAAAACTGAAGCAAAAATATAATCATACCTCCTTGTCTATTTGTAAGATACACCACATTTTCAAACTTATAAACTTAACAACTTTTAACTAATCTAACATTACCATATATTTTTGACTATCTTTCCTCCTTTCTACCGTCAACAAACGAAAATGTAAACATTTGACGCAATGCAATGGTTTCCCTTTATACTAATACGCATACGGATAAAAAACTGTTGCCACATTTGTCTATTAAACAAATTTGATGTTTTTTTGTTTTTCACTTAGGACTCACAACCAGGGCTTAAAACGCTTATAGTATTAATATATAGATAAATTCTTTAACAAGCAGTACTTGTATCATAATTGACTATAAAAACTATTAACACAATAATTTAAAAAAACATCCCAAATAATTACGAAAATGTAACAATAATCATTCTTTATTGATGTTGTGATAAAATCATTTATGATCATTACCAAAGTAAACTTCCCTACTTCAATTAGAAACTTGGTAAGTGAGAGCAGGGCTTGATGTTAAAATGTTCTGCAACACAAAATGCAGGAAAGAAAGAAATATCACAAAAAATTATAATAATAGTATGGTATTCTCTATCAGGTTTATCTTAGAAGTGAAAACTTGTAGTGTCATAAAATAATAGGTATGTTTACTTTGATGATACTTTGAATAGTTCACCAGATCAGTTTTGTTCTTAGGTTTTCTTCGTGAAAAAAGGTTGGATTTTTACAAGCTTCAGCAACAGAGTGGCACAAATGTGACATGGTTTGCGAAAAGGGACCACCAACAGTGGAAATGCCATCAATGCCAGAAATGCTAGCAATGTCAGAAATGCCACCAATGCCAGAAATACCACTAATGCCATCTTTAACCGGGTGGCAAATCTGGCAAAAGGCTTCGTTGATCTGGTCAGCACAGCGAAGAACACACTCAATAGAAAATACTTCACAATGAAAGTATTAAGAATACCATTCTCAAAAGAAGAACTAGCTAATACTTGGTATGGGGACAGAAGTAAACCGATAAAGGATACCAAATTAAATTGTCTTTATGAAATTGCTTTTCGCATTAGATGAAGAATGTCCGCCCATACCATGAAGTATCTTAAATTTTTTCTTTAAAAAGTTGGAATTTGCTTTCATAAAACAAACTGTGTGGCTTTTTGCTTACCACATGCTTTAGTGGTAAAACATACCAATGTGTGGAGTATTTTTTAAATGTAATGGTTTCTTAAAACACCCTCTAACTGTCCAAAATATGAATAACAACATCAACCATCTACGGACATTGATAAAATATGCATCAAAGTCAGCAATAAATAAAAAAGTATACATATATAACTACACACCTCTCCCTTATGCTTGTAGTAAAGGTTTCCTACCAGTGTGTGGAGTATCTCTTAAATGCAATGGTAGTTCCTTAAACCACCGCTTCACTGTCCAAAATATGAATAAGAACATCGATCATCTAAGAACATTCATAAAATACCCATCGAAACCATGGGAAAAAAAGAATTCTGTTGTTGGCAAAGTAGAAAAGAATTTTCTCTTTTCACTGTCCTGCAATCATACTCGCTTGGTTTTGTGTGGTTTCTCCTCACCTTAAAAGTATATGGTGGAAACCTTGCCTGTGGTTAAGAAGGTCAGAGTCAAGTTATGCCATGAGACCTTTTATCCAGAAATTAACCATTTATTTTCAGTTTATTTTAATATTTCCGTTCCAATAATCAACAAGATGTGGAGATAACAGCACTCGTGAATATCATCAACTTCATTTCGGTCGTGTTTTTTGTGTTTTGATTTGTTTAAAGAGGTTTCAGACTCATCTTAAATTTCCCCCCAATTATTAAGCGATATTTCAAATTTAAACTATTGGGTCAAAAGTATTTACTGTAAGCTTCCTTTTTAAATGTTTTTCATTTTTTTTCGTTGATTAATTGCTTTATTAACGTGTGTCGAGAATAATAGAAGAATAATAGAAGCATATGTCGAGCATAGATGAAACTACCTTTATATAGACAGGTAAATAATGGATGTTTACGTTTTTACTGAAAAGAAATGCCCAAAGTCTTTTGACAGTCAAAAGAATAGAATTTGTTACTTTTGACTGCCGAATCGGGTCGCTTTTCAGCAGTAAAAACGTAAACATTATTTACCCGTCGTCTTTTCTGACAGAATGAAGAGTTAAGCCAAATGGGGTTTGAAGATAATGGTTTCTGTTGTAGATTGGCCAAGCAAGAAGAAGAAAAAATAGAAGAAAAATAAATAAAATTCCTTAATGGAGGCTGACCTCTTAATGAAAATCTATTTCCTTTCCAAATTCCTTTCCAAATAATGAACCATACGTTTTATTTATAATTTTTAAAGCCAGCCCCTTTAAAAACTTATCCTCATTCATCAGCTATGTTCTCTTGTGATTCTCTAGCAACTACCTCTTGATTACGTAAACCTTTATATTATAGTGATGTAGTACTAACTTGCACAAAAGTAAATCTCCATTTCCACCACACTCTGATGCACGTGCACGGGGGATGCACAAAACAACTCTCGAAGTTCGGCGATCAGTAGAGTTCGTTCGCAGCGAATATTAATAAAGTGTAGCCCGTTTGCCCGAAAATAGGCCACGTTACGTTCATTTCTCATCATTGGATAAAAGAATTCATGAAATATTTCTCCCTAAGGAATGATGTTATTATTTGTGAACGACACAAAACAAACGACACTATCCTTTTAAGAGTAGAAACGAAGCGAATATTGCATGTGTGGTGTGCCCTATTTTCTGGAAGGTAAATCTAATTCGGCAACCGGCACTCTCACCAAAACACAAAACGTGTTTCATTTTTGGTTTGGCAATCTAAAGTAAAGTGAATGATTCCCGCGAACGATGATTCCAGGATTCACATTTACTCGCTTGATACTTGGACTATTTGCTGCTTACCTTATAAACAGTGTTTATGTCTTGTATACTTTGTTCAATCCAGAAGAATGTAAAGGTGAATCGGCGAACTGCATAAAGCCGGCCTATGAAATGGACGAGTTTCAAAAGATGAAGGTAAGGAGAGCTTGTTCTGTGGCTAAATTGACTGTGCATTCCTTCATATATTTTACTGTCAAATGCAATATAAATAGTAGAGAGGTTTAACCCAGTGTTTTAAATTTCTGCATTTGCAGATTTCTATATTTCAGATTTCTGCATTTATAGATTTCTATATATACTAAACACGGGTTTCTCTTCTTATTTTCTTTAAACACCACACCAAAAAGTGAAACCTACCTCTAACCCATAAATGAACATAATTTTCATAAAACAGCCACCCGTTTTCATATATTTTCTGAACAGTTCAGGTCACTACACAAAAATGTCAATTCTTGATAGGCGACTTACAAAATGTCTATATGGCCTTGTTATTGTGATTCATAATCTCAAGACTTGCAGCCTCATCTTTGATTTGGGTTGACACACACATCTTGTGTTGTCCAAATTTAGCAACATGAGGATACTAATTCGGACCCACTCCACCAAAAAAAACATTCAATATCATTCTCGTAATATTTTAGACTTGCACTGTTCCACTTTTTCGAACAAACATCTACTTGTTCGATGTTTTGTTCTGTCAATTTTGCAAGATTTTTTTTAAAAATCACAGCGAAATGAAAAGATCGAAATGAAATCTTAAAAGTTTCATTAAGGCAATGTCACATGACTCTTTACTGATTACTGCACTAGTTACCAAACTCTTATAATTTTCATTGATTTCATTGAATGACTGAATTGACTGTCCATTGTATCATTATTTTTGTTTGTTACAATTATTTCATTTTAGGTATCAATTTTCGTCAGTCGACTCAAATCAGCTCAACCTGTTGATTTGACATCAATATGGGATTCCGGTTCAAAGTCTGTTGCAGAGTACCATGATGTGTAGGTTATTGCATTGTTATTATTGAATGAAGAACTTTTGGATGCTTCCCTTACTAGTTTATGAAAATCAATCTTATTTTATAGTTCTGTCAACATGACACTGCCATTCTCAACCAGACGAAATGGCACGCTCTTTGCGTTTGTGTTTATGCACCCGATGCTAGAATCACCATTCAAAAGTAGTAAATCAACTTATCAAGTATACAAGCTCACAAAATACATGGTACCCAAAGATAAAGCTTTCAATTTAATCCAAGGAAGCAAGCAAAATGTTAGTGTTTTAGAATCATTTGCTGGTGTTTTTTTAGAGTATTATACCTGTAGACAGCTTCCTCTAAAATTTGCTTATTTTTACCAAACAATGTTGAGCCTTCGTACTTTATATTTGTATTCCATGCTGCAGTTTGTACAGATCTCACAGTTTTCATTTCATATCCAAGTTAAACCACAATCATTAAAAAATATTTGTTGTGTTTGACAAAGAGAAAGACACAATTTTTCTAAATTTCGGTTCTACAATGAGATAATAAGGAGATGTTTTCGATAAGTATAAATTGCATCGTTAGTTATAAGCATTTTTGTGAAAATATTGCAGAGGTGAATGGAAGGTGTCTGACGTAAGTGATGAAAGAGTCAAATTTTATCATTAGGAAACTAGAGATGCATCAATGCATGTTTCTTTTCATAATTCAAAGTAAATTTCAGAAGAGTGTTTATATCTTTATGAGTGAATATAAATGATTTTAATAGTTTTTAGCAATACATTTCTTCAGAAAATAAATTTAATAGAAAATTATAATGTATTCCCCATCCAGTATACATAATGGTACATTTCCGAATCTTTGTTACTCACAAAAATTTTTTTGTAAGGATAGAACTCAAGTCGCTTACCTGCTTGCTTAATTTTTTCAGTAAGCTTTTGGCAAAAGAGAAATGATGGAATTTAAAATAACACAAAAAAGCTAGATAAAACTCACAAGAATATTATTTTCCTGAAACTTAACTTAATAACTTAATAAGGACAAGGTAACTATAACTAGAAAAAATGGCTGGAATGGATTATTGAATTACAAGAAGATTTAAGATCAATTTTTTTAAGTTGCTTCTTAGAATAAAATTTCAATACTCCAGTTGCTTATTTTTTTTGCCAAATCTGAGTACGGTTGCTAATAAGAAAGTTGCTTATAAAAAAATTGTGTCTATTCTTTTTTCCACAGAGGTTTTCCATTACATCATTGAGATAATTATCACGTTCAGGTATTATATTAAACAAATTATCACTGGAATCACTCATGTTTACATTTTTGCTACATTCAATGTAACAAACTTATTTCATTTATTTCATTGCCAGTGCTTTATTCCTCATAAATGTCCCACACATATATATTAAAAAATGATAGTGGAATAGCTGTGTAAAATGAAAGTCTTTTAAATAGTGTTGAAAAAGAAACAATGTTACTTTTGAAAATGTATCTGTGAGAAAGATAGTAAAAATGATTTTCCATTCTCTTTAGAGTTCGGAGACACCCATTACACATATGCATTCCAAAATTTCTATATTTATTGGGATTCAAAACAAAACATTTCCACGGTTTGCAGTTCCTGGTGATATCTACCATTTACTAAAGTTTAATAAAGATGGAAAGTATCATCCACTCGTTTATATTGATGGTTTGAGCACGTTGGCAAGACACTTGATGGTACGCCTTTCCGTTCATATATCATAGTAAATAATGCAAATAATTATCAGCGTTACTTAGGGCCTGGATTTATTTATTATGAACTGTACAAAATTAATAAATTAATTTTACTCTGCTGTTGTAGAGGACAAACTACATCTGGAAATAAATTACGCAGACTAGTTTGCTAGAAACTGTTTGGAGGGAGATTTTGTTGGTTTTCATCCTAACTAACAACAAAACAGTGCAATGTCTTCTGTTCTTAAGAATTTCTAAGCTTCTCCAAGTCAATAAAAAGCAACTATTGGAGTGCTTAACCTTTCTTGTGTTTCTGTATTATTGTTGCACTTGAAAATATGCAATTTCTTGTAATAGCTAGGAGATTAAACCATCTACGTGAAACCCCAACATAAACTTTATCCAAAAAAAGGGTTCATAATTATTTGTTAGAAAATTTTTAACTTTTTTCAGCCTGTAACGAAAGAAACTACAAAACTCAAGTTGAATATTTATATAACTCCAGTCTATCTGGGTAGACTACGCATATGGTCATCAGTTGAACAGACTTTAGGCAAAATGAAAGAATTAGGTAATTATTTTATTTTTCTATAATATTATATTACCATTTAATTCAGTAATTGAATGGCAGAGGTCAGGGGATAATACAGAAAATGAATTTGAGCAACGCTAGCAGAACGAACAATCCAACCTCTTGCAGCTGGGGAGTCTGGGGGTGCATTGTGAGCGGCCCCAGTGCAGTGCATGGGCAAAGTCTAAATAAATAAAATAGTATGATCATACACACTTATATAAACACTCAATATGTTATATGGAAATTATTTATTAATTTGGGTCCCCAAAATAGATGTCCCCAAAAATCAGTTCACTGATGTTCAAATCACACTGTATAAGCCCGTGGAGGTGTACGTAAATTTATGCTTTCATTCTTGTGTCCAAGTGGTGAGAAACTGAATCAATACAGTTTTGTTATCTCTGTAACTTATATAATCCAGCAACATAATGATCGAGTTTTGTTTGGTTTAAGTTTTTGTTTTGCTGCTTTTTCAGGTTTTACCGAAAATGACTTGGACGACATGAAAGGTTTATTCTCAGATACCAACCTTTATTTTCTTGGAATGACATTCTTTATTGCTCTAGTTCATGTAAAGTATTACCATTTTTAGTTCCTTTTCATTTTTGTTTTGATTCTGATCATTTCAGCTATTCATTAAATTTGATATTTTCTTGTTTTGTTGTTAACTACTTTAGCCAAAGCCTAATGAATTTTATAAACATCTTTTATCGGCTTTAATCCTTAAATTATTTTCCATTGTAGATGCTTTTTGACGTACTTGCATTTAAAAATGATGTCAGTTTTTGGAAAGAAAAAAAATCTATGGAAGGAATGTCCACAAGAACCGGTAATATGGCATTTTTATCATGATTTTGCCAGTATGTCATTATAACTGATTTAAAAGATTCTTTTAAAAGGGAACAATTAACATTCAAATTTTATTTTTGTTCGATCTAGTTGTATGGCGTTGTATATCAACTTCAATAATCTTTGTGTATTTACTTGACGAAAAAACAAGTTTGTTGGTTTTAGTACCTGCTGGTATTGGTGCTATAATAGAAGTATATTATTCTCTCTTCACTTACTATGAAATTCTGCTTTACTTTGGTCTATCGGTGATCATTGATTAATTTTTAAGCATTTTTAATCAGTAAGGTCAGATTCAATTTGAACATTGAACCTTCAGGAAATAGGGCCAATGATGTTGGACGTTCCTTCTTACTTTCTATCAAGTTTAGAAATAGACCTTTCTGTAAATTACGTCAGAGCAGTTTTGCATGATTTTTAATGAGGATTACATTATTACAGTCAAACCTGTGTATAATGTCCACTCTGGGGACCTTTGATAAGTGGTTGTTTTATACAGTGAGTTTTCTACTAAAATACCAACATTGAGGTGGTTGAAAGTGGTCCCTTCAGACAGGTGGTCATTAATGTAGGTTTTACTGTATAAAAATAAGCCGTACCTCAAGAAAAAATTGTTTTATGAAGTTCATGATGCTTCAAGAACGTAACAATTATTATGATTAGTAATAAGAGGAAACCTGCTCTGATGTCATGGTCTGTAGGTCTATTTAATACTTTCTGTTAGTGTTGTTTGAAATCTTTCCTTATTTGAACATCCATTTTCTACGAAATGTGAACTTCCTCATTCGTTTGTTTCCATTTCTTCACAGTTTTGGAAAGTCAAGAAGGCTTTAAAATTGAAAATTACATGGACTACAAAACTTCCGAAAATAGAGGTATTAGATGTTGAACATTCTTCCATTATAACGGGAACAGAAGTCTTTTTTACTTTTTCTTCATTTTTATTTTCTTTTGTATAGTTTGGTGAAAAGTCGAAGTCCGAGGAAAAGACAGCAGAATTTGATGAACAAGTTAGTACAAGTTTATTCTCTAGTTTCTTATTTTCCTTACAATTCATATACTCACGTTCATCAAAGTTGTTTACAAAAACAGCATTCTGGTGACACACAAAGTGATTTGGCCAAAAGCAGTTAAACAAGTCAGGGTGAAGTGTGTACATTTTGTAAACATGATATTTTGCGACTCGAAATGGTAAGTCGGAATGACTCCTTTAGTTGAGTAGTCCACATCGACTCTGATAAATGAGTCTAAATGACATGGTTTAAAGCACCATTTTCATATTTATGCACCAACTGATTAAAATTATAACAAATTCTAAATTTCAAAATAACTAATTCACTTCTTCCTAAAGAGGTAACCTTTACATGATGGCATGTTAGTGTCCAGGCATTTATTGTCACTTTACCTTCAAAAGTGTGCATACCATAATGGAATCTGTTTGTACGACAACTTGCACACAGGAATATTTTCTGTTTATCAAAAGGCAAATGGAATGAACTATTAATTCATTGATAATACAATTAACAGAATAGGTTTTTTCCATGGATTTATATAATACCTTATTGGTTATTTTTACACTGGCACTAAATGGGGTTAATTTTCATGACTTGGGGTTAAAAGGAGCGGCATTGCATGTTTAGCAGTGAGGGTTTGACTGTGGTCTTTCCAAAAATAATGCCAATAAAGACCAGTGTAAAAAGGGCCAGCGTTAAATTTGGGCTGGTGTAAAAAGTAGTATAAAGGAATTTATATTCTCATTTTTGTTTGTTATGAATTTCTTCACAACTGATCTCGATTTCAGGCTATGAAATATTTATCGTATGCGTTATACCCATTACTGTTAGCAGCTTCAATTTACTCATTGGTATATCAACCACATAAAAGGTTTGTGAACTCCATCACATCAAAAGTAATCCCAGTGGGCAAAATTTTCGAAAGTCTCTGTGGAGGAGTGTTTTTTTATTGAAACAGCAGTCGATATTGCTTGCCATTCCTATAGAAAAGACTCCTCCACGTAGACTTTTTGAAGATTTTGCCCACTGGGAATATATCTGTCAGCAGCAGATCTAGAGGGTATGTTGAAATTTGTGGAAGAGAATGCTAACTATTAAAGCATAAACGAAAAACATGCAAATAAGCCTTTTTGGTGGTACATAACTGAAAACATTAAATTGTGTGTCGATGTGCTCCTCCACAATTTTTGACCCTGGATCCACCGCTGGCTGTCAACTAAGTTAGATGATGACACTCTACCCAAAGAAGATATGTACACATGATTTATAAAAAAATGGTAGTACACCTAACCTACTGTAAGATTTCAGTGGTCTAATATTGGTGCTAATGTAATTTCGTTTGGACAATGAATTTATATCTTTGACCAAAGTTCCTCTTATTTTATGCTGAATTAATTTCAATGACTACCGAAGTTCTTCAAATATCACCTGATGTCCGATTTTATCACGTGTGCGGACAACAACTACACATCTTCTTATACCAAATCCTTATTTACAAATTTTATCAATTTTTCGCACTGATTTTATTATATTGACAATGAATTTTTCAATTTTATAGTAGATGTTGTCTTTTTTGTTACATGAAACCACCCAGTGGGCAAAATCTTCAAAAAGTCTATGAAGAGGAGTGTTTCTATAGGAATGGCAAGCAATATCGCCTGCTGTTTCAATAAAAAAACACTCCTCCGCAGAGACTTTTTGAAGATTTTGCGCACTGGGCAGTGAATTCATAAGAAACCTAAGGCCCAGGAAAGCCAAAGAAAGTCCTTAAAAATTGTTGAAGTTATCTTCATTGTTAAGACAGTCATAATACACTGGAAGAAAGAGAAAATTGGTCAAAACTCTTTATTTGCTCGAATATGTCCGCTGATTACCTGTAATTACACACTTTAAGTCTCGTTTTTACAACTTTAATTCAAACATTCAACTTCAATTCATACTTTTTTTTAAAAAACATCTGAAGCTGATATTCGTAAAAACCCGAGAAACCTCAGGTTCAACCCAAACTTTTATTACCTAGACCAACAGATCTACAAATATTTTGTCTCGATGAAAAGTTATCAAATTGTTTCATCTTTCCTATAAATGTTCTGAATTATTGAGGGTATTGCTTTCTCCCCTCTTTCTTCTTCCCCTACAAAACTCTAATATTCCACGATTCTTCTTCGTGATCTTATTCAAACGATGAGACGTTTTGTTCATTTTATCTTTCATTTTCTTTTCAGTTGGTATAGTTGGATTGTCCGAAGTTTAGTTAACGGTAAAATATCACATTTGCTTCTGTGTAAAATATCTTATTCGCTTCTGTGTAAAATATCACATTTGCTTCTGTGTAAAGTATCACATTTGCTTCTGTGTAAAATTATATTTAATTTTTTGTACATCCATACCTTTTCTCCATGTTGATAGCTATTAATAATCTTATGAAACAGTATGTCTACAATATCCTTCTGGAATCTTTTTTTGCTTTTAATCCTGATCCTCTTCTCTTCTAATGACGTTAACGCGCGAGATAATGGCGCTTGTCTTTCTTTTTAAACCGACTGTGAAAACAGAAACAAAGTGCGAAGATCCGCATCCCATATAATACTTTAAGAATTACTTTTTATTTTTTTCTTGTTGTAGGTGTCTATGCATTTGGTTTCTTATTTATGTTGCCTCAGTTATTTGTAAATTATAAGGTAAGAATTAAAAGTCTGCAGTATGAATGAGCGAGAGTACAATATGATTTAACTTTTTGTTTTGTATATTACTTGCATCTATTCTCCTGGCTTGTGGATTTAGAGTTTGAATATTCTGCAAATTCCGGGGCTGAGTCCTTATTTTATTGTCATTTTTTTGTGGTACTCTTGCACTACTCCATATTCTAATGACGATCAATTATGACAGCGAGACTTATTTTTTTTATTTTGTTGTTTTTACCTGCTAAATTTCAAATCCATACTTTTCAATTTGTTTCAGTTAAAATCTGTAGCTCATCTTCCATGGAGGGCTTTCATGTACAAGGTAAGTCTTACAAAACAGCTTAATTTATCATTGATTTTTCATGATGGCATCGTCGTAGATTTTCCTAAATCCTGTTGTACCTTCGTGGTCTTTCTAATGCGGGTGGTACACGAAGTAGTTACCCTTGGAGCCAGACAGACGGCAGACGAAAAGGTGACTGTATCTAATTGTTTTATTACAGGCTTTTAATACATTCATCGATGACGTATTTGCTTTCATCATCACCATGCCGACAGCTCATCGAGTCGCCTGCTTTCGTGATGACATCGTGTTTTTGATTTATCTATATCAAAGATGGTAAGTTTGTAATAACAAAAATACTTATGTTTCAAACAACATCGAAATTATTTCAGTACGTCAAGATTGCTTCAACATTACCGTATTAACTCGAATGAGCGTCCCTGCTCGAAAGAGTGCCTCCCTCGAATGAACGGAGGAACGCTCATTCTAGAAATAGGGCTCTACAAAAAGTTATTAAACGGGAAATGATTTATTGAATGAATGATTTTTTCCTCCTTTTTTACTGATATTTATTTGTACGAGTTCAAATTATTTGAACGTCTTTCTTATATATTTAATGAGTGCCCCTCCTCAAGGTCCCGAAATTAAATTCGAGTAAATATGGTACTCAGTATTTCAATTTTTGGTACCAGAAACCTGGTGACTCTATATGACAAACTTTTCGTCCTGAGGAAATTTTCCTGTCACTGTCACTGTCAATCTCAAATTTTCTTTCGCACCCTGGCGAGTTCGTAATATCGATTGCACAACGTTTTAAACTACCGTAATGGTACTAATTTTCGCGGGTATTAATTTTCGCGCTTTTACCCGCGAAAAATTCAATTTTGTTTAATCCGCGAAAGAAAGAATTTTCCACCCTTATGTCAATAACAACTTAGGGACAAAAAATACAAATTAATTTAGTAACAATATACTGTTATTTTCTTCATCTTTTAATTAATCGATTACAATTACTTCTCTTCTCGAATCTTGACGAAGGTTTTGGCGCGGGTTTTGGAACATGTCACGGATGTCCATTGATTTTACCTCAGTTTTCTTCTTCTGACCAGTTTTTTTAGGTGGCTCTCTTTGCACTGCTTCAACCTCGATTTCTATCTCTTGATTTACATGTTCACGTTCGTTTCTTATTGAAAGAAATGTACCGATAATTTCTTCATCTTTTGGTTCAATATACAGTTCCTTTAACAGCGATTCGTATCGTAACAAGTGAATAGATAGTTTAATGTTGATCAAAAGTTCTTTCGTTTTTAATTTTTCGATTTTGGAACTGACTGAAACCTTCAAAAAAATTACTTAATTTTTGACGATTCGCGAAACTTAATACACTCGAAAAATCTTCAAACGAGCCATACGCGAAAATTAATACCCGCGAAATGCAATTTTTTTCGATTTTTTTTTTTTTTTTTACCGCGAAAATTAGTACCAGCGAAAATTAGTACCAGCGAAAATTAGTACCATTAAGGTAAGTTGTACAGTAAAATCTCGATCTTACACAGGAACCCCGATATAACGAACTGATTGCCTTTCCTCTTCATTAACAAATCCTCTGTAAATCTCTCGATAAAACGAACTGATTTCCTGCTCATTTCAGGATTTGTTCATGCTGTAAACCTTGTTAAATTTGTCTGAATAAGTGAGCGTAAGTGTCAGGTTGTGCATCGTTCTTTCAGACCATTTTAAGAAGCTTTTAACCAAGAACTTTAGCTGGTTAGAAATCGTAGATGTATACACTCTATCAAGATTCTAGTATATATAATGTCAATGCGAGTATTCATCCAATGGAAAGATAAAACATTACTACCGATTTCCACTAGACGAGTTGGCCTTTACCCTTATTCAGTTTTCACTGTGAAAACCTTTATAAAACATGCTTCTTTACATTGGAGCACCGTGAGGGAGAACACAGAAAAGATGTATTTACGCCAATCAGAATACAAATTATTCGTCTAGTGGAATCCATTAACCTTGCCCACCCAACAATAATTTACAAGGATTTCACAAGATGTTTATGATGAGTAAAAACAGGATGTAATAATACGTTCACTAAATCTTTGATTTATATAATTTCTGGCTTTTTGTTTTTTCATGTAGGTTGTATCCTGTTGATAAAAGTCGTGCAAATGAGTATGGAATGACTTTTGAATCGAAAAATGAAAACATTAAAAAAGAAGATGAAACGAAGAAAGATAGATAGAAGATGAATGCTGTTTTTTTTAGTTCTAGTTTTTAATATTCTGCTAAAGAAGAATTTAAGTTATATTTTTTAAATGAAAAAATATTGAGTTTCGTTTTTGTTTTGCCCAACATGATGGAATAATAACTAGAAAGACTTCCGTCTTGAAATCTGCGCGCATTAAGTTGGAAAATCCACATTTTCACATTAACGAACTTGAGGTAATATTTTTAACCGAAAAAAGGTCTAAGTATGAAAAGCTGCTTGTGGTCCATAACCCCCAGCACATTTTTTTTCCAGAAAGATTCCTGGTTCTACATTCTACATGCAAATTTTCATGTAAAATTGAAGCACTTTCGGAAGTTGGTCCAAAATTTACCCGAATTGCCCTTTTGGATTGACGATAACAATAACATTAAACCACACAAAATTAAATATGTTCGAGTTCTTCTTGATCGGGTTGCAAGATGACAACGTGTGAAATGTCACGATTTTCACTGTGACATCATTTTTGTAAGGTTTTTGGGATCGCAGGACGATTGACGAAACCAATATCTGCGTTCGCTTCTAATAAGGTGTTTTTCGTTGGGTGTAACGAAAACTAATCGGGAAATTGTGGATCTTCGTCGTTAACTGTAAGGTTTGGAAACTCCTTGCCTCGACCAAGTCAACATTTCTAACCTCCTATATAGACCTTTTCGTAAATTACGTCAGAGCAGGTTTCGCCTCGTTTCTAGTCTCAATAACTATTACGTGCTTAAGCATGATAAAAGAAATTCGTAAGATAATTTTTCCCCGAGATACGAAGCAATCGTGATTATTACTCAACTTAAAACGAGGCGAAACGTCTATTCGATATTCATCAACTAATAATTTCCGAATAAAAAAAATACCTATTAAAAAGTTGTTTTTTTCTTTTTTTCTTCTAAAACACAGGGAAAACCACTTTTACACTACCATTTTTCCACGCGTAACTTAAACCCTATTACATCCCCGTTATGATATCCCAAATATGATATTACTTGTTGATTGACGTTTGGTTAATCATTTTCGAGATGCTTTATTTGACAAGTTTCGGCATCCAACTTTCTTCTTATTTACAAGTCTTTTCAAAACGACGTTTGGTAAACAACCCTTTGTAAGAATGAGCACCCAACAAGGTATTTTAGTTATTTTACGTCCATCAAATTCTACATTTATTTATTTATTCATTTAGTGAATATTTATACAGGATAAACACGTCAGTGCCAAGGCATTGCTATTAATGTGGGTCATTATAATAGACGATTGACAGACAGAGCAGCAGCAGATCTTGCGTTAAGCCGGTTCTCCCCTAGGCGGGATATTCCGCTTGCAGTCTAGCGGCTTTTTTCTTTAAATAAGTGTCCACGGAAAAGTAGGATCAATTTCAACTTTTCCGCCGGAAATATTCCAGAAGCCGATCCAATGGCTCTAGTAGTGATCACGTGGTGAAAATAATAGCCGCTCCGCATTGAATATTCCATCTAGTGGAAAACCGACTTTAAGAAAAAAAAGTGGAGGAATTTCAAGAATTCGTTTTTCATCTTGATTAGGTTATTTGCATGATTTTCTTTTCTACTTTAAATAACTTAACTCTCCTCCATAAATTTTACCGCCTAACAAAGAGTATAGTATAGTATAGATAGTCGTCGACGAATCTAGAGGTCTGTCGAAATTTGTGGAGCATAATGTTAGCTATTAAAGTATAAAAGAAAAACGTGCAAATAATCTTCTGGGTGATACAGACTGAAAACAGAAATTATGTTCATGATGTGCTCCTCCACAATTTTCGACAAAACCTGGATCCATCCGCCCACACTGGATAACTGTTATCAAAACATATCCCATAATGCATCGAGGAATAAATCCCTAGGATCGCATTTCTTTTTCATCGGCGTGCTGGTGATTGATGTCATTGGAGACGTGTCGTTTAACTTTTCGTTGTAAACTTCTGTTCCGACTGAACAAACTATCAAACGGCTTTCCTTCCTTTATTGCAAGCTGTATCTGATGTGAAAGTCTTTCATCACGGTCTGTTATGAAATTCATCACTAAACAGGCAAATCCAAACAAAATAATATTCCATAATGGTTAGAATTACAACTAGAGCAAAAGGCTTTCTGCAAATGAGCTTATTGTAACCAAACTGTAAGGAAAAGCTTCCTCTTAACATTCTGCTCTTGTGTTCTAGGTACGTTGCACAACTTAAATTTTGCCCAAATCCCCTTTTTTTTGTCCAAAACATGATTCACAAACTTGAAAGCAGTACTATTGCATTGTTCTACATGCACAATTTCATGGAAATTGAAGCACATTCGAAATTTGATCCAAATTATCCGTTTTTGATCCAAATATGATAAAATAATTCACAAATATGAAACCAGCACCATTGAATTGTTATACATGCTAATTTTAGTGACAATTGAAGCACTTTTGAAATGTGATCCAGCTTTTACCTTTTTGTTAGGGTTTTATCACCCTGTCCGCCATTTTCTCTCAAACAATTAATGCAGACGTATAGTAAAACGCTAGGTTTGGACAGTAAGAAAAATACGAAGAACAAGAACACCGCCGGTTGAAATGTCTTTCATGCTTACGCAGAAAGTCAATAACCACAATTAGAATTCCTGTTCTATACTTTATTTTTCAACAGTACAAAACAATCTAAAAGCATGGCCAAAACTAATTGGAACACTGGAGTTCTGAATAATACGGGTGGATGGAATAATAGGGGGTGGGTGGATGTTTTGCTCAAAATTCTTAAAACTTGATTCACTCCGCTTCTTTAAACACTCTCTGGTTTTACTGAGAAAAGCGTCCCTAATAAAAGGAGTGCTCGGAAAATGTTTCAAATTTAAATAAAAAGGGTGGCTGGAGTAAACATGTCGTCTTAGGTGGATTCCTTAAAACTGTAACTGTCCCGTCCCGGTTATTCCGGTCTCAAGAGTAAAAGAAAAAAACAAATCCGTACCTTTTCCTTGTTTGCCCATTCTTCCAGTCCGTCCAACTCTGTGCAGAATATCAATCACATTGGTAGCAAAGTCATACTGCATAACTAAGTCAACATCAGGAAAGTCCAGACCACGTGACGAAACATCCGTGGTGATCAGTATTGCTCTATGTGACATGGAGAACTCCTCGTGCACAGCTACTCTTTCTTCTACGCTTTTATTTTTATGCAGAACGAAAATATTTTGGTTCCAAATGTTATAAAATCTTGAAAATTCATCCAAAAAATCGTTGGCAATGCATACATCGGCTTCTATCTGTGCTGATGATGGCCTTTGAGTCAAATATCTATGTAACTGTATGGCTGTTTCAACTTTGTTAACAAAAGCTATTATACGACATGTAGTTGTTTTCAGTTGAACATTATCACCATAGTAACAATTCACAGTACTGACAAACTTTTTGAACTTGTTCCCTTCAAGTATGCTGGCAAATTCCATCGTAACATTCCTTAAAAGTCGATGTGCATTTTCATTTTGAAGAATACATATATCAGGGATCCACGACTTGATGTATGGCATAGCCATTTTACTTTTTCGACTGCTATTGTCCGGCATGGTGGCACCGGCAAATATAAACTGGCGTTTCCCAAAAGTGATCTCCTTAAAGTTTTCTGGTTGCAGGAAATGCTTGACGAGTTTAAATAAAGGATCTTTTTTCCCGTGTTTTCCCATCTTTCTGGCAATCAAAATATCTGCTTCATCGATAACAAGAGTTTGCACTTCATTAAAGACATTCAAAGGGAACGTGCTGATGTATGGAGCTGTTGAAACCACAACGTCAACATTGTTCAAAAATAAATGTGAGTTCTCAGTTGCCACCCATACTCTAGCTGATAGAAACTGTTCGAACGTTTTCCCAACCTGACCAGAGAGAATCTCAAAACAGTCAATTCATTATAAATGTTATTTTAGAGACTAAAATAAGGTCTGAGTAGGATAAACTTACTTGGAAAGCCAATTCAGTACTGGGCACAATAACCAATGCATACGGCTTCGCAACCTGAAGCTTTTCCAATTTAAGCTTTCGTAAAGATTGAACAATAGGTAACGCATACGCTATAAAGTTGATCAGTAGAATTTAACTGACACTGAATGTGTTTCAAAGACAAAAATAAACTTTTGGGAGATTTTGATATTGTGGACACAAAGAAATAAATAAACAGTCCCATAGCTAAAGAGATGAGACAAATTCTGACTAGCGTTTTCTAATCAATTTTAATCAATTTTAAGAGTAGATATAAATGTGAGGTATACAGGCCATATACATGGAACACCCTTTTTTGGCCCAGTAAGAACACGATTGGGCACGTTGGACCAAAAGTCCACAAAGCAAGAAACCAAATAGACTAATCAACCCCACTTTCAATTCTGAAAAGCTATCCATGGAGTGAAAACTCGAAATTCTGATTGAAAATATTTCCTTACCATTGTCAAATTTATGTATGGAAATGTTTATAAATTTCACTAAGATACTTTCCATAGTTTTACATCCCCCCCCCCCCCCCCCCCCCCCTTTGAGCTCTTGCAATATAAATGATAACAAGACAAAAGAAATACACTAACCTAGTGTTTTACCACTTCCTGTTTCTGAATTTAACACAACACTCTCGCCATTAGAAACAACTTTTGAAGCCTGAAATAAGAGAGAACAATTAATCAAGGTTCAAAATAAGATTTCACAATGAACAGTGTTGCTTCCATCAGGCTTCCAAGACAGAAGCGGAAAATGGGATTTTTTTTTAACAACTGTTTAACTGTTTTTTGGAAAGGAGTTTTTTAATTGCAAGGTTGAGATGCTTGGTTGAGATTGAAAACGAAGAGGACTTGATTCATATGGTTTCTTTAACTGAGGAACTTCGAAAAATAATGGGAATTGATTCTTCAAAGCCTGAACTCAAGGCTGAGCTGACTGAAAGAGGTATACTAGATTATCAAGATATTTATTTGAGTAGGTGAATTTATTTGAGTGTAATGAAATGGATGATACAAAGTTCCTCTGGGTAGTTTTTTTTAAGATTATTGACTTCTCATTAATTATCGACACGAAAAGATGGTACTTGCTATGTTAGTGCTCTAAACTATGGAAGCGCCAGTCTAATCTGATGCACAGGCCACACAATTTGGGGGTATCTGCAATTATCTTGTTTTGATTAAACATAGTTAAATCATTTATCTTTCTCTTCATATTTGGTTTTAGACATGAAAGAATACCATTTCAATGATATAAGGGTGTTTTAAAAATCAAGGTATGAAGGTTTACATTTATCCTTAATGGCAACAAGAACCATATGGTGCAAAACGGGAGCAGCAATTCAAAATTAATCACAATACAAACCAATAGATACAAACTCATGTAAGTTTTAAACTTTGTCAGCCTAAGTTACAATAACATTAAAAGTTACACGCCATTTTATGATTAAAAAAGATTTGTAAGCGTAAATAAGGTTTAATAAACTAATATTGCTTAAAACATAGCTGTGACCATGGATACATATCTTATATTAAAATATTTAAAAAAAAATGTATAAGAGCCGTAAGAGCCAAAAGAAGAAAAAAAAAAACATCCTCTTTGAAAAAAAAAATTATAAATAAATATAAACGAAAAATCAACCCAAAATACTGCATTTTAAACTTTGACAAAGAAAGTAAATAAAAATGTTCAAATAACAAACAATAATAGTTATAAGAAGGTTTAATAGAGTTTCTGATGAAGCTTCTTATTATTAACTGTAGGTGAGCTTCGAAGCATGAGGCATTACTTACAACAAAATAATACTGAATTTCAAGTGATACTTCGAATTGGGAGTATCTGAAATCCTCCTTTTCGTATTTCATAGGAATAAGATCCATTTTTCGTGAATAAGTGGTAAAATACCAAAAATATATATATAAAATGTTTTGATAAGCTTTTCAAAATTCCTAGCCTGCGTTTGTTCATTACAATATAGTTTCGTGAAGGAAATTTCGCAGAGCTTAAAGCGTAGACTAAACTGCCATTTCGACTGGAGGAGGAGTAGTAGTAGTAATCCAAGGGTGTTTTAATACGGTATTCGCTTTCTCTACTTCCGTAATAAGAAGCAGGCATATTAAGACTGAATTTTAAAACTCAAATCTCTAACGCTCATTTTTTATAAACTCAGAAAATATGTTCCCGTGTTTTCCAGTTTTTTTCTTTATAACTAAAGAACTTGTAAACAGCAAGGAAAGAATTTGACAGAAAAAAAGGAATTGACACCATACACACCAGTGCCAGTTTCGTTGGTATGAATTCAAAAATAATATAGTTTAAAAAGAAGACATAAAATAATTAACAGGACGGTTTCTATGAAGAAAAGAATTAAAAATTTTGATTGCATGAAGGAGTACATTGTTGCTACAGTACAGCCCCCCCCCCCCCCCCCCCCCCACCCAAAAAAAAAAAAAATGTACGTATCCACAAAGGAATGATTTTTTACATGAAAACAAAAGATTTTTGTGTGAAGTTTTATCAGTTACATGAAGTCATTATGGCGATTCTTTGCAAAAGCTTATTACCTTATGCGGTAATGTATAAGTTTCTCTAGGGCTACACTGTACATCCTTTGACGATGACCGAAGGTCTTAAACCTTTTTTGTGAAAGATTTATGGATTACTAAAGGCAGACATGCTCATATAAAATTTTTGTCAGGACTTTAAAAAATGAATGAAAGTGGAAGATTTTCCAAATTCATATTTTCATATTTGACATCACTTGAGTATTAAAAAAATGTACAATAACAATGAAGTGATACACAAAGTACAAATAGAAATGGAATCAGTTGATAATCAATGAAATGTGACAAGTTACATGGTTGATAAGAAATTTCTTAATGTATTTTTGTGTGCACATTTTTTAATGCCTGAGTGACATGAATATAGATTACTTTCTAATGTTATTATCAGGTTTTATTATAAGCATATACCCTGTACAAATTAAAAATCAAACAAAACACATGAAAATACTCAGAATGTGCTTAAATGTCTATTCTCCAATTCACTATGACAAAATTCAATAGATAAGAAACAGGCACATTATCGTCCCAGCTAGAACACTGTACATAGTTGATTTAGGCAATATAGTGAATTGGTTAATTGTCCGAAAGTGTTATTTATATATTCGTTATGACTCCTTTGGAAACCAAATCAACAGAAAACGTTTCAAAATGTCTAAGGAGCACTAAAATTATTTGCGCTAGTTGATAGAAATCACTTGATTTATTTATAATTCATGTTGAAACATCCAGTATAATTATCCAGCAAAAAACACAAACATTTGTAAACAACACGCCACTTTATAGCACAAGTTGATCGTCACCCTTTGCCCTTTGCCTCTTTACCGAGATGGCGTAGAGGCGTCTTTGGGTGCAATTCTGAATCATACCGTACTGAATCGTCCCATACCAAATTTCTTAAAATTTCTGTGTTTCTCCCAGTCATTTAGTTATGAGTATTCATTCAATTGAGGTGTATAGAGGGGTGTATAGCTCACTTGGTAGGACGCTGTGCTTGAAATACTAGGGTGATAACTGATGGTGGTTCAAGTCGCGGCACTGAATGTATAATAATGAAATGTGTATAATATACACTGTAATGATTAGTTCATGATATAAAAGATGATTGATGATAATGGTGACTGAATGTGCCTAATATCAAATAAATTAAGACCACAATCAGTTATCAGTCTGGTAGGTGCTAGTTCGTGCCTTAAAATCTGGGGTTTGCATTCCCGATGGAGGCCCACATCAGCTAGATGCTGAAGCCGCTCTCAGAGCAACCAGCCTCGATAAAATAAATAAAAATCAAAAAATCAAAAATATTGCCAGTGCAGAGAAGCCACTTAAAATATACATCAGTTATATAGGTAGTTTCATCTATGCTCGACAAAACAACTTTAGAATCCAATAAATGAGAAAGGAAACCTAATTTATGTTCAAAAGGATGTAAGATATGAAATACAATATCAAAACAACATTAGTAATGAAAATATAAAGACATTTCTTTCCTTTGAAGATTAGATAAACAAGGAGAAAGGAACAGGAGGATACGTCCGTATTCAACCATATATTCTTTTCTCAACAATTTTCTCAACAATTTAGAGATAAAACACGATCGGTCGTGTTCTTTGTGTTTGGATTTGTTTAAAGCTTTAAACCTTTAAAGCTGAAACCTTTAAAGGTTTCAGACTTATCTTGGATTTATCCCCAATTATTAAGCGATATTTCAAATTTAAACTATTGGGTCAAAAGTACTTACTGTAAGCTTCCTTTTTAAATGTTTTTCATTTTTTTTATTGATTAATCGCTTCAATATTAACGTGTGTCGAGAATAGAAGCATGTCAAGCATTGATGAAACTACCCCTACCTTATATGTATATTAGTTAGTATTTTACCACAGTATTTATATTATCAATTTTTGTGCGTGTCTGTGTACATGACTCACCCTGAGTTACAATACAATTCTAGTCCCACATTTTCCTTATTCACAGTCTAACTAATCTAATGTGACTGCAATTATGAAACTGAGAGATATATTTCTATATGCCACTTATACCTACAGTTAGTTTTTTATTTTATTTATTTTAGTAGGTCCACATCAGTGTTCTTTAAAAGAAAAGTAAAAGAGTAAGCAAGTCAACTGCCAGACACTAAAGGTTAAGAAAACAAAAGAAACTGACACCTAAGAAAGAAGATACACAGCGAAAATAAAATAAACATTTCCAAGTCATCTTCTTAATAGCTATACCTGTACTTGAATAGAAGTGGGCTTTTGAATCCCATAGCTCCTTAACTTTCTTGCTAAGCCAAGATCCACATTTAAGTCACGGAATGAGACGTTTCTTGAATGTAAAACTGCAAATTCCAGAATGTTTGTTCGACGAGAAAGCCTTCTGCCAACACGTGAAAATAACATTTTTCTAATAATAGTGCGTTTGGCTAATGACACTTAGATCAGGGTGCAAAATATGTAGCGGATCAGGGGCGTTCTTTAAAGAATTTATGGAGCAGCACCAAAAATCAATTTGAGGTGAAAGATGCGATAATATTATGGCAGACGGTAAAAAAAGTAAACAAACACAACAACACGCGACTCATGTTGTCAAATCAATATGGGTTACGGGGAGTGGGTGCGTGGGATCACACAGTTCGGCAGTGAAAATTTTTTATCAAAATCGAAATGAAGAATCTACAAAATAAGCAATTAAATCTTCGAAAGCACTTGGCTTGAGAAGATGTTGAAGCTGCACCTTTCTTTATGATAACTAAATACTTAAGCAAGTTGACACATTTAATAACAATGGCAATGATCCTAACAACCTTCTTAAGACCAAGCTGTAACATAGGCCTGGTTTTCACCTGAATAATAGATAACCGTCTTTTCTCCAAGGGCATTTTGCTCTTTTTTAAAGATCAAAGATTTAATGAAATAGTATAAATAAAGAGCGTTTTGCGCAAATGGTGTTGGGTAAAATTTAGTAAAACTACCCAAAAACGTAGAGAAGCTTACACCGTGTAGAGCATTTCACGTTATATATTTTGACACCAGCAAAATAGTGGGAACGTTCAAAGGGAAGCTGAAAAAATCGGTGAATGGACATAAAGTAAATAATGATTATGCCTCCCATTGAATAAAAGAAAACAAGTTATGCGTGTATAATGCTTTTTCGATTTCCGCGCTAAGCGAGAAATAGATTGCATGCAACGCTGCGCATTCTTTTTCTCCAAGGAACTTTACATGAGGACAGTAAATAGCAAGTCTGTCTGAGAGTATCATAGTTCATAGCGCCCGCCCTGTCTTCCCTTGTTTTAATGAAAACTAGGTCTATGGAACAGCTTGGTCTTGGTTTTATCATGCACTATACTGAAAGAGCAAGGGTCTCCGTTTTCTTATATATGGGTAAATACAGGAAGCCTACTATTCCCATGGAATTGAATAGTACTATTATCAGATGTCTGATTATAGGTTTGAACCGTAAGTTACGATTATTTATCTGAATAGGAAAGTGGGATGATAATAATAATAGATGAAATATATATCAGTGTTTTCATCAGGTTAATTAAAACTCTGTACGTACTTTAAACAGAAATTTGTATAAAGAACACTCAATGGTTAGGCAAATTAACTTGATCAATAATATTTAACTTTATTAATGTCTCCCCGGGAAAATATTGACTGAGATTGTGACGTGTTGGACTGAACATGTGGTCCTTTTTAAACTTTCGTTCTACTAAATAAGGGTTAAAAAAAACTTTCTGTTGTCATTTTCATCCACAAACCAAATGTATTTTATAGCCCGGAAATGAGTTTACATTGTTAATGGAGCCAGTCTCACCGGGATTATATCGACTGGTCATGTGATATCAATTCAACAATCAAAATTATCTAATGATTAAAAACTTTACATTGCAGGTTTACAGAGGAATTTTATTGATTACAAATTATGTTGCTTATTAACAATGCAATGTAGAGCCAACTTTAATTAATAATTGGGAGAATTAAAATAGACGTAACATGGCCTGTCGCCATTTTCTCACACGTTCGCTCCATTCCACAACGTTTTTGTTCTTGTGTTGCCTGTCCTGTCTTTCGCTTTGCAAATAGAAATTTCTGCCAACACCTTCCATTAGGGTAGAAACACACTAAAGCAAATGTATCTACAGAGTTTTGAGAGGATGAAAATTTACCGTCGCGTATCTCAGACCAAAAGATGCCGTGTAACCCGATGGTTACCACGTCACGTTTGTAATTTTTCAGAATCATCAACATCCACGGGTATTCCTTTATCTGCTTCCGCTCTGCGCCGCAGATAAAAAAGAGAGCAAAATTTTTAGCAACAAAAATGTAACAACGGCTCTGTTTGGTTTTATTTCCGTAAAGCTTGAAGATGCTGTTTAAAGATTGTTTCATTCGTCTGTTGGTTTTCATGGTATTCCTCTTGTCAATCATAAAATGTAAGTAACGTATTTTGTTGAATTTAATTCCGTTAGCAAAAAGCAGGGAGCGTAGTGGCTTTGCAGCTGGAGTTAATTTGACAAGATCAAAAATATATTATTTGAACTCATATAAATTTCTATATACCAGGAGTATTTTTTTTGAGATTGTCTGAGTTTGAGTCAAATTTGCGCCACTTCGATGTCCCAAATGTGCGGCACTTTGATTACTTTATTGCTTCGATCATCCCAGATTTGTGCGTGAGTTCTGTACTGTATTTGAGCTGTTTTAATCGATTCTCAAAATTTTTTCTTGTCTTGTTTAGTTGTTCAGATTGCAGTGACAAAATGAACATGTAAATAATGTTCAAAAATGTTTTCAACTTTCTTTTTAAAAAGTTCGATACATTTTCGAATTTTCTATTCTTGAAAATTTTTATCTCGAACATTTGACATACCAAGATTTAATACCAAGTTCATTCTCTTCAAAACAATTTTCATCATCGTTAAAAGGGCTACGACACGGCGATCACGTCATTTTTGTGATTGTTTACTTTTCCCGGTGGACGTAGTGTTATCGCATTTCAAAATACTCATCGAATCTGCAGACCAGCTGGAGGAACCACATTGAATGTGCTTGTGAGCTAGCGAAAAGTTAATTTGGTAAAGCTTACTAAAAAAATCAATATAAAGAAATAAAGAAATAGCCATGATTATCCAAGTTATAGCTGGAAAAATGTTTGCTAATCTTAATTTGGTCCACAAAGTTTTCCTTTGCTCAATGATCGTATTGAAGTAGAAGTGGCGTTGTTTTGATGCTCTTTTGATGTTCTCATTTAATCTTGTCTTTTCAAGCAAGATGAAATAAAAGTGCAAAAATGAAAGATTACGCTTTAAAGCACAAGAAAAAGAAATATCAAGATTTTTTAAAACATTTGAGAAATTTTTCTATAACATGACAATTGGGTTGATGATTTCTGTTAAAACAAGAAGCCGCTCGGTCACGGAACTGGGAGAAAAAAATCTTGCCTGAGAATGATTGTAAAAAGAAAACCTGATATAAGCCTTACAACAGATCCAATTAAATGGCAAATAACAATGTCTGAAATTGGCATTATCAAGATAAGGAGCATTACAAACATCTTGAAGTATATTCAAAAGGAGTAGAATACTAACCTTTCATCATAAATGGATGAAATCAACGTGAAATTATATTTGGGAACGTTTTTCTAACTCTCTAACATTGGTCTCGTTTTCTCGTCATTTTCGGGCGTTTTTATAATTTTATTCGACATCAAGGGTAAATCATCTTAACACTACGCCCAAGGAGCGACAACTACTACTAAGTAGCAACACTTGTAAGCAGTGAAAAGATATTGGATAAGGTTTGCGGCACCTATGAAATCAGAAATCAGCGAAAGTAAAACTTATTTTGTCACGTATGGAGACGGAGAAGAACGTTACAATTGTAACTCTGAAAAACTATGTACATCATAAACACAATTTTTTAACAAAAAGTAATCCTACAAAATTAAAAAAATAGATTGATACAAGACTCAAACATTTTCTACAGACAATGGTTAAGAATAACACAACTTCTTTTGTCATGCATGGACATCAAGAACTGAAGAATAACTCTAACAAACTATGCATATCATAAACTTAAGCAAAAAATAAATTTCCTATCAAAAAACAATCGTACAAAATAAAGAAAACATATCAGTTTGGTACAACACTCATTGCGGAGTTGTCTCTCGAGTCTAAGTCAATTTTCAAGTCTAGTTTTCAAGTCTAGTTCTTTCGCAAAAACAGAACACTTGATAGCACTGTTGGAATGGCATTGGTCACTTTAACTGATGTGGTTTTTAGAACATATTGCAATGTCATAATCCGATATTACTTCAAGTTTGCAGTGTGAGCAGTTGAATGATCTGAACAATGATGTGAGATCAATGGATGATATTTACCACGATGTTATTGTGACAATGTGATTATCTATTGTTTGATCTTCAGCATTAACCTCTACAGATTGTCGTGATTCAGTAATCATTGATATATATGGCTTGTCTTAAGAACTCTTTGGTCTTTGAATTTTCCAACATAAACACTTGTAATTTCATATGCTTGATTTTGCTTTAAATTCTGCACGATTCACCAAAGATAATCAAATGAGCACAACCTGTCGCATCGTTAATGATGCAAGTACGAAGTTTAAGAACTGTACTATCATCTTTGTAAACATTGCTTACACTTGAAAGATTGGACAAAACACCCAAGATATTGAAAAGATCGTTCAATGAACTTTCCATAATTCCATTAAGCACAGGTGTAAATATTATTTTACACACAGGCAAGCCAGCCATTTCCACCTTGTATACTTGTGTGTAGTCGGTTATTAGAATATCTTTGTCCACTTTCGCTTTTTTAATTTTGACCCCATTGGTGTTGCTTTTGAATATATTATTCGATCTTGATCGATCAAAGCACACAATGCGTTTATTTTCATCAGTGGTCTGTAAATTCATCTCAAAATAATTTGTGACTTTGTCATTTTCTTTTTCCCTCTTGCGCACTGGTGAAAGCGACACAATTTTGCCAACATATTCATTGCCTAAAATTCAAACAGAATCCGAACTAGTATCCATTAGCCATACTCAATTTTTGGTATTAATTGCATTCATTGTATAAGCAAGATATTTGCTGTAGCTAGGAAATACTGGTGATAATTTCTGTAATGAGATATCTACGAAAATGTTGAAATATCAAGTATGATGAAAGTATGAAGTACTTAGTTCAAACAAGAGTATGAGGATTAATATCACATATAAAAAAATAATTACCAGCATGTAACTTTTCAGGAGTTTTCGGTTCTAATGAAAGAAAAGAAAAGAAAAGTAAAACAAAGTAAACAACAGTAAATCAATCGAAGGTGATAAGGTTTCAAGCTTGTTGACATTTTTTCAGAATTTCATGAGCTAGTTTTGTTCAAAATAACTTGACATTTAATATTTCAGGTACCTATTATTTTTTTCTTTGGTGTCAGTTGTTCTAAAAGTGAATTGGAATTTAGTTATACAAAAGAATTGATGTTTAAAAGCAACTTCATGTAACATTTGCTTTCTGCAAAAACCTACAATATCTTAGGTAGGTAGAAATAATTAATTAAGTAAGTGAGTAAGTGAGTAAGGAAGTAAGGAAGTAAGGAAGTAAGGAAGTACTAAAAGACTTTTATTGGAACCAAAATATGTTTACTTCAGTGAATAGTGGGACCAAGATTTTTAGTGGGACCAAATTTGGTCCCAGTTAGACTTTGGCCAATAAGCACCCTAATCATAGGTATTGTGATGTTATAGCCAACTTTCAGCCGGTCCCAAAAAATCACCTTTGTTTCTTACATTACCTTAACTTTTTAGTTTTTTAAATTCTTGGTTTATTGGGACCGTGAAATTTCAGCTAAACAAATGCATTGTTTTCGTTCCGGCTGGGATAATTCTATACCTCAAGGACGGTTATTACATTCTCCAGTGGTTTTACGATTTAATATTTACTTATGGTCCCAATAATACATTCATGTTACTTACTGAATATACTTTCGGTCCCACTAAAGTCTCGTTTTTAATGTAGCTGACTTTTTGAAGTGGCGTCTGGTCATCCTGAGTTATCTTCCGCCCCTCCCTACTCCTATGAGTGCACAGGCTATCTTTGCACTGTTTGTGTTACTAATACTATATTTGTTCTCAGTTCACTGAAATTTTTGACGGATCATTTTTCTACGCAGAGTGAATATTTAGATTATGCGAAAATACGTATTTGACGAACCCAGAGATGGGTTTAAGAAGAAAATAAATTGAACTTATGTCTGATAAACATGAAAAATAGAAATCAAGTGAGGATTCAGAATAAGTCATATTTTGATATAATCGTATTTTGACACTTCCAGATCTTGATCGTGTAATATTGATATCGGTTTATCATCTTCGTTAATTCTAATTTTGACGGCCCCATTAGAGGTCCAGAAAGCAAAAACATTTTGTCCAAATGCCTCTGTACATATACCACATAAGCTTTCATTAACATAAATTTTGGGAGATTCAGAAAATCCAAATGTCGAGGTATCCAGAGATTTCAATTTACTCTTATTAGCCAGGACTGAACGAGCAAGTTTTCTTTTCGACAGTTTAATAATCGTCCTAACTTCCTTACTGGTGATTCTATGACAGGCCTCAACTTCCGAGTTTGTTATTTCAGTGCCAGTTTTATTTAAAATCTGTAAGACCTTATTCTCCAAATCATCGCTATTTACACTGGTTGGGATACCATGGATTTCGAGACATTCTCTACGTGAGTACTGTTCTGACTGTCCGCAGCGTTTTTCCAGAGATCTAATTCGAGGTAATTTTTATCCATATGAATTATTTATCCATAGTGATTTAAAAAAAATTCAGACAGATAAAAGCTAGTTTGACAGGCTTGATCAGGTTTTCGATAAAAATAATAGTTTCAGATCATTACGTCATTTCGAAGGGGGTATAAAATCACGTGTCTCCAAATTCATAATAAGGTGCCACACTCACCACAATATCTTTCCAAATCATTTTTGACAAAATTAACGTGTACGTCTGAATATATACACACACACACCCAGTAGGTTTTTAAGTCGTCAAAGGTCTGAGTGATGAAAAAGGTTTCATAAAGTTAAACGAAGGTTGTTTTCGAAACAGGCTGTTGCACGTCAAAAATTATAGAGGTTTGTTTTCTTTTCTATAAGCCTAAAAGTTACTTTGCGCTCACTTCAACCACGGCCTTTATTTTATATTATGCACAAAGAAGGAGTGAGTGAATTGTGAAAGTCCAAGTTTTCTTGGGATTGATCAATCAATGATTGTTTGTGAATTCATTTATTATCCTACATGGGAAAGAGACAAAAACAATGTACGATAATAATAGTTTAAACTGTTGAATCATTCATTTCACATTCCGATCAGGGGTGGATCCAAGCAAATTCAGAATAGTAAGCCTTGTGACCAATCTGGTAACAATAATTTTGGGTTGGGAAGAGGTTGTACGTAATATTTAGTTAACTGCGTATACATCCAATAAATCATCCAATTGTATGCAGACGGGGGACATTGTACTAGCCAAGTACTTACTTGTGAACCCCAAATGCAAGCCCGAGCATTTTAAAGCTCACGATTTTACTTCCTATTCCGTAGTATAGGCTGTCTACGTATAGAAAAGCTATGAAATATACTATTATACTTATTATAACAATTATAACAATTATAATGATGGAAAGGTGAAACTATAAAGCGGCATGTTCTTATTCAATAATTCAAACTTACGTTCTTTAAATTAATAGACCTTCCCCGAATTTTAACACCTCATTTCTATGAATTTTATTGTTTTACCGAAACTTGTAGATTAGGCCATAACACAGCGTTTAAATAAAAATTCAGGAACTATCTATTGGAGAACAATTCAAATTTTTGTTATACATCCAAGAATGACTATATCTACTGTTTTCTCATGTAAAAGCCTTGCCAACTACAATTTAGTTAACAAATCTTTTTGTTAATGCTATTTCCAGGTGATATATAAAAGATATAGCTAAAATCTATGAAATAGGATTAAGTCGTAGGGCTGGACCATACCAATAATACTGAAAGCAAAAATAAGTTCCAGTCGCAGGTTCATTCAAACAAGAAAAACACATTTTTGAAATAATAAGCATTTATTTGATAGTTATTTATTCATACAATATAATTCCAACGTATAATTTGAACAATATTTGATTCTGATTTCAACCAGTAAAAACAGTAACAGGAGTCACCAACAGAGAAGTACATAAAATAAAGAAATAAACAATTGTATTATAATTTCTCAACATAGTAATTAATATGAAATGTATTCCAAAAAGATAAACATCAGCAACAGTAATAATGAATCATCCAGGAAATTATGATTAAATTATAATGTAAACTCAGAAATAACAACAACAACAACAACAACATTTTATGTATTTTTCTTAAGAAACACCTCCAGAATATTTGGAAAATAGTGAGAAAAAAAGATATAAAAAATACGAAACAACTAGGAACCTTAAGGCTCAAATTGAGGATGATGGACAGCAAAGATATTCCAATGATTTTATAATATTAATACAAATTACAAAATAAGTGAAAGTAACCGAAAAATGTGTTTTGTTCATTCTTTGTCTATTTTGTCCAACATACCAATGTACAGCACTATAACCCCTCAGAAAGTCAACAGAAAAATCAATCAATTAATACCAATCAAGATGCACTATTATACACATGTTGAAGAAAATGAATTGATGATTGAAACAACAGTAAAAGAAAAAAAGAACAAACAGACAAAGTTTTACAAAACATATAATCGAACATACAAAGTTAAATAGGAATTTCTTTTGCTTTCAGAGGAAAACTGCAGAAACATGCACTGCTATGCACCAGAACTGTTCTGAAAGAATCGATGTGACTGTTCTGTTTTCATCCAATAGACGGGTAAATATTGTTTATGTTTGTACTGAAAAGCAACCTGATTTTTTCAGTAAAAACGTAAACATTATTTACCCGTCTATAGGGGAAGGAGTTAATTATATAAAACACTCTCTCCTCATAAGAGTGAAATATCAAAATCAGGGATTTATTCATTTCTTAAACAAATTATGAAATAAAATAAAAAATACTTACTTATTATCCAGGGAAATTTATGAGAGTTTAACTAGCTATGAGATAATAATGACCATCTGCACGCTCTCTCCCTTTTCATCTTCAGCAAACACCATGAATGGAATAATAGAATGTGTAGCTAGTGGTTTAATAACGAATGTGAGCTCCGATTTATTTTTCCATGCTGAATATTCTGGTGACAACACTTATATATAAACTAGCCATGTGGATATATTCATCACCACTACAACTTCTCTCAGATGTATATGATGGATAATTTGATGAGATTATACTTAGCTTATAAACCTAGTATGCAAACGATTTATTAAAAAAATATCAAAAAATATGTGACGATTGACTTCAGAGCCGCTTCTGTAATCTAACCGGTAGCACAAAACTTGATGAGATAGCCTTTTCACACATTTCTTCCATACTAAAAACATATCGATTCCGTAGCCTAAGAAATTTGAGCCGCTTCTTGAGACCCTTCCAGCACATCAACCGGCAGAACGAAAGATCAATGCCCTGTATCCATCTATAAAATTGTGGTCAAAGACTATCGATTCCGTAAATTAGGGTCGCAAGCAGCTCAAAAACTGAAAGTTATAACCAAGTTTGGTGATAAAAAATATAGGAAGGCGGCTCAAAGAGTTGTTTCAAAATATGACTTATGAGTACTGAGCGGCTCTTTTCAAAAAGCCATATGATGGAGTACTATTCGATTTTGATAAGAAAGAAGGGAGGAGAACTCTTTAAAAAAATGTTAAAGGTTTATTTTTGGCAAAATTTGGAGGCGGCTTGAGCCTAAGCCGCCCACTAAATCCGCGCCTGGTTTTTGAGAAAAAAGTGTAGGTCCAACCAACTCCATCCAACACCCGTAAACATTCCAACTCTCCCGATTTGATTGGGAGCCTCCCGATATTAACGAAGATCTCCCGCCCTCCCGATTTCACAAAAAATATCAAGCAGAAAAAAATATAAAATAAAATTTCTCTGAAAATAACCCGAGCCTTCTCCTCTCTCTATATTTAGATCTGACAAAAATAAGAAAAGAAAAGAGGAATATCCATTTATTTGTGACTGCTTTATTATCATTAATAATATCTATTACCAGGGATATTTGACCACTTCTGCTAATATAATTTTTTAAAAGTGAACATAAAATAAATGAAAATGTTTTATGTTAGAAGTAGTACATGGAAACTCTATTTGGGTTTTGTGCTTCCTTAACATTAAAACAAAATATTGAAATTCATAAAATATCTTTGCTGTTGTTGATGCTGGAAAGGGGATCTAGTGCTTGCAAAATCTAAAATTTCCCCCTCGTCTCACGGAGTCACTTAGATAAGCAAACCTTCCGATATTGGGAACTCAACGGTTGGAATGTCTGCACCCGCAAAAATAGACTACTTCAGAGATCCTGCAGCCATTATGGATTCTATTGTGATTATGATTACATCGGTAGGGTATGTTGAAATCTGACTATCACGTCTTTTTCATTTTCCTTCATATTGAAAATAACACTTCCCAACTTCCTAAATTTCAATTTTTCTTACCAAGTGAAGAACATTCTCCTCAATATCTTTGCACAACAAGCCTCACTTCTATGTAAATATAACCAAAAAAGCGGTAGCAAGATAAAACAAGATTCGCATAACATACGACTATATTTCCCCATTTTTATCCTCTTTTTTCGAAGAAAAAAAAGCAGCAGTAGAAACACTACAATGACTGTATAATATGATATATATATATATATATAAATATAAACAAAATGAATAGGAGATCTATCAACTCTTTGTTTCAAAAGTATACAGAAGTCATTGTGTCACAAAAAATAGAACTTTAATTTTCTCAGATGGATTTTTCAAGGGGTTGTCAGTGGCTGCACATTTTTGAGGGGCTTATATCTGGAACACTGTTATATGTGTCAATAACTGTTATTATGCTCATGGTACAATGTTCTGCACCCTATCTAGGTGTGTGGAGGAGAGCGGAGGGGAACTTAGGGGGTTCTTACAGCCGCTTTTTTTTCTTAAATGTGTATAGATCATGACTACACTTAGTTTTTTGAAATTATCTGAAATTCTGAAAGAAGAGGAAACTAATAACAGGAAATTTTTTTGGGAACAATCATAACTTCCTGTGGGAAAGCAGTTTTTTATTCTGATTTTGATCGAATAAAAGGATGACAATTGTTACATTGTTAACTTTTGATCAGAAGATCAAAGGTCACAAATTATATGTGAGGAATGTGTATTTCAATTATCCAGAATTTTTTATCACGATATGAAAAATAATACTTCCTTTGTACACAAATAATAAATTAGCGAAAAAAAATTTGGGTTCCCAAATGAATATTTTAAAATGCCAGACCAATGGGACATTGGATAAAGAGCAAAACTTGTTCGAATCAAGATTCATCAAGTTCAGTAAAATTATTTGTTCTATATACTTCTGTCATCAAAAATAAAAAATTGGAAAAGGCTTCACTGTCATTTTCACTATCATCTTCACTATTACTTTAATTTCACTAATTACTGTGGTGTGCGTTGTTAGAAGAACATTCAATTAAAAAATATTCACATTCAGATAAAATATTTAATTTTGTTTACCTTTTGAAGTATGATTTTATCATTTAACCAAAAAAAGTACACATCCAGTGCAATCTGCCCCATTGATATAATCAAAACCGTAATGGCTGCAGGATCTCCGATTTCTGTATGCATCCAACATTTCTCATCCTCCAGTAATGTTAAATGATGTTGGGCCTACATTGGGTTCGAAATAAATATTTTAAAGTGGTTTGTGCAAAAAAAGATAAATATGTATAAAAATAATTTTTTGAGGAAATTATTTTGAAGCCAACAACGTTACTACCTCGCTTGCTAAAGGATTCTGTAATTATTGTCGCAAGATTTCTGACAGGACGGGTGGTAATAAACAACAGATGGTAATAAAAAAACAATAAAAAAACACTTTCCATGTTTTGGTTTGACTTCACAAGAACTATAAGTTATATAATGTCACAAAACATGTAATGATTTTTTCTGCTCTAGTTAAATCAAATCTGTAGACATGTTAATTATTTATCCCCATAGTCATTCGGAAGTTCCTTTGTTTTGAAACTGATTGTGAAGTTCTATTGTCATTATTTTAGTCTTAACTATTCCGACTTTAGTTTGTGTTGCATTTACTTTGATCACATGAGATTGAGTAATTACTGTGCATTGGTTGTTACTAGTCATGTGATCAAAGTGAATAATGTAAGAGGTCAGAGGAAAATATCAGTTGTTATATCACAGGATAATTTTTTTATAAAAACTATGTTATGCCAGAGTACTCTTTGCTGCAAAATCTTTGCAAACCACAGAGGAAAAAATGATTAAGAAAGTTTTTTTTCATTTAAATACAAAGTTATAGTTAAGATTAAAACCATGGCAATGGATTCTCAAATGTAGTTTATGAAAAAGTCCATAGGCTTCTTATTTCCAGGGTTCAAAATGTTGCCTCAACGTGTATGTATAAAAATAATTTTTTGAGGAAATTATTTTGAAGCCAACAACATTACAGTGATTGCTAAAGAATTCTTGTAATTATCGTCGCATGCATCTTGCGAGTCTAACCTCATTCCCATGCTCACCTGGTTACACAAATCTCAGATTTTCATTAATTGCACCACACTGTGTGACAGTCCCTTGAAGATGCCGTCAAAGCTTCCATTCATTACCTTTATTCCTCAGCATTGAAAAGTCAAAAATATGCACCTAGTTTCTGACAGGACGTGTGGTAATTAAAAAACAATAAAATAAAAGGATTTAAAAATAATATAAAGCTAAACACGTAAGTACAAATACAATTAAAACATGTCCATATCTTCTGCATCAGAAAAATCATTTTTGATATCGGACATTGTCACACTTACTATATCGACAGTTTCTTTTGTATATGTTTTTTGCCGTTTTTCTGCATATTTTTGTGATGCCAACATTAATCTTCTAACATTGGAGTTGTACCAACATTTGATTGCCACATTGGGTGAATATTCATGGATCGAAGGACCTTCTTCTCCAATGCGAACCAGGTTGTCCAGAAGATCACGGCCAAGTCTGTTTTGCGAATCTGCTTTTATGCATGCCATTCTGGAGAATACCCATTCGACTTTTGTGTAAACACTGGCAAATCTTTTAAGTTTTGGAAGTGGTAGTCTATACAATCAGAAATATGTTCAAGACACTCGGTAGAATATCCTGAAACCGCTTCTATTGTGGCGTTAAAATTCTTTAACTTTATGTTTTGATAAAAGAGATTTCCTTCCTCATTAACCTCTTTTTAGCTTGTAAACGCTTTAAGTGAGTAAGTCAGCTGTCTGGAGATTACAAAACATTGTCAATTAAAATTCTTAATTGAGCCATTGTCCACGTGAAATCTCGGATTGGGCTGCGTATTGGGCAAAACGCATCTAGATACATGCTTGTGTGAATAGGATTTCATTGTTTTGTAAATTCCTCTAATTCGGCACATTTAAAAAGTTGTTAATCAGTTTGAACTAATGATTCTATGTGATTCTATGTAAACGCCATAATTTTTTAAAACGTATTTAAGACCCCTAAACTTATGGTCTATCCAGCGTGTATCATTAGCTTTAGGTGGCTTAGGTACTGTACAATTCATAGCCTCGGCAAATGGTCTAACTTCTAATAAACGTTTTTAGCTATTTTATGTTTTTCGCTCGCTACGTGTTTTGCTATTTTCTCAACATTAGTTGTTCCTGGTCGTATCTATTTTAATGAAAAAATTGCAACCTTATTAATACGGGCCTCTCAACATTTGTAATCTTTACAGATTAGTTGGTGCAATTTACCATTTGTAATATCATAATCAAACTTACACTTAAAGTCATTCTCCCACTTTTTTTACAGTTTGAAGGTAGCACATTTTCCGCTCTTTCAGGAATTTGCCATTTCATAAATTCTTAAATTTATCTGAAATCTAATCAAATCAAAATCGTTATCCAAAATCGTAATCCTAAGTCGTAATCCTAAGTCGTAATCCTAAGTCTGTGTAATACTTTTTATTCCAATTGAAGTTATATGTAAATTATTGAAATATTGTAATCTTTTTTCTCACTGTTCTCCTCTAATCAACTAATCAGATGTGAAAAAACTGAGTAACAAAAATGTGGCTCTCCTCTGCAAAAGTTGTCAATGTTTAAAAACAGTGCAGTGTGTCGAATGTTTATAAAAAGCGTTGCAGGGAAGAACTCTTGATTAAATGCAGGTATTCAAACATGTAGAATTTAAGAGAAATAAATAATCTTCTAACTGTGTATTAATGCATATGTGTTAAGAAAAATATATTTACAAAAGTAAATACGGCAGAATTTGGCGAGTGAAACGATCTGCTTTGGCATCGTAAATTTAGTTATAATAATAATGATGAATGATACCTAACACATGTCTTTGTATTAAACTTTCAGCTATAATTATCGTTATTTCTGAAGTTTTTAACTAGGTAATTTAACAGTGATTTGTTTTGTTAATTTTGTTGTAGTTTAAATTTCATGAAGTTCAAAAATCGGTTTGTGATTCACGAATCACAAGTCGTTATTTCGAACCATGATTTCATTTCATTTTTAACAGAATGCATATTAATAGCAGCATACTTAATAATGAAATACATATCTCACAATACATTGTTAAGAAGAAATGTTTGTTTCTAGAAGCAGAAATCATAAATCGTAATACCACCACCACCTCCACCAACAGGTACCTTCTCAGCATAGGAAGATAGGGTGCCAATTGCAAATTTTCCCATCCAATTAGGTAAGATTCCTCTATCTATTATTTGGTTTTGTCTGCAAACTCAAGTTGTTAGCCTTGACTACTTTGTGCCAATGAAGCATTCATGTCAAAAGAACCCGAATTCCCTTGGAATGTTTATCAGGCCTGCTTGTGGTGTTACCTCTACACTTGCAACAATCCAATTTCTGTTTGTGCTTCTTGTGATTTACTGTTAATAGCTCTCGAAAACATGGAATTACCAGTAATAAGTCTAAAGGTTGTTAAGTTCTCTTAACTCTAGTTAATCAAGGGGTTCAATAGAATGGGTTCTTTGAGGGCAATTGTCTTCTTATTTCATTTTTAACAGGATGCATATTAATAACGGGATACTTAACATTGTAATGTCTATCTCATCAATACATTAAAAGATTATTTTTTTCTTGAAGCAGAAATCGTAACTCAACTGTTCTTTAACCCATTCTCAATACCGCCGCCGTCGTCGCCATCACCTACCGTCTCAGCATTGAAAGCTGGGTGCCAATTGCAAATTTTCCTGTCCAATTAGGTAAGATTCCTCTATCCATTATTTAGTTTTATCTGGAAATTCAAGTTGCGAACCTTGACTAGTTTGTGCCAATGAGGTGTTCATGTTGTTTAACCCAATTTTCCTTCGAACGTTAATCAGGTCTGCTTGTGGTATTATCTCCACACTTGTAACAGTCCAATTTGTCCTTCTGCTACTTGTGATTTATTCTTGATTGTTCTTGAAAACTTGGATTGAGCAGTAATAAGTTGTTAAGTTCTCTAGTTAACTGAGGGCTTCAATAGAATAGGTTTTTTGAGGCCTGTTGCTGGCCATTGCAGCCGGGTGCACGGCAATTTGTTGTTCTTATCGCTTTTTATTACTCATTACTTGCCAATCAGTCAGTTTATTTAATAGTATATTGATGGGGAATGCATATTTAGTATTGGAATATATATGAATATGTTAATGATAAGAAATAGTGTTATATTTTTCTTCGTAGGAGAAGAAATCGAAAAGCAACTGTTCTTTAACCCATTCTCAATACCACCACCACCTCCACCAACAGCATTGTCAGCATTAAAAGCAAGGGTGCCAATTGCAAGTTTTCCCATCCGATTAGGTAAGATTCCTCTATCACCGAGCTTTGAGCAGAACATTTGCAATAATAACTATGGTATATTGAAAGTATTTTACTGATATTATTTTAGTTTTATCTGAAATTGTTCAAGTCTACCGTCTACTCATTATCTCTTTCTTTGTAGAAACTAAAATCGTAAGGCTCCGTTTTATTATCTGTATCTCAAGAACAACAATATTATCATTACCACCACCACCACCAACAACAACAACAAGACACAGCTACATAAATAGCAGTGATAGCATCTTCTGAACATTGAAAGATAGAGTTCCAATTACATTTTTCCCACTCCACTTAGGTAAGATATTTCTTTCTATTTTTTTTATTGGCAAGATGGATCCCTGAGACTTCAGGAGAACTATTCCTTCAGTGATATTATGTCACAAGAAATGCTTTTTTCTCCTCTATTTGTTTAATCAAATGAGTATGTAGTCTGAAGACACGTTATCAGTTTTGTCCTTAATTTTGGCTGCCTTCCCATTAGTCTGGTTATTTTATTGTTTCTGCTTTTTGGCATTGTAGTTATTATTACAGTAAATGCAATATTTGCCACTCAGTCAGTTTTTTAGTTATTAGTTAATTTTGACATGCATTTATTTGCAACTCAGTGGTTCATTAGTGGTTCATTAGTGGTTCATTAGAAGTATGGTGTTGGCTTAACACGTTTTTTATTAATATCCTACTTTCTTAAACTTCTTTTGTTTTTTTGCTTAGAATATTACAGGTTGATGGGGTACAATATGTTAGACACTGTCTTTGTTGAAAGTTAGTTCAGTTGCCTGTAGTTATAAGAAACTGTCCTGGTTGACAGATTGTATCAGTGATTGAGTTTGTGTGCATCCTTCCTCAATTGCCCAACTATTGTGTCTTTACTGTGCTAACCCCTCATCAGATAATTATTGATTGGAAAATAGCAATCGCAATAAAATATGTCTCCTCAATACATTATTATTAATAAAATAATAGTAAGATGACTTTCATTATCGTTTTCATTTAGAAGGCTCCTTTTGATTATCTGTATCTCAAGAACAACAACAATACTGTCATCACCAACAACAACAAGAACGGCTACATAAATAGTGGTGCTTTTAAAATTGAAAGATAGGTTGCTGATTGCAAATTTTCCACTCTTCTTAGGTACGATTTTTCTTTCCATTTTTTGGTTTTATTAGAATCCCTGAGTTCTTTTTATTTAAATACATAGTTATAGTTAAGATTAAAACCATGGCAATGTGTGCTCAGACGTAGTTTATGAAATAGTCTATATGCTTTTTCTTTCATTTCAATTCATTTTTAACAGGATGCATATTAATAGCAGCATACTAAACATTGAAATGCATATCTCATCAATTCATTATTAAGAAGAAATTTTTGTTTGTAGGAGAAGAAATCGAAAAGCAACTGTTCCTTAACTCATTCTCAATACCACCACCGCCTCCACCAACAGGTACCTTCTCAGCATAGGAAGATAGGGTGCCAATTTCCAATTTTCCCGTCCAATTAGGTAAGATTACTCTATCCATTATTTGGTTTTATCTGCAAACTAGATCACTGAGCTTTGAGCAGAACATTTGCAATAATAACTATGGTATATTGAAAGTATTTTACTGATATTATTTTAGTTTTATCTGAAATTGTTCAAGTCTACCGTCTACTCATTATCTCTTTCTTTGTAGAAACTAAAATCGTAAGGCTCCGTTTTATTATCTGTATCTCAAGAACAACAATATTATCATTACCACCACCACCAACAACAACAACAACAAGACACAGCTACATAAATAGCAGTGGTAGCATCTTCTGAACATTGAAAGATAGAGTTCCAATTACATTTTTCCCACTCCACTTGGGTAAGATATTTCTTTCTATTGTTTTATATTTTATTGGCCGGTGGATCCCTGAGACTTCAGGAGAACTTTTCCTTCGGTGAGAGATGTAATGCTTTTTTCTGCTGTGTTTGTTTGATCAAATAAGTCTGTAGTCTGTAGATACGTTATCAGTTTTGTCCTTAATTTTGGTTACTTTTCCATTGGTCAGGTTATTTTATTGTTTCTGCTTTTTGGCGTTGTAGTTATTATTACAGGTAATTGGAAAATAGCAATCGCAATAAAATATGTCTCAATGCATTATTATTAATAAAATAATAATAAGATGACTCTCGTTATCTTTTTCCTTTTAGCAACTGAAATTGTAAGACTCCTGTGATTATCTGTATCTCAAGAACAACAACAATACTGTCATCACCGCCACCACCACCAACAAGAACAGCTACATAAATAGCGGTGCTCTTAGCATTGGTTGCTGATTACAAATTTTCCACTTCGCTTAGGTACGATTTTTCTTTCGAATTTTTGGTTTTATTGACATCCCTGAGTTCTTTTCATTAAAATACATAGTTGTAGTTAAGATTAAAACCATGGCAATGTATGCTCAGACGTAGTTGATGAAATAGTCCATATGGTTCTTCTTTCAGTTCAATTCATTTTTAACAGGATGCATATTAATAGCAGCATACTAAACATTGAAATGCATATCTCATCAATTCATTATTAAGAAGAAATTTTTGTTTGTAGGAGAAGAAATTGAAAGCAACTGTTCCTTAACTCGTTCTCAATACCACCACCATCTCCAACAACAGGTACCTTCTCAGCACTGAAAGCTAGGGTGCCAGTTGCAAATTTCCCACTCCAATAAGGTAAGATTTGACCATTGTTTCCCTTTGTAGCAACTAACTAAACATTGAAATATATAACCCATCAATACATTATTATTGATAATTATGAAGGATAAAATTCTCGTTTTTTTTTCTTTATAGCAACATCGTAAAGCTCCTGTTAATCACCGTTATCCCAACGTAAATAATAATACTATCATCACCAACATCAACTTCACCAGCTACTTAAATAGCAATAAGTTGCACTGATAGCGTCTTCTGACTATTGAAAGATAGAGTGACAACTATAAAATTTTCCGTTCTACTAAGGTAAGAAAGAACGTTTCGAGAGGAAAAGAATTCGCGAAATATTTGGCTTTAAGTTTCGCGAATTACAATTTTTAGCACAAATTTCGGCAAACATTTTCACATATAATAATTAATGTTTTTGAGGTAAAAAACGATTCGCGATTTCATGTTTTAAAATCTTCCCAAAAATCGCGAAAGTTTCTGATCTTAAAGTCATGAATAATGTGAAAAAAATGATTATATTTTTCTTTCCAGCAGCAGAACGCGGCAGTTGACTTACTGACTCATAATAACAACAGTATTTATCAGTGTTAACATCTTGTGACTATTAAAAGATGCCTTCAAATTCCCAACTTGCCGTTCCACTCACGTAAGATTTCTTATTTTAATTGAGTTTTTTCAGCAAACTTTAGCTTTGAGCAACAGTCCAGGCTCAACTGCATGCTCAACTGCAACAAAACAAACAATTAAATCGGGAACAAGACCTAACACTTAAATAAAAAGAGCAACAATGGACTTTTTGCTTGCCGATGAGAAACGTGTAATAAAAGTTTCATTAGTTGTATAAAAACCCGCGCTGTTCCAAACGAACAGACAAACACGCAAGTTTTGTTTTCTCAGATAGATAGTCAACAAGCAACAAGTAAGCAACAAATCGGCCTGTAAAAGATAGCAAGTTAAGCTGCCCCATTTGAGTCTCAAGTCTGTTTTTTTGTATAAAAACGTGTACTTAATGATGGCCTGTTACAAAAACATGAATCTGATAGTCGCATGAAAATAGTGATGGAAATACTGAGAACCTTTTTTTGTATTGCCGACATTTCAAGCACCGTTCACTACGTAAATAACTACTGTCTCGGGAGCTGAAGTTTTTACCAGGCTTATTTTTCCCCAAGTTGTTAGAAGTAGATTTGTATGGGATTTCGTAAATTGAGACAGGCTGAAATTAACTAGATGGACATTATGAGCAAAAGGATTTGTAATTACCAGCTGATTATATGTCCCTTAATTCAAACAAATACTGATTTTACTTGATAGCCATTACAAAATATTCAAATAGTTTAGAAATTCGTGACAAACATAAAAATGAAAATGAAAAGATAAAAACACAAAAACATAGTATTTGCAAAGGAAATTTAGAATATTTTGTAAACAAATAAATCTTGAAAACATATGAAATTCCAGTATCAGCTTCAGCAAGAAGTTGATGCAATTAAAATATTTAATTATTGCAGCAGGAAATTACATTACATTCATCCTTCTTTTCAGAACAAGGAAATCAAGGTTCTCCAATACACAATACGATTTTTTAACAAGGAAGTCAGGGTTCTCGTAAAGTGTCTGGATATACACAATATGATTTTTCAAAAATATGCTAAATAACAGATACTTTAAAAAATATTTTTCTACGTTTTTAAAACATAATAGGATATTTTAAAAGCGTTCTCGAAAATATTGTGAAAACACATTATACATAGAGCAATATTCAATGAAAATTTGTTAAATATCTTACAAGCATAGGTTAAATAACCTTGAACTTTTGAAACTTTGGTGCGGAGATGCATTAGCTTTGGTTTATGGCTTAGCTATAGTCCGGAAAAGGCCGTTTGTTTATGGAGAAATAAAGTTGCAATCTATATTTATATCCTTTAAATCATTGACTAAAAGGGTGCCAAGAACCAATATACAAAATAAGAAAAGATACAATCCGTTTCAGTTCTTAAAAAAATAACTTCACATTAAAAAAATCTGCAAGTATAAAACCAAATTTGAGGTATGGCAACTGTTTACATGATAATACTCTGGTGATACTCATATAATACATGTATAATACTCTGGTTCTTATATAATACTCAGTCCTACCCTAAGGAAAGCTCGATTAAAGTAAAAACATCCTAGCACCACAACGTTGTTCACACTAAATTGTTTCTTCGATAAAGCAGTGATGTAGATAAAAGAAACTTAAGAAAATAATTGATTTCCCTTAATGCAGTGCTTTATTGTCTTTGAGAATACATTTTTTCCACGCTTATGATGCGATTCCTTCATTCAAAACAGAAACGTTCTTCTTGAATTTTTGAACACTTGTAAACAGCTCTATTCAGGTAATAAAACACACGAAATATGCCTAGGGACAGTAAGAAAAACAAAGTCGGTTGCTTTTACAGAAATCCAAAATACGAAATTAGAAAGACTTTTATTACATTACCTTAAGGGAACTAACGAAAATGCGGAACAAAAAATTGCGAAATTAATGTTTGCGAATTTTTAAGCCACAACAGCCTCTCGCAATCTTTTATTCCGCTTTTATCCTATTTCCGGGTCTTTTGCAATCTTCAATTCCGTTTTTCAGTCCCCTTATTGTATTTTTTTTTATTATTTTACAGGTCAACTTCCTCTATCGCTGATGATAGAATATATTTCGAATTATGTAATTATGAGTGGAATTTGGCAAATATGCTACGAGATTTTATGCACCAACATATAACCAAAGATAAAATAAAGCTTTACAAGTTGGTCAAATCTTTCGAAAAGAAACTGGAGAAGTTGAAGAAACGAGGGATAATAAAAGATGACCAATGGGACCTTATCTTTCCCCAAAATGGAGAGACTGACTCTGATCTTTTTGACATAACCCTGATGCTTATACTGCTAAGGAATATATGTCAGTTAAGCACAGCAGAAACGGATCTAATCAACAGATGCAATCAACTCAGAAATCAGGTAGCACACATTGGAAAAGCCATATCAAAAGCTGATCATAACAAAATTCAAAACAGCTTTGAACAGTGGTTTAAAGACATGGGAATGTCTGATGATCGGTGGAGCATTTTAAAAAACCGCATCGTTTATAACGATGTCGGCAACTTTAAATTCGGATTAAAAGAACCGATAAAAAATTTTGTTGGTAGAGAACAGGAACTAAAACAGCTACATGCCGCCCTTCAAGTTCATGATATCGTTGTTGTGAAAGGATTGTCTGGGGTAGGCAAATCAGAATTGATAAGAAAGTTTTCTCGGAATTATGACAAACAGTATGAAAACATTCTATTTATTAATTCTGAATCTGAAGGAACCCTAGAAGATTTTTTTGTGGGTTTCGCAAAATATGTTGGCCTCATATCTGCAAATGAAACTAATCTGTCAATTAAGACGCTCGTAGCCAAGATTTACAATTTCATCTCAACAAAAAATTGTTTGGTTGTTTTTGACAATGGAGACAAACCAGACCTTTTAAACGATTACATGCCAACATCCAATGGCATATGTAAAATAATTATAACGACACAATGCCAATTTTCTAAACGTGAGCAACTTGAATTGCTGCCGTTGGATTTAAATGAAGGGTTGCAATTCTTTAAAGGAGAACTTGGTGACGATATAAACTCTGCCGATTGCGAAAATTTGATCAACGCTCTCAGCTCGTTACCTATAGCGTTTCAATTGGCTTGTTCTTATATCAAAACCAGAAACATTAGCATTAGTGTATTCTTGAAGAATCACGAGGCCAAGTTTAACCAACTGTGGTCCTATGTAGATCAAGACGACATGAATAAAAATACAAAAACAGTGTTAACAACATGGGAAATGGCTTTCGATCATATACGTACGGACACACTTGCAATAAGACTAATACGGATGTTTTCCTTGATGGATGGCAAATGTATCGCTGAAGAACTTCTTGCACATTTAGAGGGTGTCGAAGAACTTCGACTAAAAGAGTCCTTGTATAACCTCAGAAAGTATTCTCTGATCGATTTAACAACTCAACTGGCAAATGGGAATAAAAGCTTCGTCATACACAATCTTGTACAACAAGTTATAAGAGACAGGTTAACCGATAACGAACGAGTATCAGTTACAAATGACTTATTTCGTATGTGTGAAAACTTGATAGACACGATTGATAAGAAGGATCACCAAACTTTTGGAGACATGTGGTTGCAACATATTTTCTCATCAATAGATAAAGTTAGTTCCAAGCTCCAAACATCAAATTTAATTTACGAGGTCATACGGTGTGCAGCATATGCCGCGGCAAACGGTGGAAAACTCAAATCAGCGACGAACTTCATAAAGCAGTGCAAGAGAATATTACCGAATGAATCATACCATTTGACAGATATCGAAGCAATGCTGTTACATAGGAATGGAAAATTCGACGAGGCTATCGAAATGTACATGGCCGTGTTGAAATCACGAGAATCGGCACTGGACCCCGATCACCCTGATACGTTGACCACGAAGCACAACATAGCATTGTCGTTGGACTCGAAAGGGAAATTCGACGAGGCTATCGAAATGTACATGGGCGTGTTGAAATCCAAAGAATCGGCACTGGGCCCCGATCACCCTCATACGTTGGCCACGAAGCACAGCATAGCAGTTTCGCTAAATAAGAAAGGGAAATTCGACGAGGCTATCGAAATGCACATGGCCGTGTTGAAATCACGAGAATCGGCACTGGGCCCCGATCACCCTGATACGTTAGGCACGAAGCACAACATAGCATTGTCGTTGGGCTCGAAAGGGAAATTCGACGAGGCTATCGAAATGTACATGGCAGTGTTGAAATCACAAGAATCGGCACTGGGCCCCGATCACCCTGATACGTTAGGCACGAAGCACAACATAGCATTGTCGTTGTGCTCGAAAGGGAAATTCGACGAGGCTATCGAAATGTACATGGCAGTGTTGAAATCACGAGAATCGGCACTAGGCCCCGATCACCCTCATACGTTGGCCACGAAGCACAGCATAGCAGTTTCGCTAAATAAGAAAGGGAAATTCGACGAGGCTATCGAAATGCACATGGCCGTGTTGAAATCACGAGAATCGGCACTGGGCCCCGATCACCCTGATACGTTAGGCACGAAGCACAACATAGCATTGTGGTTGGGCTCGAAAGGGAAATTCGACGAGGCTATCGAAATGTACATGGCAGTGTTGAAATCCCAAGAATCGGCACTGGGCCCCGATCACCCTGATACGTTAGGCACGAAGCACAACATAGCATTGTCGTTGGACTCGAAAGGGAAATTCGACGAGGCTATCGAAATGTACATGGGCGTGTTGAAATCCGAAGAATCGGCACTGGGCCCCGATCACCCTCATACGTTGGCCACGAAGCACAGCATAGCAGTTTCGCTAAATAAGAAAGGGAAATTCGACGAGGCTATCGAAATGCACATGGCCGTGTTGAAATCACGAGAATCGGCACTGGGCCCCGATCACCCTGATACGTTAGGCACGAAGCACAACATAGCATTGTGGTTGGGCTCGAAAGGGAAATTCGACGAGGCTATCGAAATGTACATGGCAGTGTTGAAATCACAAGAATCGGCACTGGGCCCCGATCACCCTGATACGTTAGGCACGAAGCACAACATAGCATTGTCGTTGTGCTCGAAAGGGAAATTCGACGAGGCTATCGAAATGTACATGGCAGTGTTGAAATCACGAGAATCGGCACTAGGCCCCGATCACCCTGATACGTTGACCACGAAGCACAACATAGCAAGTTCGTTGGACTCGAAAGGGAAATTCGACGAGGCTATCGAAATGTACATAGCCGTGTTGAAATCCCAAGAATCGGCACTAGGCCCTGATCACCCTCATACGTTGACCATGAAGCACAACATAGCATTGTCGTTGGGCTCGAAAGGGAAATTCGACGAGGCTATCGAAATGTACATGGCAGTGTTGAAATCACAAGAATCGGCACTGGGCCCCGATCACCCTCATACGTTGGCCACGAAGCACAGCATAGCAGTTTCGCTAAATAAGAAAGGGAAATTCGACGAGGCTATGCAAATGCACATGGCCGTGTTGAAATCACGAGAATCGGCACTGGGCCCCGATCACCCTGATACGTTAGGCACGAAGCACAACATAGCATTGTCGTTGGGCTCGAAAGGGAAATTCGACGAGGCTATCGAAATGTACATGGCAGTGTTGAAATCACAAGAATCGGCACTGGGCCCCGATCACCCTGATACGTTAGGCACGAAGCACAACATAGCATTGTCGTTGGGCTCGAAAGGGAAATTCGACGAGGCTATCGAAATGTACATGGCAGTGTTGAAATCACAAGAATCGGCACTGGGCCCCGATCACCCTCATACGTTGGCCACGAAGCACAGCATAGCAGTTTCGCTAAATAAGAAAGGGAAATTCGACGAGGCTATGCAAATGCACATGGCCGTGTTGAAATCACGAGAATCGGCACTGGGCCCCGATCACCCTGATACGTTAGGCACGAAGCACAACATAGCATTGTCGTTGGGCTCGAAAGGGAAATTCGACGAGGCTATCGAAATGTACATGGCAGTGTTGAAATCACAAGAATCGGCACTGGGCCCCGATCACCCTGATACGTTAGGCACGAAGCACATCATAGCATTGTCGTTGGGCTCGAAAGGGAAATTCGACGAGGCTATCGAAATGTACATGGCAGTGTTGAAATCACGAGAATCGGCACTGGGCCCCGATCACCCTGATACGTTGACCACGAAGCACAACATAGCAAGTTCGTTGGACTCGAAAGGGAAATTCGACGAGGCTATCGAAATGTACATAGCCGTGTTGAAATCCCAAGAATCGGCACTAGGCCCCGATCACCCTCATACGTTGACCATGAAGCACAACATAGCATTGTCGTTGGGCTCGAAAGGGAAATTCGACGAGGCTATCGAAATGTACATGGCAGTGTTGAAATCACAAGAATCGGCACTGGGCCCCGATCACCCTCATACGTTGGCCACGAAGCACAGCATAGCAGTTTCGCTAAATAAGAAAGGGAAATTCGACGAGGCTATCGTAATGTACATGGCCGTGTTGAAATTCCAAGAATCGGCACTAGGCCCCGATCACCCTGATACGTTGACAACGAAGCACAACATAGCATTGTCGTTGGACTCGAAAGGGAAATTCGACGAGGCTATCGAAATGTACATGGCTGTGTTGAAATCACGAGAATCGGCACTGGGCCCCGATCACCCTGATACGTTGATGACCGAAAAGAATTTGCGGAAATGCGAAAATGCGAAAAGAAGGGGACGTTCTTGCTGCCTACTTTAAATCTTAAATTTCTGGAAAGATAACTGGATGTAAATGGGAATAGGACCTAATTTTGTTCATGTGCGGAAAGTTTTAATGGTTTCTGTTTTATTTGAAAAGTTGTAATAAATGTATTCACAAAAATATGTGTTGAAATTATTCCATCACAATAACCAATCAACCAAAAAATAGCGTTCATAGGATGTGTTCGAAAATTATTCCGTTTTTGCGGGCGTAAAAAGGATCGCTATTTTCTTAAGGCACGAAAGCTAAAGAGTGCTGAAATATAAGGCGTCCGAAATTGAGGAAAGAAATAATGTATATATTTTAATTCCGTCATGCCGAAATCTTTATTTCTACACCTTTTAGACAAGTGTAATTGTTTATACATTTCCCCTGGATATATTTTCACGAATCAATTTGGAAGTTTGTGCATCAAATAATTTCTCTTTTCAAGATTTTATTCAGTGTTTCACGCTCATTTCTTTTAAAGTTTCCCGTTTTCCCCTTGTGGTCATTGCGCCCTTCGGTGGTCAATGTAGATGTGCTATGCCGTGTTCGGAGCCACTTACTGAGCATGTTGTTACGGTGGAAATTCCCTGAATCATGTTTTATGTTCTGTTGAATAATCGAAACGAAGCCACTCAGGAAAGACACAGAATAAGAAAGAAACAACTTTTTAAAAAATTATGAAAGAAAAGTTAAGATGTGATTAAAAAAAAAATATTCCTGCACACACACGCCACAAGTAGAATCAAATACGTAGATGAGTTGGGTATAGCTGCGAAAGCTTGTCAAATGTAAATTAAAGCGGTGAGTAAGTTGATGTCTTATACAATAGAGCTCAGGATAAGACATCAACTGTACGCTCGCCGCGTTTGGCTCCTGTGGCAGTCTGCTGCTGCAGGTAAAAAAATGAATCGATACGCCGAAGGAAGGTATCGAAAACATTTTTCAATAATATATTTTTAATATAATATATTTCAATAATATATTTGCTATTTTGCTATTCTCCCTGGATTCAGAATAATAGAAGATACTTGTAAGCAACATGTTATGTTATATGTTATATCACATGACTTTTTTGATATTGTACAAATAGAGTAGAGAACGTTCAGTTTGCATGTTCTAACAACTATTACAATCGCATGTAAAATGTTGATGATGCTGACAACTAATTGTATCTATGTATGTTTCAGCGAAGTAAAGTATAAAAGGAAATGTTCAGAAAATGCTAAAAAATATGCGTTTTCGTGTAATATTTAAAGTTGTGTACTGTGACTGAATGATTTATTGTCATTAAGCAGTTCTGCATGGCCGAGTGGTTTAAGGTGTTCATTTCCTTTTCGAGAACTTGGTGGTTCAAATCCGTTGAGAGATTATTTTTATTTTTTTGCAGAATGGTACGAGAAAGTAATTGTAAGTTACACTAAACCTGATTAAAGTCATGAGTGCATGCATTTACGCGAAAGCAAAATTTGAAAATAATCCGCTATTGGATTCGAACCAGCATTGATGCATTTCACAATACCGCTTACTGTATTTCTTGAATAAGCGCCCTTCCTTTTGTTGATACATTTAATCTGATGTGCAATTGTGGGCTTCCTGAAATTGAGTCAACTTCCCATTTCCCCTTACTCTGTCTTTTTTATTCAGATCTCAGAAATACCCTCCTTGACAGAATTCTTGCGGTATAGGGGGATACATCAGGTCTCACGAATGAACGTAAGGTATCTTTACTTCTTTATGGTGATGAAAATGTTAGTATGGATATTAATCGATCTGAAGGCTACTATTTCGCATCTTAAGTTGTCTGGGAGATTTGATGTGCCCCTTATCACACGATTCTCTGCCTTGATGTTCTCTTTATTTAAATTGAATTTTTACCCAACACCTAATGCTTCCGTTTCCCTGAATTTGATTTGTTTTATTTTACTGATTCAATTCTTTCTCTTCTTTTCCCTCTTTTGAAAATGATGAAAATGAGTTAAAAGCACAGGACTGAACGTTAAAACCAATCGTTTTCTGTAACAAACAAGTCGTCTTGATGCTTTTCACTGATCTTTTACCGAGATCGGTGACCAAAATGGCTGCCGATTCCGATATTTTATGTCGTGATTTTCCGACTTGAAGAATAAGTTCCACGGCAGAAAATATGGTGAGCAATGATGATTATGAGCACAATATTTTTCAACCTATATGGGATTATTTGGTAGAAAATAGTCCATCATTGAACTTATTGGATCGATTTTTGCAATGTAGGTGTGAGAAACTGGGCAGCAGTTTACATTGGGTATATGGGGTGTTGGTGTTTTTTATTAAAAGTGCTAAACAGAATTAGTCGAAACAAATTTATCGAATCCAATTTGTCAGATTTGAAAGTTTAGAGATACACACTTTCAATTGGTCAAAATGGAATTGTTCATGATTTGCTCATATTAAACAGAAACATAACATGATTAGGTAAACTTATTTCGCTTCTATTTTAAAGGAGCTGATTGTCTGTCATTACTTGAAAGAGTTGAACATGTCCAACTTTTAAAATGTTAAAATTGAGTTAAATCCAATAACTTGAATTAAAATCTTATGATACACGATTAAACTTGTCAAATTCAATAAATCGATAACCTTGATCTGCAGAAAGGAGAAAGCAAATGAATTAATTAAGTTGTTAAAAAATATATTTGTTATTAAAAAGGGTATTATTAGATTTTCTTAGTTAACTCGCTATGGGCTATACACGTTGGTTGATTTTTCATGTGACCGCCCTACTTTAAAAGATCGTGAACCAAAGAAACAAGTCGGTAATAAATGTGTGAAAATGTATAGCCCATAATTTATATACCTTCTTACACTTGACGTTTTCAGAAGTGGGTGGGTAGGTAAAAACAAATACGTCAAACTGCGTGGAAGATTTACTTCAGGCCTCGGCCGTAAAAGTGACTGAATCAGTCAATTTGGCTTAAAAATTTTGAAAAAAATTTCTTTTTGACAGTTCGTGCAGTTTAAGTGGAGAAAATGTATTTTATTGCCTCAAATGTAATGTTCAAAATTTTACGTGATCATTACATGTTTAAACAACATCCATGACTAATCGAGGAAACGAAATTGACATTTTTGAACAATACGTGCATGATTTGAAAGTCATCTATAAGCTGAATCTAAAAGTGAAGCTATAACCCAATGCGAGTTAGCAACTGTCTATATTTATAGGCTAATGATTGATTACCGAAAGAAAATTAGCTTTTTTGCACTTACTGTATTTTCTCTTTTAGTGCCCTCTTTTAAGCACTGTCATTGTCTAATGACCACGCACTAAAACTCAAAAAGTCTCTTTATTAACTATCAACCTTATCCTTTTTTTCGAGAAACTTTGTGTCCACGGAAATTTCTGATCCTAAAGTATGTTGAACTCAGTCGGTTTTCCCTATGACTGATGCGGAAATTGTTTTTTTCTTTATTTGTATGCATACTTGATTTTGCCAAATGAGCTCCAAATGCAAAGCAGCTCGATACTTTTTGCTCACGCCAAAACATATGAAACCAGCACTTGTCTCTGCAAAGCCAAGTTCACAACATTATGACGAGGCATTTTGATTTTGATTCCACAAGGTTACGCCATGAAATTAAGATGGTTTGGAAATGTTAGATAGACACGCTTTGAAGACAGAATACTAATGTGCTTTTATTTTTTCATTGAACAAATAAAGCAAAGAAATGGAACCGTATTTTCACTGAGGAATCCCTCTTACTTATACTCACAAAAATTAAAATTACCGAATAACGAAATGAAAGTAGGGATCACACGCTTACGACACGAACTGTTACCAAGATATCTCCGTGCTAAGATGTTATTGTTCTATGATTTAAAGGAGCTACGACATGAATCACGTGATCTTAAAAAATATGGTGTAGCACTAAAATGCGAATAAAACGAGCTATATAAACTTTATTTTTCATAACAAAATTGTCTATATTGAAATAATAATACAAATTTTTACTCATTTTAACAGAAATCATCCATCCACATTTCTCAAATGTTTAGAAAAATCTTGGTATTTCTTTTTCGCGTGCTTTAAAATGTAATCTTTCATTATCGACTTTCATTTCATCTTGCTTGAAAAAGATAAGATTAAATGAGAACTTGAGCTCCAAAATCTACGAAATTTATCTGCAGCACGAGCATCAAAACAACGCCACTTCTACTTCAACACGATCATTGAGCAAAGGAAAACTTTGTGGACCAAATTAAGATTAGCAAACTATCCACATTTTTCCAGCTATAACTTTGATATGCATAGTTAATATTATTTCTTTTCTGCTTTATATTGATTTCTGTAGAAACTTAAGCTTTACCAAATTACTTGTACTTTTCGCTAGCTCACAAGCACATACAATGTGGTTCCTCCAGCTGGTCTGCAGATTTGATGAATATTTTAAAATGCAATAACACTACGGCCACCGGGATAAGTAAACAAACACAAAAATCACGTGATCGCCGTGTCGTAGCCCCTTTAACGATGATGAAAATTGTTTTGAAGGGAATGAACATGGTATTAAATCTTGGTATGTCAAATGTTCGAGATAAAAATTTTCAAGAATAGAAAATTCGAATATGTATTGAACTTATTAAAAGAAAGTTTTTGAGCATTAGTTACATTTTCATTTTATCATTGCGATCTGAACAACTAAACAAGAGAAGAAAAAATTTTGAGAATCGATTAAAACAGCTCAAATACAGTACAAAACTCTCACAAAAAGTAATCAAAGCGCTGCATATTTGGGACATCGAAGTGGCGCAAATTTGACTCAAAATCGGACAATCTCAAAAAAATACTCCCGGTGTATAGAAATTTATATGACTTAAAATAATATATATTTGATCTTGTCAAATTAACTCCAGCTGCAAAGCCACTACGCTCCCTGCTTTTTGCTAACGGAATTAAATTCAACAAAATAAGTTACTTACATTTTATGATTGACAAGAGGAGTACCATGAAAACCAACAGACGAATGAAACAATCTTTAAACAGCATCTTCAAGCTTTACGAAAATAAAACCAAACAGAGCCGTTGATTTGAAACCTGTAGTGAAAGTAATAGTAGAAGTAATAGGGAAAATCATAGGGAAAAGGATAGGGAAAATGACAATGATGTCTCTCTTGCTGCTAAAAATTTTGCTCTATTTTTTATCTGCGGCGCAGAGCGGAAGCAGATAAAGGAATACCCGTGGATGTTGATGATGCTGAAAAATTACAAAAGTGACGTGGTACAAAGGTTACACGGCAAATTATGGTCTGAGACGGTAAATTTTCATTCGCTCAAAACTCTGTAGATATATTTGCTTGAGTATGTTTCTACCCTAATGTAAGGTGTTGGGAGAAATTTCTATTTGTAAAGCGAAGGACAGGACAGGCAACACAAGAACAAAAACGTTGTGGAATGGAGCGAACGCGTGATAAAATAGCGACAGGCCACATTACGTCTATTTTAATTCTCCCAATTATCAATTAAAGTTGGCTCTACATTGCATTGTTAATAAGCAACATAATTTGTAATCAATATAATTCCTCTGTAAACCTGCGATGTAAAGTTTTTTTTTTCTTCTTTTTTGAACAACGGTTTAATGTCAGTATTTTTCAGTTCCTCAGGGAATTTTGATATCAAGAGATTGGAGTTAGATTTTGAACTAATGAACTGAGCAAAAATGTCATAATTTTCTATGATAATTTTGCACATCCGTCCTTCAGACGTCCCACGGACGTCCTCTCGTCCACGTACCATCGGGGACGTCCTCTTCAAGCCCCTCTTGGACATCCTTTTTGAGCGGACTGAATAGACTTCACTTTCGACGTTCCCGGGTCGTCTCAGGGACGTCCAAACTGAACGTCCATTATACGTCCCTGTACCCACTGGGATTGAATGAAAACGGTGACGTTTTTGTTTTGTGAGATGGAATTTGCAAAATGCTTGGATGGCTTTTATATTTATTGATGGCAGTTGTAACTGGGTCATCAGTTAAAATCTCACGAATCCCATTTTCGTCCGAAATGATGTCTTCACCTTCTACCAGTATTTTTCTACTGTCTGCGTTAGATTTTCCCGAAAAACATGGTCTCACAGTTTTCTAGAAAAGTTTGTTATTTGTAATTGATTTTGTATCAATGTTGTAATAGAAAGATCTTTTTGTGTTTTTCAACAGCCAAACACAATAGTTTCCTTGTTTTCTGTATGCTGTTTTTTTTCTTGGGTTGGTTGTTTTCTAAACATATTTAATAATATAGACCTAGTCATTATTGCTTTGCGAAGTTGTTTGTTCATGAACGGGCTTTGGTTATATCTGACATATTTTGACTTTTGTAGAGCATGTTTATTTAACACATAGAAGCAATTTATATGAATTTCTTATCAGATAACTATTTGACAAGCTCGATCCTAAAATCATCATTACAAACATGTGCATATTTTCTGTATGAAATAATTTTTGGTTTCTACTTGCTGTAATAAATTTTGAATACAGTTACAGTAAGCTTATGGAAATCAGATAAACCATTCTCCATGGTTAATGAATCTTGAAAACAGTTCGGGTGATTAGTTAGCATCAAGTCAATGCATCTTGGGTTAGAAGGGTTTTTGAAATATGTCTGGTCCGAAATTAAATTCTTTAAATCGTAGGTTTGGCAGAATTCAAACATGTGATTATTGTTAATTTCAGCATTGAATGAATGCAGTGACAGTAATCATATTTTGACGATAGACGATCAAGATTCGCACCGTAAGACTAAGATGTCCTTGTAATTTTATAAAAACACGATAGGTTTAATTCTATAAATAAATTTTCGATGTCATTGATGTTTGCTGCAGTTTCTACAATTTTTCTACATTAGACCACCACCATTGACATTTCTGTCAAATTTATAGGTAGGGCTTAAACCTTCAATCAAAAATTGGTTAGTTGGAAAAGAAACATCTAATTTTGTTTCATAGATGAGTAAAATATCTAGTTTTCCTACAAGTTGCTCCTTTAATAATTCGAATTTGATTCGTAGTGAGTTTATATTAAGATGAGAAATCAATGATTTTTGATTTAAGAGTTTTGTGAGAACTTTCGTTCTCATGTTGTTGTTGGGCATCTGAAACCATATGGACTATCTGATTATGGACTATCTGATTTCGTACCCTTTATCATAAGTCATAAATAAATAATCAGGTTCACAACTGTCATTTCTTATTAAGAGCTTTTATTTTTCATATAAAATTAACACCTAGCTTACCATATCCTAGTTTGTTTAAGTGCAGACCTCCTGGATATGTGCATGGATGTTATGTTCTCATTTTCAATAACTTCCAGTTCAAGTTCTTTCAAATTTTCAACTATCAATTATAAAACCATTTTTCTCTAGTGTAGATGGGAGAAATTCCTGTTTCGCGTAGGAGTAGTCGGAGAACGCCTATTTTAAACATGGATTTCCACTGCCTTGCAACCGTGAATTGTATGCTATCTACAAATTGCCTGAACGTGAAGTAAACATTAGAAAGTCATCATCGTATTAGAGCTTTACCTGCATTTGAATGAAGTGGGTTTTTGAATTCCATATAGTTACTAAACTCTCTTACTTATTCAAGATCCACACTTAGTCAGCGAATGAGTGTAAAAATGCCAATTCCAGAATGTTTTGTCGACGTAAAAGCCTTCTTCCAACGCATAAAAATAACACTATTCGAATAGTGTGTTTGGCTAATGATCATTATATCAGAGTGAAAAATATGTAGTGGGGGAGGCGTCAATTTAGTGGGCAGCGTTTAAAAGAGACTTGTCGTTTATAAGTGGATTTTCAGAAGGTAACAAGTCATGCAGACCACGCACATCACATTCTTTATTACATGCTAGAATTAAAATTGCCTCCGTGTCATCAATTGCGTTTAAAAGAGGAATATCTTTCTCAATCAATGGGAATCCGAATACACACGATCCATTTCTACGGTGCATTATAAGCGGTGGAAAATCTAGTGAGAGTATGCTGGATGCGAGAGTTTGGTTTCGGTTTCAGACTGGGACTATAGCGCTTATGGTTTCAACAACCATAGGACAAGCAGAACTCTGACTTCACATTCCCTCAACGCCATTTCGTTTTGTTGTGATTTTCATTTGAATATTAAACCTATTTACACTGAAGAAAATTTTCCATTATGGGAAAGAACATTTCGCTAAATGGTGAACATTCATTATAGAATATTTTCAAAAATAAAAAGTAAAACACTTATTTACAGCAACCCAGTGGGCACGCATCCGTCCTTCAGACGTCCTGTGGACGTCCTCTCGTCCACCTCTCGTCTACGTACCATTGTAGACATCCTCTACACGTCCTTTGAACGTCCTCTCCAAGTCCCTGTTGGAAATCCTATTCGAGCGGACGGATTAGACTTCACTTTCAACGTCCCGCGTCGTCTCTTGAGTAGAAACTGTCCTTCACATCATGCTTGTGATCAATCAAGATGACGTCTTCAGCGTGTAGATGAAGAAAAAAACGAACGCAATAGTGGAGAGAGAGAAACAGATCAAAACAATCAAAAAGTAGCAAACTCTTCCTTGGGTTTCATGAAAACAGAATCCCAGAAAAAGACACGGGCCTTGTCTGAATATATAATAACTAATTATAGAGCTAGCAAATATTTATTTTTTATATCATTCTGGAGAGTATGGATTTTATAAATTTCTGTCGTTATTGTCTGCAAGCCTTAATACTTTAAAGGGACCCTCAAACACTTTTTAAAGTAAGCTTGATATCAAAATACTTAATAAAGCATGAAAGAAAAACGATAACCATTTCTGGTAAAAACATTTAGTAAGGAGAATATTTCTTATTTTCTCCACACGCTCGAGCACCAAGAATCACCATTGCCATATTTTTTATCCGGTTGCCGAAAGATTGCTTGTGACGTAAGTTGCAGCCCTGACAAGAAAAGCTAGACGAGTTTAGTGAACGTGGGCATAAAAATATAGACCCGAAGGAAATGAATTAATATAAAAAGCAATTCCCCTGAAAATATTGTTATTCTTCGACTTTAAATAAAAATACGTCAATGACTAACATGGGAATAAATAATCCTGTCTGCTTTTCTGCTGAATACGCTACTGAATAATGTAATCAACTCACAAACAACCTGAATCAGAAGCGAATTTTTTTTAATCAATTCTAAGGATGAAATGTACTCTTCTATATTTGATTAAATCTCCTTACTAAATGTTTTTACCAGAAATGGTTATCGTTTTTCTTTCATGCTTTATTAAGTATTTTGATATCAAGCTTACTTTATTTAATTTATATATTTAATGTTTTATAATGTCAAGGCGTACGTACAAGCAGAATATAATTATGTTTGTACAATAATGATTTTGTTATTATATAATAAAATTATTTTGCATTACTCATTTCATTCTTGATTGATTGGTTGATTGATTGATTGATTGATTGATTGATTGATTGATTGATTGGAACCTTTTGGACCTTTTTGTGAAAGTTTGTATTTTATTCTGCTTAAGGAGGGTCTACAATGAACGAACAAGCGCCTGATTCAAATATGTGTTAGCCTACCGCGAATGCACCCCCCGCCCATTTATTTTGAAAATGAAATACAAAGGTTTTGAAGCAAAATAACACTATAACGTGTATAGCTGGAGGTAAATTAGAGGCGTAATGTTGTGCAGAACTAGTTGAGTGGTGTTGTGAAGAACGGGCTGAGATGCTGAGATGTTGGGATGAACAGCAGAATTAGCAGTTGGTGGCCGTAGTGAAGCTGGACGGGACTGATGAAACTTGAGCGGACTTGTGATCAGATGGGCCTCCATGCACGCTAGTTTAAGTGCTTCGTCCGACAATTCGCCCATTGGTCTGCCGTGCGAACGTCGGGGTGGATATCGGCAACTTGAATGGGTGTCGGACTGTTTGAATGTCCTTTTCCGAGCCCCTTGGCGCACGGCCACCATAATCTGACAGTAGCATAACCAACAACAAAAGTATAACGACGACAACGAGCTTGAAGACATAACCCACATAGTGAGTAACAAACACCACAAACCACAGCAGGAACTAAGATACCAGCTAATGCAATGTCGAACTAATTAACCACTAAATAACGAAGACAGCAAAAATACGTCTGAACTGATTGGATGTAAGGCTAAGAAGGCAGAGACTGGAACCAAAACACGAGGAGAACTGAAAGAGCGAGACCGGTACCCGAAAGATAGCTTAATGAAATCCAAGATGGCAACCCGAGTCAATCTATTCATGATCTCAAGTGTGAAAAGTTTTCCAATCAATTTTTTTTGTTCCAATTTCTTGAGAGAAAACAAGGGTGGGAATTCTATACTTTTGCTGAGCTTGATGACAGAAATTATAATTTTGAGATTTTGATATTTCCTCTAGTTTGTGACATTATAAATGCTATTGTATGATTTTATTGTATTAAAGGGATCCAACCATCTAAAACAATATTCTGTAAAACACTTCCTCAGACCATAAATAAAACATCCCCATATCTTATAAGGTATAAAATAAACGCTACGGTCGATAATCAGCCAACATTATTTTTTAATATTGTACTGACTTTCCGAGAATTCGCTGCTTCCTCATCAAAACAAACTTCAGAGTAGGCTCAAGTGATAAACAACAAGTTGGTCTATCATACCAGAGAGTTCAATTTGGTGTGAATAAATATAGACAAGCACGGTGAGCACTTTTCCAAGATGTCTGGTTCGTAACCTTCGCTATCTCTTCGAACAAATCGATGAACTTAAAAGAGTTTATATGGCTAATTTGAGTCGAATCTTTCAATTTGGGTTGTAAAGACGATCAAACAAAATATTATGTTTTGTTTATAGAAATGGAATTGAATTTCATTACACCTTTTTGTTATTTTACCTATCTTATACTTGTGGGTGATCATGGTAAAAATAAATGTGCTCAATAAGCCTTAGAAAAGGTGAAAACAAGTGGATCTCCACTGGGTGAGTATAGTCTTTCTATATTCATTTGTCAACTCATACGTCACACGGCGCATAAGGACTGGACGCTATAACTGAATTTTGGATCGAAGGAGGGCAACGACTTGGTGTATCACTACCATGAAAAAGACTCGTCATATACATCAAACATAACACGTCATACATGAAAAAGACTCGTCGTATGCCTTCGAAATATCCCATCATGTAAAACACGACAAGTACCCACTTACACGATATGTATGTCACATGGAACAGACCCGTCACATAAAATATAAGTCGTCCATCGAACATAAACAGCCTGTCATACAGTACAAAAACATCTGTAATACGGCGTATTCACTTGGCATAATGGTCTGTCATACACTTGCAATATAGTGTAATAGCCTGTAATACAGTGTAATAGCTTGTAATACAGCGTAATGGCCTGTAATACGGTGTAATCGCTTGTAATACAGTGTAATAGCCTGTAATACGGTGTAATAGCTTGTAACACGATGTAATGGCCTGTAATACAGTGTAATAGCCTGTAACACGATGTAATAGGATGTAATAACTTGTAATACGGTGTAATGGCCTGTAAGACAGTGTAGGCGCTTGTAATACAGTACAATAGCTTGTAATACAGTGTAATAGCTTGTAATACAGTGTAATGCCCTGTAATACGGTGTTACAGCTTGTAATACGATAGAATAACCTGTAATACAGTGTACGGTAATAGTAATTCTCTTCGATGCGGTCAAAGAAAGAATGTTTTCTACGATTTCTTGATATGTGTTTGTATATATAATATGAAAATGCGTTAATGAAAGTGTTTTAAGAACAGTAGGTCATCTGTTGAAGATTAAGTTTGCAGGGATGACCTTTTTTAAATGCGTTGACCTTATTTGTCATATTGTTGATTGCGTTCTTGAAAGGTTTTGCGTAATTGTAAAGTGTTGTGTTGCCAGTTAACTGGATAGATTGATATTGGGGTTAAAGATCATGTCGATTAGGTAAAGATTAAGGAGTGCAGGAAAAAGTATAAAGCCCTGTGAAGCACCGAAGCCATTCAAGAGAATGCAAGAAGTTTTATTATCAATGTGGCTTTAATCAGAAATGTAACTGAGTTTTTCAATAAGGACGTCATAATCTATAGTGTCGTATGCTTCTGAATGATCTGCAAGCAAGAGTGATTTCGCTTTTATTCATCACTTTTAAAATATCATCTTAGAGCTGACAGTGGAGATTGAACGAAAAAGGTCTTATTGTCTTGATTGGTATTGACATAATGATCCTATATATTTGGTGAGTTGCTGCGTAACAACCCTCTAATAAACTTTTAAAGGAACCGAAAGAACGGCGGTAATTGCTGAGATTGGTTGGACTTTGATATTGGTCTTGTCTCGTCTTCTTATTTTAGTGCATTTTTTTCAGTTGTGGTGCGATTGCCTTGCACCTTGGGAACATATATTGGATTAGGATCGAAAGGATTTTTTTTGTTGTTGTTGTTTGAAGAGGAATTGCTCACCAATGTTGAGTGATTTATGGTGTGGCTTTACGTTGATTGTCAAAGTAGAACTTTTGTTGCATCTTTTTTGGATCATGTTGCTCACGAGCTTTCTTCAGAACATCTGGCTTGAGAACTTGTTGGATTTTAGTCCTGAGGTTAATAGTATCTAAGAGCGTCTAATGGCGTCTAACAGCAGTTAGGATTGAAACGACGATACACTTATAGTTATGTTAGGTGTGTAGCAGTAGATTAAAAGACAGTTTTGTAGCTCACTTAGGGTTTTTGCCTTCAATGATTGATGCTTGGATCAGCTTTTACAAGAGTTTGACCAAATTTTCAAAACTGTTACATTGGGGGGGGTCTTAAGGTGTTCAAGGATGATGATGAATGCTCATTTTCTAACAAAAGTTTTTCATTTCGTGACTAAAGTACGGGGAACCACTATCTAATGAGATTGTATCAGGGATGCCGTTAGTTGCGATTCCTTGGTCAAGGTAGGTCTCTAATTTATTAAAAGCAGTCGATATGCCAATATCTGCCTCTGCATATTTTAAGAACTAGTCGATTACAGCATGAAGGTAGTATTTGAAATGAAACGGTATTATTCATGGTAAGTAGCAAATGACCCCTATCTTTTTTATGAAAGGTTAACATAAGTTCAAACACAACTGTGCGAAAAATGTTTGTTCATCTACAGTGTTTCTGTATATTTGTTGTCTATAATAATGAAGGAAGAGGTCTCTGGATGAATTGGAATGGACATTATTTCCTCTTTGGTATTACAGATTCATAGAAAAGAAGATAAAGTCATCCATTGTAGTAAAAGTCCCCTATTTTATTAAGATGCATTACTACTTGTGTTGAAACGTTGTTGATATTAGGCATAAGTAGTATACACCACTATAAATTTATTGTAGAGTTCCATAGTTTTATTTCTTAGATATGTATGTATTTTTAATGAAAGCGGTGTTATTCATGGTAAGTAGCAAATGACACCTATCTTTCATATAAAAGGTTTACGTAAGTTAAAACACAAAGTAAACAAAAACACAGAAATCACGTGATTCATGTCGTAGCCCCTTTAAATTAAAAAATCTTCTTTTAAAAAACAACAAGATCAACAGTTCGATAAGATCAAAAAACAACACTTTCAAAATCTTGCACTGCTTTGTTGGCAAGCATTAGGTTTAATACAAGCTATCTGTTACCAGTACCTTTATGCAAAACCAGTAAACAGATGAAAACTCTAAACTAAATTACATTAAAAACGGGGCTCTTTCAATAGAAAGGTTTACAAAATGGTGTATACCATCATAGTCAAATTAAAAAACCTTAACAGCGCAACTCTTAGTCGATAGACAGAAAGCCTAAATTAATAAGATTTCTCCCTTTACTTTTCTTTACGGGGAAATCTTAAAAAAATCATTTCATATTTCTAATGCACCAGATTGAAATGCTAAAATTCGTAACGTCCATTTTTCAGAACTTTTGACAAAGAATCTAAAACCAAGATAAAATCTAAATAAACAGTATTCTGATAAATCAGGAGTTCAAGGATAAAATCGACACGACTTTCTATGAGCAACCTTACCCAATGAGTGAATTTCTGCATATGCCGTTTTACCTTAACGATCTTCCAATTAAACCATGATGTCGGTGTTTTCTATTCTTGCTTTTCTACCAAGGGAAACATGAGATGTAAGTTGTTTGTCTGTTCCTTTATTTGTTTTGTCTATTTATTTTGTTTAATTAAGATTTTCATGGAATGAAATTTGGAATGAATTTCGGCGGCGTATCTATCTATCTTAAAGAACTGGGCTAGCCTAGTGATATCAATTTGAAAATTGTTGGCAGTCTTGTGAAATTGAAGTGAGGGACCAAATTTCCAAAGTTTTTCATAAAAATCTGATGGTCCAATTCGAGGGTGCTGATTTCAAATTTACCAATTATAGGAAATGCAATAAAAAAAAGTACGAATATTCTTAGCAGCATGTGTAAATTGCCCTATAAACATCAAGATCAGTACTGTATATTCTAGGAAGGCAAAAATGCGCAAAATAAGCGAGATAAAGTATTATAAGTTACGAAAAGACAAACAGTTATATGAAAAAAAGGCAAGAACGCGGAGAGAATGAGAACGTACACCTTCATAAAATTAATTGAGGTTTGGTAAACTTTTACAATACTCCTATCCATAAATTACGTCCATAAATTATGTCTTACGTATCAGTTATTTTTTCACGATGAAATCCTTCATAAAGCATGCATATTTATATCCTAACACCGTGAAGGAGCAAGTATTATGCTTACAGTTAGTAAAGTTTCCTTTCAGGCATTATAAATTTGCCACTTTGAGTTTCATAAATTTAGTCAGAAAATTAAATAAAAGTCAGAAAATTAAATAAAAAAATTCATAACGTTTCTGGAAAGACTTTAATTATCTCTAGCTACCTTCAAAATATAATAGCTAGGGAATCATTTTTGGTTAGCAGATCGGTGTAAAGAAATCTGAAGTGAAGTAAAAAGTAAACAAAAAAATTCCTAGAAGAAAAACTGCTGAGCATATAACATCAGGGTAAAAATTATTCTCCGTCTACCTATCCTTCTTCATCTTGTAAAACTTTCACGCAATATTAAACTTAAATATTAAATTCCAATTCAATTCCATAGAAATACCCTTCTTCTTCTTTAATACATGCCTTGCTGGCGGCCATCCTAAATTTTCTTGTGGGGCCCAGCCAGCAAAAATTTAGTACTGGTGACGTCATTTGGTAAATAAAAAAAATTGGTCCCCAAATTCAAAATGTGAATACATGGATAGTGCTCACGACCCTTATCAATTAATGAGCACACCTAATGATTTTTAGTCTGTTAAAAATCAGGATGTCTTGAAAATTAGGCTGTGACGTCATCACACAAATATACAAAAGAACAAATGACAACTGTGAACGTCGACAAAATGTGTAATCATTATTTCTGTCTGGATGGACGAGTTCACATATGACATTTTATCTTGCTCGTTCGTATAAAACGAGACATTTTCGATAAAAAGGCTATGTGTATAGTCCATCTTGGCAACAGCATGACACAAATGATGTCAAAGACATTCATGATTTCATGATTCATGACATTTCGCACAATATTTGATTAATACGATGCCCCTAAGGCTCACGCTTCTATTCTTTGCTAACCCACCTCTCTTCATTTTTTCCCCAAACATTTCTCTTCTATTATTTCCAGACACGTCTGTTCTTTTTCAAACACTTCTCTTCTCTGATAAAAGAATCTACAGACTGAGGTAATCTGGTCTGCGTTTTTCAGTGATAGCACTAGTAACTATATGCGGTGACAACGTGGCAGATTTCAGTTACATTTTGTTTCTGTTTTACTTATTTTGTTCTTAGATCTTGATCAACTAACCGGCCAGTTAACCACTGGTGTACTTTCATGTCATTTGGACTTTTTAATTGTGAGAGAACAAGATGTAAATATAAATAAAGAATGTTTTGATATTTTATTTCAGTGGCATTGCCATTACCTCGATCAATCTATACAAAATAACAAAGATATCGCCGCAAGCTAGAAATGATCACAGCTTGGTAGTTTATAATTATACGTCAAGCACAACTATCTCCTAGAGCGCTGCCACTACTCAACAGCTCTTTTGCAGTTATGTCAAACTTATTTGGTTTTGGTAGCCTTTCAAATTAACATGATCTCAATGTTATAAAATCATGGCTAAAATAGCGTGTCACAGTCCCGAACTTGACCAGCAATGCATTAGAAGCTGACCACTAGTCCAGAATAGCCAAAAATGTGCGCCAAACCAAACCGTATATACGAAAAATGCAGACTAGTTTCGGGGCTGGTCAGTGATTCAAAATGTTGAAAAGACGTTTATCAAAATTTGGCAGAGAAATTTTCATGACAAGGTTAAACAAAATCTTGTGAAATTTCCTAAACAGATCAAAAATTTACAAAATGTCACCAAATCAGCTGTCGAATTTTCAACTTCTTCTTTCAAACATTCTTTCCAAGCTCGCTTGAGATTTCTTTAATACTAAGGACTCTCCTTCGGTCTCGCACACCATCTACAAATAGCGCATTGGTGAAGCTGGTGAAACTGATGAAGTTGCACTGCAGAAAGTTGCTGCAGAAGTACCAAGTTGCTGCATCCCAAATTATTACGTCATACTGAGGCTCCTGAAATGTGTTTGACACAGAAACCTTGGATGAACCTATGTTAAATCGTCGCATGTGCGACGGTGAAAATTTCCACTTGGAATGGAAAACATAAGCTTCTGCTCTTGAAAACGAAAATTTTGTTGATGGCGCTCATAATACGTCGTAAGCGCTTTGTAAAAACTGGTGGTAAAAAGTCCAGAAAGCATAAAATGTGGACGAGGAAACCTTTTTGCAGAAAGAGAAGAGAAGCCTGGGATCCTGGTTGCACGATGGGGAATTTTTTTCAAGTGTGTCAAGTACATTCTCAAGTACATTCGAACAATTACTTTCTTGGATAGTCCCTTACATTGTCAAGAAGGAAAGTTGAAAGTCCAGTTGAATGATTAGGGGTAACTCTTACCTACTTCGTCACAGGCGATTCCCTACTTACTATTGGAACTTCATAAAAATTGATCGCTTCAAATGTTGGGAGCATAATACAAGAAACATGTCAAGTTATATGGCGTGTGAAATAAACCGTAGGGGTTACTACTTATCCGCTCCAAAGACTACTCAAGAATGCCATGTCATAGGACAAACATTTTTCGAATTGCGCATGCTCAGTCTAATGTCCGCGAAGAAAAAAAGAGGCAGTAAGTACCGTAAATGACCGATTAAGCGCCCAGGGCGCTTAATTTATTTATAAACTTTTAGGGTGGGCGCTTATTCGAACTGGGCGCTTATTTGGGTAATGGGCGCTTATTACATATTTTTATAGTTA